>JAFEMH010002775.1:0-313452 GCA_022495995.1 Adenophora triphylla var. japonica
CATGAAGTCCAGGGGGTTTTGTGGTATTTTGGAATTTCTTGGAGAACTTGGCCGGCAATTTCGAAAGTCTCAGCAGAGGGAGTCCCACGGACTTCCTGATCGTATACCATGTGGGTATTTTAGTCTTTTCCCTTCGATTTCTGATTGAAGGGTGACGGGAGGGTCATGCATGGTTTCTACGTGTCCCATGACTCAACATTTGCATGGGAGTTCGCTCCTGGGTCCCTTGCTTTGTCCGTTTTTTAAATAATAGTCCTAAAAATGTCCGAAATGCCCCTGAAAGTGCCGGAAATTGCGTTTTTCAGTGGAAAACTGCACTTTACGTGCGATGACACGTGTTAAGTATAAGCTTCGACATTGGGATGCTCTGCGCAGTCCCGTAGACGTCTCGCTATGTTGGCTTGCAACGGGGAGCTTTAACTGTTCCTATAACTCGAGCGGGGCCGCGCTTAATCTTGATTCAAAGCTTAACTTCTAACGAATTTCTTGACGATCCGAGATTTGGGCACTTACAGCCGCCTAACCCCGCGATCGGGTCAAATCCATGCATTACCACCTAAGGCCACTAAAATCTCAAGGAGCTGTAACCGCAACCTGGGCCTCGCCCGAAGACACAAGTTCTCATGAAAGAGGACTCGATCCTCACTAAATTTCTAAGCGTTATAATTTGTGCGAACATTTCCCTTTCGTCCCCCTCGCTTACATCCTCTTATCCTCACAAGCTCAAGCTAGAGGAAAGCTCCTGTCCGTATCTATGGTCCCCTCGTGGACGCTAACCCCGCACAAGTCATTCAATGATCGGCAACATCCACTATGGCAACATTATCACCTTCACGCATTTGGACCTTCCAAAATTGGGGGCCGATCACAATGAGCCGCTCTACATCACAAACTGACGAGCGTCGCCTTCCCCGCGTGTTGGTAGACGGAGGTTCTGGGAATGAATGTCTTGCCCGCCAAGATGATGGACCCGCTTGACATCAAGCCCACAGACCAAGCCTTCACCACACCGTCAAGGCCTATGACTCTACTTCCCGCATCGTTTCCTCGGGTTGCTACTCTTAACATTTGGTTCGGCAAGCGGATGATTCCCACCGAATTCCAAGTGTCAAGACATTCCAATCACTTTCACAGCCCATCCCTGGGGCGTCCCCGGCCGCATCAAATCAACGGCGTGGCATCCACCCTTCATCGCCTCAAGTTCATGCAAGGCAACGAGCCAACTACGCCTACGGCGATGCTGTCACCACCGAGGGGACCAAAGACCAACGACATCCCAAAGTTGTTAGAAATCAAGCATAATGACGACATGGCATTAATCGGATTCACTCAGAGACCTCCAAGATCCAAATATGCAACGTGGACCTTCCACTATCTCACGACAAGATCCCTCCCGCCACGAAGATGATGAAACCCATGAACTTCATCCTGTGATCGGGGCTCGCAAAAGGTTACAGTGGCCAACACCAAGTCATCGAAGTCAAGGACCACACCACGGTCCAGTGGGCTCGCTATGTGCCAACACCGGCCGACATCAAGGAAAACAAAAGGCTCGCCCACACCAAGGCAAAGAGCCCCGCAAAAGGGGAACCTCCGACGGCACACCCAACCTCCGACCTTACAGCTTTCAACTCGCTCATTACTTCACCAAGGGAACCAATGCAGAACCGAGGGACCGACAGGGAACCAACAGTAACCGAGGGGACCGACAGGGAACCGACAAACCGATGGAACCGACAGTAACCGAGGGGACCGACAAAGGAACCGATGAAGATGAGAAAGAAGCAGGATAGTCGCACCGAGACTACGTAAAGGATGGAACAGCCTAGCACGGGACCTCAAGCGCTTTCGAGGACTCAAAGCTAATCCGATAAGGGGAGCGTTCTCGACATCACAGCTCTACTCGACCAACCGCCACTCACACCCAAAGACGAGTACACATTCAAGGGAATCCTGCACTTGGAGGAGCAACTCAGTGGTACTCTCCACTGGGAAACAGATTGTTCGGATCACCGCCGAGGCCACATTCGAGACAAGAACTCCAAAGCGTAAGGAACCAGACCATAGAAGACGCCTCCTGGACCACTTTCTACAGAGTCTTTTTGAAGAAGTCATGGAGGTGCCAAACTCCGATTGACTCCGGGCTCCGAAAACAAAGATGATCGCCATGATCGGGACAAAGCAGGCTAAGCCTCTCGATCCGCACCCTCATCAAGCATCCAAAGAATGCCATCAAGAACTGGGTAACTTTCACCGGACCAAGGGCAAGCCAGCAGAATCGGGAAGACAAGCCGGGCCCGCACTCCACATCTCCCTAAACCCGGTCTCAAACCCTCTCGAGTCGCTCCTGTCGTAGTCCAAGCCTCTCGAGTCAGTCCAACGGCCTTACGCCGAAGACTATGATAATGTAGCCAACCATGTATTTCCGTTCTTGTTCAATGAAAAGTCCGACCTTTCTGAGTATCCTCTCATTGCCACTTTAACAACCGATAAGTTAACAAACAACTTAAAAGACGTTAATAACTCAATTGATAAAGAAGCGCATACATTAAATGAACAATACATTAGAGAAGTTCTCGAGCGTGTAGCTTGACCAAGCAGGACAACCGGGCCCAAGCCGCCGAAGAGGTTATGACTCAAAGTGAACCCGGGGCCGTGGCAAGAGCCTAAAGAGACACAAGCGGCGCTTCTTCGCCGATGCGTAAAAGAAGCCCCGATAGACCTCCTCCTCCGGAGTATGTTGACGTGTTCGCCCGGTCATAGCCAGACATGCCAGACTCGATCCCTCGATCGTGGAGCACAAAATTCCCCGGATCCCGAATCCAAGCCTCACAAATGTAAGCCGCGCAAGATCAAGCCGTAGTGGTCCTTGCAAGTTAAAGAAGAGATTGAGAAAATGCTCCGAGTTGGTTTCATCGTGAGTGATTGAGTACCCGACTTGGCTCTCCAACATCGCGACGGTCACCAAGGCCAATGGAAAGGTCGATGCTCGTGTGGATTTTCGTGATCTCAACAAGGCCAGCCCTAAAGATGATTTCCCGCCGCCTAACATCGACATGCCGGTCGACACCACGGCAAATTTCGAAGTAAAGTCCTTCGTGGACGGGTTCGCCGGATACAACCAGATCAAAATGTCCGAGGAGGATCAAGCCAAGATCGCTCTCCACACTCCGGGGACATATCGCTACACTGGGTCATGCCGGCCGGGTTCCAAGAACGCTGGGTTACTTACTACGGGCCGCAATGTGCTCTCTTCCATGACATGATTCACAAGGAAATCGAAGCATATGTCGACGACATGATCATCCACTCCGAGGATCGACATGCAAAGACATGACAGATCCGAGAAAGTTCTTCAACATGACTCGCAAAGCACTCCATGAGATTGAACCTCGCGAAGTGCACCTTCGGCGCCAAGCGCGGCAAGGTATCGGGGTACATGGTTACGTAAAGGGGTATCGAAGCCGATCCCAAGAAAATCAAGGCCATCATCGACATGAAGCCGCCTCAAACCCCGACAAGTGAAAAGTTTTATGGGAAGACTTCAAGCACATCGCCGCTTCATCAACCAGCTGACATCTCTCTCGCGAGCCCATGTTCAAACCGATGAAGAAGAATGCCGACATCAACTGGGACGCCGAGTGCCAAATGCCTTTCGAGAAAATCAAGACCTACTTGGTGAATCCCCCACCCCGTGCCCGCCACATGAAGACAAGCCACTACTCCTATATTCGACAAAGAATGTACACGTCAATTGGAGCAATGTCGGCACAAGAATAGAAAGATTCCAAGGTTGAGCATGCAATCTACTTCGTAGTTTAAGCTTCAAGGAAGTGAACTCAAATTTACTCAAAGATTAGAGAAAACTTGTACCGCCTGTATGGGTAGTCGGAAACCGAAACACTACATGCAGCCACATTCAAGCCTCCCGGTCTCCAAAATGGACCCCGTCCGATATCTCTTTGACAAGCCATCCCCGTCAATGCGACTAGCCAAGTGGTCATTCTTCCCGGGCCGAGTTCGACATCAAGTACATGGTCGAAAATCAACAAAGGGCAGAGTCATGGCGCATCACCCGCACTTCCCAAGCAAAGGAACCTAAGGGTCCCGATCCGCAATTTCCTGGACGACGGAATCTTTTCACTCGACAAACGCAAACCGCCGGCAACTCTTCTTCGATGGGGCACCAACAAGAAGGGGAATGGTATTGGAATGCTCCTTGTCGATCCCAAGGACGAGCACACTCCCATAGCCATCAAGCTCAATTTTGAAACAACCAACAATGCAGCAGAATACGAAGCTCGTGCAAAGCAGGTCCGGAAGCCGCCTCGAGCGCAACATCTCGAACTGGATGTGTACGGAGACTCGCATTGATCATCAATCAAGTGTCCAACAAATGGAAGACGGTAGATTCTCGGCCTCCGTAAGTACCACACGTACACGGAGGAGCCTCATTGCTCGCCCAAGGACATCTCTTTTCATTATTTGCCAAGAGACAGAACCGCTCGCGTACGCCCCGGCAACCTCGCCTCTTGTCAAAATTCCCGATGGAAAAGCAAAGAAAACCCTCGTAATAGGCGCACGGGAAACACCCGCCTATTGCCGTGAGATCGAAATAAAAAGAAACGATCGACGAACCCCGGTACAATCAAATTTACCAAGACTCTCCAAAACGGAGAAGCTTCCTTCACAAATGAAGATGGAAAATATAAAGAAGGGATCAAAGCCAAAACATGATGGCATTAAAACGCCCGGCATCCCATTTCGTCATTCTCGGGGGTATGTTGTACAAGAAGCGCCACTACAAGGCCACTTCCTTTTGGGTGTAAACAAAGAAAAGGCCAACGAGCTAATGAACGAAGTTTACAATGGAACGTGCGGTCCGTACATGAATGCCCGAGCATTGACACAGATCATTCTCTGTATGGGATACTATTGGATATCGATGGAAACTGCTCGCATCCAGCCTGGCCCGAAGTCAAGCGGCTGCAAAATGTCAACGATTCTCCAACCTCAATCACATCCTCCTCACGAACTCTATCAGATGACTACAATTCACGGCCTTCGCCACATGGGGAATCGACGCCATCGGCAAGATCACTCCACCAGGAGCAATGGTCACGAGTTCATTTTAGTCGTAGTCGACTACTTCACCAAATGGGTAGAAGCCGATCGCATGTTGGTACCGAATTCTAAGAAGGGCAGCGGCCGAGTTCATCCGAGAGAACATCACGTGCCGATACGGAGTGCCCAACGAGATCATATCCGACAATGGGACCCACTTCAAGGAGATTGTGACCAACTTCCTCGACCGAATCTCTAGTCACACGTCACAAATCTTCTCCTTACAAACCACAAACCAATGGTGCAAAGAGAGGCAAAGAACAAGACTCTCGCCTATGATAATCAGAAGATGACCACTGCAGGTCGGGATTGGCCCGAAAAGCTACATTTAGCTCCTCTGGGGGATACCGAACATCGGGCCGAACCGCCACAGGGGAGACTCCGTCATCGCACTTACCTACGGAATGGAAGCTAATGTTACCCGTGGAATCGAAATTCCATCCTCCGAGTCCTCTTGGAAAACGGGATCACTGAAGTCGAATGGCTACAGAGCCGCCACGACGAACTTGCTCTACTCGACGAGCGCAGATTGAAAGCCATGGAACACACTCGAGCCTACCAGAAAGTAATGGCCCGGAGCATTCGACAAGAAAGTCAAGATCCGAGACATCGAGAAGGCGACTTGGTGCTAAAGGAAAAGCCTCCTACGTTGCACCAATCCCCTCGGAAAGTGGGAGCCTACCCGGATAGGACCGTTCGTGGTACAAAGAATCTTCTCCTGAGGAGCCATGAAGTTAGCAGACTTGGACGGAAACCCTTTCGTTAACCCCGTGAACGGAAGCAAGCTCCGCAGCATACTTCGTTTGAGGAAGAGCACGAGTCAACTCTCCTTCCCCTATACACCACCCCCTCTCAAAATTAAAGTGCCAAAAGAGTGATACCCAACTCGGATACATTCCCGCTAATGATCCAGTAAAAATAGGTCGCACTTCTTTTGTCTTTGTTTTTCTCAAATTCACATAAAGTGTCGAACTACGGTGACCCGAGCCCCTTAGTCCAATTGTAAAAGGGGAACGTAGGCACCATCATTGGTTCGGTCTAAAAACAAAAAATACACTACATCAATTGCTTGTGTTTCAAAAAACTCTTTTCATTTAACCTACGAATTCATTACTATAAACAATCTTTGATGAGTTCAAGCACGGTCAACTCTTGACTCGCTACACGCTAGTAAAACTACAAAAACATTAATCCGTTACATGTGTCTCGCAACATGACAATCGCGGATACTGGGCAAGCTAGTCAACTCTAGTTTCCCTTACTTGGTCTCTTCATCCTTTCTTTCCCCTCTTCCCTTTTCCATAACGCCGAGTATTCTTCACCTTCTTTGCAGTGGAAATATTCCCGTAGTCCCTTCTACCTCGGCTCAGTGGACCCTTCCCCCGACGCCTTTCGTCAAACCCGTAATGCCGTCAACGTAGCCTCTCCCTTGAGTTTCTCGTCTTCGAGCCGCCTCGCTTCGAGCTATCACATTGACCATGGCTTTCGATTGGGCCTCCCACTGCATTTGCCCTTCATAGTCTGCTGGTATCATTATCGCTACCGCTCCTCACAATGTGTAATCCTGCAGGGTAAGCCCCGCTCTGGGCCTCCTCAAGGTCGAGTCCGTTGCAAGGTGGCTGCGCACCCAACAGCAAACCATCCCATCTCCACACAAGATAGCCATCTCGCGCTCTCCCCTATACACTTTCTTCTGTATCTGGGGCCTAGTACATCGTCGACGTACAGTAATGCTCAGCGCTCCCCACTCCGGTGTAAAGAGAACCCCCGCAGAAAGTGACGTGTATTGCCACCGCAGGTGCAACAGCAGGAATAGCGCCGAAGGATCTTCCATCGCCAGAGATCCCACCTCGAAGGTAGCAGATTCAACTAAACCCGTCTGCCATCGCACTGCCGCCCAACCAGCCTCAAGCACCGTCGTCATAAGCACCAATGATGGAATATAGAAAAGACGCCCGATGATGTTTGCTCTCGAAACTCGACTCGAGCAACTGGGCAAGTGACCCTCCTGAGCGAGCTTGGTCCGACACAAGTTCTCAGAATCTTCCAGCTGGGAATCCCAATTATCTCAGCTCAAGTGATGCGGAAGTGAGTCTCGGCCATCCGCAGCCTAGTCTAATCAGCCAACCCAACTCGACGGGACCTCCCTAATCACCAGAGGATCGCCGAGAGAAGCGACCAAGCCGTCACAAGATATCATTGGCACTCCTCTCAGCATCATCTCGTCACGTTAGTTTCCTCTCCCTTAACCACACGGTAAGCATAGCGGGACTCCTCCCCACATGTATCGCACGGCCGCAATCCGACTTATACCTGTGAACGTCTCGCCCCAAGACCAACGGCACGATGTCTCCCCGCTCCGATCGCTCACTGTGTCCCGTACACCGTGGATGGCACACACGAGGACGTGAACGTGAACAAAGTAGCGATCGCGCAGCAAACGCGCCCCACGCAAAGATGCTCCTCGCCTCCGACAAATCTTTCCCAAATGTCAACATAATCGTATTCAATATCGCATCCCGTATGCTTCCCAGTAGAGATACCAAGCAAATACACTAGCTTCTCAAGAAGGGCTATGCTACCAAAAGATACGGAAGAACTAGATGTTCCGTCTCAGTCCTCCTGCACGGCCCAAATCTTCGAACGTAGGAGTGATTTTGTTGTACGAAAAGTTGTACACATTCCTCCGCACATCCTGCAAATGAGTCGCGCTCTCAAAAGATCCCAATTTGGCATGAGCTCCTTCAAAGCCCAAACAGATTTCATCCCATAATGACCTTCGAAAACCCCTTGCTTTGCCTTCTCAGGTTCCGCACCCACGATCGGGAAGTGTTCCAAGTATCGTTTCTCGTATCCGAGACGATAGCTTAGGAAAGTGGAGCCATGAAAATGAAGGAAACCTTAGAAACTTGAGAGAATTCAACAACTAATCAAAGTAAATGCGTTAGCTTACAAATTGCAAAGCCGAAACCGCAATTTAAAAGACTCGAAATTCATTCTTAGTCCTACCGATTTCCCTTGCAAGTAGCTGGACTCAAGTCAACTCAGCCTAACACTGCCTCCTAAATTGGAAGCAATTCCAAACAACACCTCGTTATGCCTTATGAATCCGCGCGTGCGCCCGGTTTCATTTAACCAATGTCAATATCCCTTCCGCCCGGCTTGTGCAACAAGCAATTAATTAATTATCGTTGCATATAGGCATAATTTTTGACCCGTTCAATTTTTATGCATGTTTCATATTATTTATTTTGATTAACCTACTTCCTTATTTGCCAAAAATAATGTAAGGTGATCAGAATAAATGTGCGAAGAATGTGTTCACCCACGGCGCCTTTCAAATACAGCTTCAAGTCAAATCGCTCTTCCCGACGATACATACATTTTGTCTAAAAGAAAAAAAGCAAAGAAAGGAGGACTACTCCGAATCCGCTCGTCATCCGAGTAATGGCGATCAACCTGTTCCCAGCAGCCGCTGATCCGCTGCAAATGATAATCCCCAAATTCCTCCAAAGCGTGGAATATGCAAAAAGGCCTCCTGCGGCTCGCGAACTCGAGGAATCTCCCCTCTCGTTCCCCGAGTGCGAAGGAGGATGAGCTCCAAACCCAGCCGTTCCGCCCGCGAACTGGCCAATTCCCTGTGCAATGTCCGCTCCACCAGCCGTAGGAGCAGGCGAACCTCTCGGCCTAGATGGCCTCGGCTCACGGACGTCCACGCTCCTCTGGGAACTGCACCTCATGAACGCCACGACTCTCCAAGCGTAGACGGCCCACTCGTCCACCAGTCTCATAGCCTCGTTGCACGTACGACCAGACACCTGCGAACCAGGAAAGTCATCAAAAGGACAAGCAGAAAGTACAGATGCAACATTTGCAGAATGCTACTATCAAATGCAGAAAATAAAAAAAAGTGCTCACTGAAGCTTTGGGGTCAACCCTGTACTGAGGTCTCGGCTCATCCGGGATCGGGATCACTAGCCGCCTGCGCGAACCGTCCAGCCCCTCGTACGCCATCCTAGCGCATGGAAGCGGGAGATCTCGGAGATATCCAGGGCCCTCACCCTCCCCGTGGGCTCCACCCGGCTCAAATTTCATCCTCGAAAGTCTCATAGTCGGCCCCCGCTATAATGTACTCGGTATAGAACACGCCCGTCTATACCTCTCCAACTCATCTATCCAAGACGACGTAGATGCCGTACATGTGCATGTGAGGATCCACCAGCACCATCGAAAGGGACCCCGGGCCATGCTGACGGGTCACCCTCTCCCCCAGATACATAACATCACAATGAAGTCCCACCAGGAGCTTCCGCCGCCGCGTAACCTCACTAGCAACCTGAACCACGCCCATGTGGAACCGACTCCACCAGGTCAGCTGGATCCTCTCAGAGAACTCCCGGTTCAGGGCCTGGGACACCTCCTCGTACGTCAGCCGAGTGCCCACTCTCGACGAGACCGCCTTCTTCGCCTCTTCTGCCGAGAAACCGACATGGCAGGGAACAGGGTCGATACGCCTCCCTAATGTCCCACCGTTGGCGGACTGAACACCTCATGCACCGACACCGGCCAAGCAAATGGAAAGTTATGCTCCTACAGAGCGTATACATAGGAGTACATAAATGAGACAAGGAAGAGAAAAAGACGTGAACTTACATCCGCAGCAAAGCGAGAACACTCAGGTGGAGTTCTCCTCTCCCCGCGAGAATCTGTCAGTGGAATGGTAGAGCTCGGCCGGTCCAGCCTCCCCACGCGTGCATTCCTCACGGCATCCAAGTCCTCGGCGCCGACCCGAAAGTAGGGAAGTGATGATGTCGCCGGTCGGGAATAAAGTCGGCCGACAACGCGAACCAAATGAACCCTCGAGCTGCGCTCCGCGGTCATCCTCAAAGACCCGACCAAATAATCCGCAATGCAGTCCTGCGATGCCTCTCCATCGGCTCCTTACCGAATGCCTAAGCCCCGGCATCGGTAATATCAAAACCTGCGGCTCGCATAACCGCCCTGGTATAACCATCCACTCCACACTGATGCTCCGCGTGTTGCCAAAGGCTCGGCAACCCTGATAGCATAAAGAAATCGCGGGAGTCACCGTCGCCTCCCCCTTCGAAATGAAAAGTGTGGGTCGTATCCCACCGCACTCGCTCAAAGCCACGTACATGGACTGGCCTCGCGTCATGCAGCCTATCGCAGCCGCCCACACCGATGAATCCAGCCTAACCGAAGTCAAGCACCAACCGCCGTGGACTCCTCTCTCCTCTCGAGCATCGTCCGGAATACCTCCCACACGCCAGACGCCTCTCAAAGGCTCCCGACTCTTCCGGTTGTGGACGCCAACCGCCCCTAGCCCTCTGTGAACAAAGCAAGGATACATCAATACTAAGCAACGTCAATGTAATGCACGAACGCATGTCAAAAGGATGCAATGCAGATACGGTTCTCATTCATTTCCTAACATATATTTCCATCACTCCGAAAAATCCGTCGAATCCGGAACTTTCAAAGCCCTTCGAAAACTTCGTCGAAACCGGAACTTTCAAAACATTTCGAAAACTCCGTCGAATCCAGAACTTTCAAGGCACTTCGAAAACTCCGTCGAATCCGGAACTTTCAAAGCACTCCGAAAACTCCGTCGAATCCAGAACTTTCAAAGCACTTCGAAAACTCCGTCGAAACCGGAACTTTCAAGGCATTTCGAAAACTCCGTCGAAACCGAAACTTTCAAAACATTTCGAAAACTCCGTCGAATCCGGAACTTTCAAAGCATTTCGAAAACTCCGTCGAAGTCGGAACTTTCAAATTCTTTCGAACATTTCGAAAATTTACTCCGTCCCGAATTAAAGCTACTTTAATTTTGGAAAATGCATCTAGACATGGAATTTTGCAACCAAAATTTTCATGTCATCTACCCATAGTGTCAATTGAACTACATCCTAGTCAATTTCGATAAAGGTTCATAGCAAAGTCAAAAGCCCCAATCCGGGCACCAAAATCCCTAACTCATTCCTAGTCAAATTTCTAACATTTAAAGAATGCACATTCTTAAAATTAATGGAATTTGAGGGAAGCTTACTTGTCTCTCGATCCCTCCTTTGGAGTTGTGTTTGTCCCTAGCCGGGTAGAACTCCGCCGGATTCAATGGATGAATGTTGGTTCAAATGGCCCGAACCAACCGCGTTCTTTCGTCATCGATCCTTCCATGACGAGCCATTGGTTCCCAATCACCTTCCATAGCAATTTTCCTTCACAAATCTGAGCAAATCTCACAATTTGGGGTGAAAATTCTCTCCTCCTTTCTCTCTTCCTCGTCGGAAATGATGGTGGAAATGGTTTGGTTTGCGTCGGACTTGGAGCTGATTTGAATCTGGTCAAACTCAGTCCAAGTCTGGCCGGACTCTCAGTGCACCAGAAAAGATTCCTTCCAATTCAGCCCCTCAACTTTTGTGCCTAATTTTACCCCTTTTTGGCCCCCAAAAGTGTAAAATTTCCCCCCAGTTAGACATTTCTAACACCCCATCCCCCGAGGATAAATCCTCAGTTAGTTTTCACTAACGTTTCGTCTCCAGACGTTAAATTCCCAGTTTGTTTTCACTAACGCTTGTCTCCATACGTTAAATTCTCAGTTAGTTTTCACTAACGCTCGTCTCCAGACGTTAAATTCCCAGTTAGTTTTCACTAACGCTCGTCTCCAGACGTTAAATTCCCAGTTTGTTTTCACTAACGCTCGTCTCCAGACGTTAAATTCTCAGTTAGTTTTCACTAACGCTCGTCTCCAGAAGTTAAATTCCCAGTTAGTTTTCACTAACGCTCGTCTCCGAACGTTAAATTCCCAGTTTTCACTAACGCCGTCTCCTGACGTTAAATTCCCAGTTAGTTTTCACTAACGCTCGTCTCCGCACGTTAAATTCCCGATTAGTTTTCACTAACGCCGTCTCAGACGTTAAATTCCCGATTAGTTTTCACTAACGCTCGTCTCACGTTCACTAACGCTCGTCTCGTTAAATTCCCGATTAGTTTTCACTAACGCTCGTCTCAGACGTTAAATTCACTAACGCTCGGTTTTCACTAACGCTCGTCTCCAGACGTTAAATTCTCAGTTAGTTTTCACTAACGCTCGTCTCCGCACGTTAAATTCCCTAGTTTTCACTAACGCCGTCTCCGCGTACGTTAAATTCCTGGGCTTGTTTTCACTAACGCTCGTCTCCAGAACGTTAAATTCTCGCTAGTTTTCACTAACGCTCGTCTCCAGTTAAATTCCCAGCTAGTTTTCACTAACGCTCGTCTCCGCACGTTAAATTCCCAGCTAGTTTTCACTAACGCTCGTCTCCGACGTTAAATTCCCGCTAGTTTTCACTAACGCTCGTCTCCGGACGTTAAATTCCCAGTTAGTTTTCACTAACGCTCGTCTCCAGACGTTAAATTCCCAGTTAGTTTTCACTAACGCTCGTCTCCAGACGTTAAATTCCCAGTTAGTTTTCACTAACGCTCGTCACCAGACGTTAAATTCCCAGTTAGTTTTCACTAACGCTCATCTCCAGACGTTAAATTTCTAGTAGGTTTTCACTAACGCTCGTCTCCAGACGTTAAATTCCCAGTTAGTTTTCACTAATGCTCGTCTCCAGACATTAAATTCCCAGTTAGTTTTCACTAACGCTTGTCTCCAGACGTTAAATTCCCAGTTAGTTTTCACTAACGTTCGTCTCCAGACGTTAATCCTCAGTTGACGTTTGACATTCAAATGCTCAATCATGTCTCCTGACATTCCAGTTACATTTCCATCTCCAGACGTTAAATTTAATCCTCAGTTGACGTTTGACATTCAAACGCTCAATCATGTCTCCGGACATTCCAGTTAAATTTCCATCTCCAGACGTTAAATTTAATCCTCAGTTGACGTTTGACAATTCAAACGCTCAATCATGTCTCCGGACATTCCAGTTACATTTCCATCTCCCGACGTTAAAATTTCTAGTGGTTTTCACCATCGTTCACTTCCCCGGCCGCCGGTCGTAAGCCCGATCGTTCCACCTCAGCGGCCATCAAGGTAAGCCCGCACAACAATTCCTCTTCGGCCATCAAGGTAAGCCCGAATGCTCATCCCTAGCAGGATTCTAAAGAAGAAACATCGATCCTCCCGAGTTGTTAATAACGCCAGTTTAACACAACCGTTCCCATCATTTGCCACCTTATCCCCAGCAGGATAAACCTGGCAGTCAACGTAAGCCCATCATCCAAGGCACGAATGCCTTCGTCTCAGGATAAACGTATCCTCGTAGCTCCGGTTTGAGGCGCCACACGCCCTAGTCAGTATCAGCAACTCCGGTTTGAGGAGACACACGCCCTCGTCAGTATCAACAACTCCGGTCTGAGGCGCCACACGCCCTCAAAGGTTTCAGAAGTCCCAGGTTCAGATGCCTCACAATAGTCTCCATTCAGGTTTCGGTACCTCGCAATGGTCTCATTCAGGTTTAGACGCCTCCCAACAGTCTCGCTCAGGTCAAGGTCCCCACGCGCGGCTCCTTGCACCTACGAACTACGATCGGCTTGATTCCCGCTCGGGATACGTAGGAATCCTTTCGCTAAGGGTCCAGCCAGCTGACCGCCCAGGTCTCTTCCAAAGTAAGGCATCCCGATTTGGATCCTTATCTTTTTTCAATGACCCCACCTCCTTCGGAAGTGACGTCGCTGAGGGGCTAACTGTAAGTACCCAAATCCGGATCATCAAAATCTGTCAGAAACTTAACCGGAATCCGTTAACTGGCTCGCTCCAGGCTAACCGAAACCCGTTGCCATGCCAACGAGACGTCCCGGGACTGCCCCGTGCATCCCGACGTTGAAACGTACTTGACACACGTCATCGCACGTGAAAGTACGGCTTTCCCTGAAAAACGCACTTTCCGGCACTTTCCGGGGGCGTTTCAGACATTTTCCGGACTATTATTTTAAAAAATGGACAAAACCGGGACCCGAGAACGAACTCCCACGCATTTGGTGACTCACAGGACACGTGGCTTGCATGCCACCTCCCTCTAGTCACCTTTCAATCAAAAATCAAGGCCAAAAGACTAAAATGCCCCTGGTATACGGCCTCATCCACGGGGACTCCCTTTGCAGATTTCAGAAATTGCCAGCAAGTCCCTCAAAATTCCAAAATACCACAAAACCCCCTGGATTTCAGTCTAAGTCCGGCCGGACTCCTACTGAAATTTCACCTATAAATGAGAGGCTGTCAAAGCCATTTAGAACAACAAAAAACTCACCCTTTCACCAAGAAACTCACGACCTAAACTGGTTCTCCACCTTCCCGAGCCCGGTTTTACCTCGTTTTGCGTGAAAACTCCGTATTTCGATCAAATACGCCCTCCTCCACTCCGAAACACCGTTCCAAACTACTTTCTGTATCCCGTATACACCCCTCGAGCCAAAGGAGTCGACCCTAGCCATAGGTATAACTCCCTCTCTCTAATCTCTCGTTTCGTCTCGGTTTACGTGCCAGTCGCTACAACCATTTCGAACAACGTTATTGAAATGTAGACGCCTCCGTCTAACGGGGTCCGATACGTTTTAGCCCCTCGATCCTCTTCTCTTCCCGTAAGAGAAGTAATCACGGGTTAAAATGGCGTTTCGACCCCGTTCCGTTTACTTTTTCGTCATTTACCATTCCGGACCGTTTGATCCGTCGAACGTCCTTTACATTTCATGCAACTTTACCGCTCCGAGCCATTTTGGCTCGTCGATCGTCATTTACAATTTCGAGTCGTTTGGCTCGTCGATCGTCATTTACGATTCCGGATCGTTCGATTCCGTCGATACCGCATTTAAATACTGTCATTTACAAGTCCGACCCGTTTGGATCGTGATAGTATTTACTTTTCAAAGTCCGAGTCGCAACCCGATTCATTGATTGCAAATCATTTAATACGCTTTTTCCCATAAAAATCGTTAACAATGACTCGCCCGGTTCAAAACCGGAGCTCGTCCTTCGAACTCTCTTTTCAAAAACGCGCGAAATGACGTTTGGCATCCAAACGCTCATCTTCAAACTAAAAGCCGACTTTTGACATTGAAAATCATTTAATACGCTTTTTTTCGTAAAAATCTTTAACAATGACTCGCCCGGTTCAAAAACCGGAGTTCGACCTTCGAACTCATTTTCAAACTCAAAATCGACGTTTGCCACGCAAACGCTCATTTCAAACTCAAAATCGACATTTGCCACGCAAACGCTCATTTCTGTCTCAAACCGACGTTTGTCATTCAAACGCTCGTCTTTTCAAACAAAGTCACCTAATCAACGTTTGACATTCAAACCAAGATTAAGCTTGTCATTCAAGCCCCCATTTCAAAACACACACACACACACACACACGATTTCAAGAAAGGTAGAAAGACTCGTCATACGAGGCATTTCGGGTGATCTCGTAATACTCTTCCCGAAACGTAACATGACCTTCGAACCTAACAATCTCTGGTACTAAATAGCTTTTTACTCGTTTTTGCTACCAATAAAAATGATCCCCTATTTTCAAAGCCTTTTCCTAAGTTTTTGCTACCAATAAAAACGACACCATTTTCACAAAAGCCGTTTCTATACGTTTGGGCTCAAAATACAAAACCGCGTGGCGACTCCTCATTTTACTTCCCATGAAGCGAGGTCTCAGACACCAACCCTCCGCGAAAGACAACCGCGTTTCGCGTCCGCGCGAAATCACGGGTAATTTCAAAAGGTAAGCATGAAAATCGGATCTTGAAAGACTTGCTTCGGCAAGGCTCCTTGGGTGAACGACGATCCGTTCTCCCAAGGGGTAACTTAACCTCCGGATCCAAATCCTTTTTTTTCAAAGTTTTGAGGAAATCAAAATGGCATGGCGACTCCGTTTTTCAATTTAAACTGGATGTTTCCAAACCGATGTGAGACGGTGATCCCCTTACACGAGAAAGCGGTTCCAAAAAAAAATAGGAAAGCCGCGATCTTGGGCACCACATTCACAGTTTGGCGACTCCACTGGGGATAAAAAACAAAAAAAAGCTTTCATTTTTAAATAAAAATGATACTTGGTATATAGGTGGAAACCATTAAGCTTCCCGTTATCGCCTCCTAACACGAGTCTGGGATAAACTATTGTCTAACAATCTCACGTACCGGTATCTCTTTTCGAAAAGAAAAAAAAAACTTTTTTTTTGAGTGGGTTAGCCTTCCGCCGCGAATCCGATTCTCATGCTTGCCTTCCTTTTTCTTGCATTTGCATTGCATGCATCATTGGTTCTTGGGAATTGTGCATATTCGAATCTTTGAATAGGAAGCTTCTTTGGAAGTCGAAAAGGTGCCAAAAAGGCCGGGGAAACAACCTGCAGATCAAATAAATTGGAACCTGGAAAATTGATTGATGCAGCCGTACGGCTTGATTCTCCTTGAATCCTAGCCGGGTGGCTTCATTGGCAATTCCACCAGGACAAAAATTGAGGTTAATCTGGCAGCCTTGGCAGCTTGGGGCTATTCAGTTCCAAGACTGACCGGGGCTCCCAGAAAATTTATGTGCTTACTTGCTGCATTTCCCCCGTCCCAAAAATCATTCCTTTAAAACACATTTCTGAAATTTCTGTTTTAACTCAAAAAGGAACATTTTTAGGAGGCCGCACACTATGCCCACCTTATATATCCTGTACACTTTGCACGCACGTCCCTTTAACCTGGGGTGGTTGTTCAGTTGCAGTCACGAACAGTATTACGATGCTCCCGGGCGTGCACGGAATCACCCCAAACTCCCCATGGCAGTCAGTGTCGACCAATGCACAGTCCGTGTCACACATTTTAAAACCGTGACTTTGGTTGGTTTTTGGTCTAGTCCGTGTCATATGGCCCAGTTGCATACCCCCGTAAAGGTCAAACCTTAGCCCATGACGAAAGTCGAGATCCTTCGCGCAAGCGAAACTCTGCCGAAATTTTGCCAAGGAAAATTGGCAGAATCTTGACTCCGGCATTGACTTTGACTTTGACCCGCACGGGATACGTAAAAGTTGAGCCCGAGTCTGTGCCAAAAAATCCAAAGTTCTTTCGCGCAAGCGGAGCTCTGCCGAAATTCCGACAAGGAAAAATTGGCAAGATCTTGACCCGGTATTGACTGTGACTTTGACTCACGCAACGTATGTGAACATACCAAAAGTGTCGAGTCTGGCCAAGCGTGTAAAGCCTAGTCCTCAATTAATTATTACCACCACTTTCTCAGCGGGCTAGGCCCAATTATTACATGGCTCAAGGCCCATCTAATAGAACAGTCGACTTAAGTTTATTGTCCGACCTACCAGGTCCCGACCTAACTTAGTTCGACCTTACGATCCAAGCTCTACCTCGGGTATAATCCAGCTCTACCCATCAGTCAGGTCGACCAAACTCCAAATGGCGACCTCAACCTGCCAAGCAAGCGTCGACCTAACGAACACAGACGCACGTGCGATCATTCTTTCCATAACTGGTTCCCTATAATTCAGGAGCCACCTCTGGGCACGTCTGCATGACATGTAACCGTCCCATAAATTACGGAGCTCATGTAGCCCCACCAAATATACCACCTACATCAACTATAAATACATTACCACTGCAATGGTTTTGAGGTAACTGCAATTTTGTTATCTGAATATCATCCTTGTTCAATACATTTTTGCTCTCCAATACACATACTTACTCTCACGCTCGAGGGTCTAAGCCGGAGACACATCCGGCTAGTCGTGAGTTCTAGTTTCAGGTTAAGGAGTCAGGTGATCAGTCCTGCCACGTGGAGGAAGATTGATAAGCACATTTCCTGCGGCATCAATATGCAATGGAGTTCAATGTGACACTGTGTCATCCGGCTTTTACCGCCTGACCCATTGTGAATGTGTGCCCAAATTCTATTTTTGTTTTTTTTTAGATTGGATTCACGCGAGTTTGAAAACATCCGGTTTAATTTGAAAAACGGAGTCGCCACGCCATTTTGATTTCCTCAAAACTTTGAAAAAAAGGTTTTTAGGGTTCGGAGGTTAAGTTACCCCTTGGGAAGAACGGATCGTCGTTCACCCAAGGTGCCTTGCCTTAGCAAGTCTCCCTAGATTCCATTTTTCGTGCTTACTTGTGTGCTTTCTTGTGTGCATGTGTTGAAAAGAGGGGGGAGGAATGTTCCAAGTTATCTTTCGGACGTACAAACCATTTAGTTGGTTGTCGCTTGGGATTCCTTGGATTTTTATGTGTTCGGGACTTTGATCCCGTCCTCATCTTGGACTTGTGATCATCGCTATTTGACCTTGGGTCTTGCGTGATCGAGAGAAGGACTCTCTTTTATAGTCCAAAATGGGGTTCTTTAGAAAAGGAGTGTCCTTAGCCCATCAATCCTACGTCTTGAGACGATTGAGCTTATATTGGAGCTATCATGCTCGTCTCAAGCGATAATCGGAGATATAGGTTCAAGGTTTATCCCTTTCTAAAGAGATTGTGGCACCTTTAATGGAAGAAACGATGTAAAGATAGGATCTTTACACCGGTCCGTTCCGAAGGTTGCATCAAGTACCAATTGGGGACTAGGGGAATGCATGTTAAAAATGACATTTTTAGTGAAAAGATGACATTTTTGGGTGCAAAGGATGCTCTTTGATTTGCAAAGGATGCTTTTTATGTAAAGAAAGGATTTTTAATGCAAAGGATGCATTTTTATGTGGAAAAATAGTGTTTTATATGCAAAGGATGCATAAAGACTACATTTTGAAAGCAAAGGATGCTACTTTGATTATAAAGACATGATTTTTAGTGCAAAGGATGCATCTTTGTTCATGAAAATGGGTTTTAGGTGCAAAGGATGCACCTTTATGGTAAAGACATGATTTTTATATGCAAAGGATGCATTTTTATTGTAAAAAAGGGATTTTTAGGTGCAAAGGATGCACCTTTAATGCAAAGACTACATTTTTATGAGCAAAGGATGCTAAAGATCACATTTTTATGAGCAAAGGATGCAATGGTAATGCAAAGGATGCAAAGGGGGTGGAGATATGATTTACATGAATAAAGATATGATCTTTAACAATAATATGCCAAGTCCCAAGCAAGATATAGCAATATATGAATGCAAGGAGCAAGAATCACATAAAGTATGTATAATGCAAGATAAGGGAGTGAGAGTTTACCAATGGTGGTGACCTCTTCTTCATTGGATTTTGCCTAGCGGATGGACCAACTTTTGGAGGCTTCAAGGAGGAGGGGGGTGGCTTCTTGGCACCTTCAGCTTCCTGATCTTCATGGGATATTTTAGGAGAGTTTTTATGCTGGAAATTGGTATATCAAAATGGGTAGAGGAGGGCTCTATTTATAGGCAGTCTGGATAAAGCAAATGAGGCCGTGCGGCTAGGAGTTCCCTCCTAATGCAGCCGTGCGGCATTATTCCTTGTGACTCAGTATGTTTCTAGAATCATGCAAGGTGGCACTTCTAGAAGGTTTTCCATATTAAGGAAAACGTGCTTTTTCAATTTAAAGCAGTCCCTTCATTCCTCGAAAGGTTCGGAACAGTTCCGGAATTGCTCCCGGACTTTAGGAAAGTCCGGGGAATTGCCGGAAAACTTAACCGGAAGGCATGAGCCAGATTTGGGTACTTACACCCATGCCTATTATCTTCTTGGACAATGCCAAAAAGGTCAAAACGTCAATCGCGCAAGCGAAACTCTGCCGAAATTCCGTTAAGGCTGAAAGACGAGACTTTCCTGGCATTGCCTTGACTATAATCTGCATCGCTCGCGCGTTAAAAGTTCCTATGACCCGCTAGACCCATTAGGAGCGTTCTTCTCTCTCGGTCGATGGGATACGCGTGCCCTATAGGACCCTCACTCGGGGCTGTCCACCCTGGGAGGTCAAAATACAGGTGGAATATGAGGGGCTTATAGACGTAGTGACGAAGCCCACTGATCCAGGATCTAGAGTAGTTGCGAAAAAGAAGGGCAAACCCTTTTCCAACCAAATAGAAATTAATAAAAGACATCGTTTTAAGTAAACTGGAAGATTCTTAATTTGCATATTGCCTGAGCCTTCAGCCTAAACACCTACCCCCAGAGTCTAAACCTCTCCTATCCCTTTCCCGCAGCGAGAAAGAAGTGGGTGAGAATACCGAGTCAGCGGCTTGTTAGCGCAAAATTCTCAGATAGCTCGCCAGAGTCCTCAGTTTTGTCAGTCCAGAGAGTCAGAATGGCCAATTTGACAGAAAACAGCAGTGGTTTGGGTAACCAGATGACTAGGGAAGAAGAGATAGCTTTAGCCTTGAAAAATAGTCGTAAGGTCCATAAGGAACAACAAGCCATTCTCTTTGATGCGCTCCGTCGTTATGGGGTTCAGATAGTGGTTGAGTCTAACGGTTCCCTGGTTATGGTAGAAGATGAGACTCCAGAAGCAGCCATCTCAGCTCCCCCAGCCTATGACCAATGCCCTCCTCCATCCACATATGATCCCTTACCAAGGACTACCCCTTTCCAGTCCTTTCCAACATCCCAGGCCACCAGGGTTCCAACGCCCTCGCCTCCTCAGATAAGACCCAACTTTGTTCCCTACCAACAGAGAGCACCTACCACAGCTATCCCAGTTACTCAGTCTCCGCATTATCCTATGGGACTCACTCCCTCCCCTCAGCCTGAGCCAAATTTCCTTATCTCGGAATTCCAGTATCAGCCTGACCTTTCTAACTTCGTTAATGCCTATGAATTTGCCTATCTCCCAGACAGTGACAGTGAGGAGTCAGCCGGAAATGAGAATAGGAACGGATGGATTTACAGTGATGACGACAATTCAGTAGAAGGAATGAACATGGAGCCAATGGAAATGAAACCCGGAGGGCAAGATAGTGTAGAAAATCACAGACCTGGTATGGGAGACTGTATCACCTCAAAGTGTGTCTGTCACCTTTGCAAGGGCGCGAAAGAGAAAATAGATGTGATCTCAGATGAGGCAGAGTATGAATTCCACCTCCTAGAGTTCAACACTCCTTATAAAGACTTGGTTGGTGAATGGAGAAACATGATCGAAGCTTTAGCTGAAAGAGGGAAGTGGGCTCCACCCACCTATCTAGAACACGTAAGTGTCATTGAGGCTAAACCTCCATCGGGAAGAGTAGCCTCCATTGCAGTGCTAAGGGTCACCCCTGAGACTTTGTCCGAGGAAGAATGTATGGAAGCTCTAGAAAGAGTCTTAAAGTTTGAAGCGACCCCGGTCCCCTTTCTATCTTACGATGACAGTGATGTCTTCTTGGTAATCCCTCAGTCAGGGGAAGAGTCCAGAATACCCCTTATATGGCGCCAAGTATCCCGACCTGCTTTTGCCCTCATTGGTCATCAGAGTCAAGATGAAAGTTCCCACGGGAGTTACTGTAGTAACACTGAGGAAGACACAGTCGAAATGCCGGAAGGAACGGTGGAAGAATGGTTAGCTCAGAAACCAAAAAGCCCAGAAAACCCTCCCGTAAGTAAAGAACAGGAACCTGCCATGAGGTTTAACCCTGCAGAAATCCTTTTCGATGATGGGATCTCCCACTTCAGGAAGTGTTTGGCCAACGTCAAAGATGCCGTCCGAAGGTTGACCCCGAGAGAAAGAAGGGATATGCTTGACAGCGATGAGGAATATGACCCTGCTTTGCTGAAGAAGTCCCTATGCCAAGATGAAGAAGCCATTAGCAAACCTCCAAATTCTAGGAACGATAACTCCTGTTGCATGTTAACCCTGAGAAGCTTGAATGAGACTGTCAAGGTTTTGAGTGAGCAAGATGAAGCTGAAATCAGTCAGTTGCTAAGCCAATTGGGGAGTCAGGATTCAGAAAAGGCCAGAAAGCCGGTGACCTGGGATCGGATTCGGGAAGCTGCCTATGCCTCTGGTAGTGCTGTTAATCAGATTAACCAGCAGAGTTGGCCATATGCCAGCAAGAGCCCGCCTCTGACTTTGAAAGAGCTGAAGGAGTCCTCCAGTAGGAATGATGACTCAGAAAATTCTAATGTCTACGTGATGACTCGATCTGGACAGATGAGTGTTGAGCAGCCTAAGGGTGACAAAAGAAATGCCGTCTCCGAGCCCAAGACAGACAAAAGACCTTACAAGCCAGATGCAGAAAAACCAGACCCCGAAAAAGAGGATCCGGTGCTGACTCAGTTGAAGTGTACTCAGGCCAATATCTCCCTGTGGTCCCTGTTAACCTCCTCATACCCTCACAAACTGAAGTTAGAAGAAAGTTTGGCCAAGACCATGGTGCCCATAGATGTCACCCCAGATGAGGTCGTCCAGATGATTGGAAATATCCACTATGGAAATATCATCACCTTCACTGACCTGGACCTGCCAAAATATGGGGCTAGTCATAACGAACCCCTTTACATTACAGTCCAGTTGGAAGAACGCCGGTTACCACGGGTATTAGTTGATGGAGGGTCTGCAATGAATGTCTTGCCAGCAAAAATGATGGACTTGTTGGATTTGAAGCCCACGGATTTGAAGCCTTCCAGTTAGACTATTAAGGCTTATGATTCCACTTCACGATCAATTCTGGGGATTGCTACTCTCAAGTTGTGGTTTGGGAAAAAGGCCATGGACGTTGACTTCCAAGTGATTGACATTCCCATTTCATTTACCGCTTTGTTGGGACGACCTTGGATTCACCAGGTAAATGGGGTAGCCTCTACTTTGCACCAATGTGTCAAATTCCAGTCAGGTGATGGGACTATTACTACTATTTACGGAGACAGTGTCACCATGGAAGGAACCAGCACAGGAGGTATCCCGATACTGGAAATCAAACATGATGATGAAGGGTTTGCCTTGACCGGATTCTCTGTAGCCTCCTCCAAAGCACAAGTGTGTTGCACTGACCTCACTGCTACCTCCGACAAAATACCTCCTGCCATGCGAATGATGAGAAAAATGGGTTATCTTTCGGGGCTTGGATTGGGTAAAAGACTTCAGGGTCGCAATACTGTCATTGATGTGAAGGAACAGACCACCCGATACGGCTTGGGGTACAAACCGAATTCTCAGAATGACAGAAAGGCTGAAGGAACAGTTCAGAAAAGGCAAAATGAAGGGGTTCGCCTCCATCCTTACAGCTGGTCTCTGGCCCAGTACTTCACAAGAGGTGGGACTCAATATGATGAAAATGATAGTCAGATCTCTTTGAGAAAAACTCTTTTGGAAAACCTTGAGAAAGTTCGGGGAAAACCAGTGAATCCTGTTCGGAGAATGTTCCTTGACTTTTCGGACATTCCTGGGGCTACCACTACGGTTCAGAACAAGTACGCCTTTAAAGGAAACCCAGACCACTTCAAAGAGTCAGCAATCTTCCCATCAGGGGTAATGGATTTCTCCGCCTTCGAGTTAGCTCTTCCGAAAATTAGCCAGATAGAAGTTGCAAGTAGTGAAGACAGTGAGTTGGGTTTGCAGAAATAGTTTGATGAAGAGGTGCAGATTCCTGATTTGATCGACTTCAGCTCAGACGACGAAATAGTTGCCGTAATTGGAGACGGTGGTGAAGAACCTTTTGATCCCCGTACTTTAGTGACTAAGTCAGAGATGCCTTTAAGGAATTGGGAGACATTTTCAGGGCCGATAGCTAGCCGATAGCAAATGATCACGGAGCTTGGATTGGTACCCCGTCCCTCTCAGCCCAGTCGTGTCAAACACCCTGTCGTCCATACAGTTGAGTCAGGAATCTTTGAATTCCAGTCCTCAGAGTCATCCGAAGGCCTCACGCCTAAGGATTATGAATATGTAGCCAATGTCATCTTTCCTTTCGCTTTGAATAAAATGACAGATCTTTCTGGGTATCCCCTTATTGCCAACTTAACAAATGATAAATTAACTAAAAACTTAACAACAGTTAATGATGAATCATTTGAACAAGATGCAAACACACTAAATGAACAATACATTAAAGAAATCTTTAAGCAGGTTACAGACAAAGAGGAAAATCGGGCCCAAGCTGCCGAGGAGGTTTTGACAAGTGTTAACTTGGGTACTGTCGAGGAACCTAAAGAGACATAGATTAGAAACTTCTTCCAGGGGGTTGAACGGGACAGACTGGTCAATCTGCTCAGAGAATACATGGACGTGTTTGCATGGTCATACTAGGATATGCCGGGGCTAGACAGTTCGATTGTGGAGCACAGAATCCCTCTAGCACCAGATGCCAAGCCAGTTAAGCAGAAACTGAGAAAGATCAAGCCAGAGTGGTCTCTACAGGTCAAAGAAGAGATTGAGAAGCTACTACAGGTAGGATTCATTCAGGTCATCGAATATCTGACATGGTTGTCCAATATTGTGACTGTCACTAAGGCCAATGGGAAGGTGCATTGCTGTGTATATTTCCGGGATCTGAACAAAGCGAGCCCCAAGGACGACTATCCCTTGCCGAACATAGACATTTTGGTGGATGCCACTGCCAATTACGAAGTCAAATCCTTCGTTGATGGTTTTGCTGGCTACAACCAGATCAAGATGGTCGAGGAGGACCAAGAAAAGACAGCCTTCACCACGCCGTGGGGAACGTACTGCTATACGGTAATGCCATTTGGGCTTAAGAATGCCGGGGCTACTTATCAGAGGGCAGCGACCGCACTCTTTCACGACATGATCCACAAAGAAATTGAGGTCTATGTCGATGACATGATAATCCACTCCAAAGGCGAGGATGGACAACACTTTGTCGACCTGCGAAAGTTCTTTGAGAGGCTGAGACAGCATTCCATGAGACTGAACCCTGCCAAATGCACCTTTGGAGTGACAAGGGGAAAAGTGCTTGGGTATATGGTCACGGAGCGAGGTATTGAAGTCGATCCTCGAAAGGTCAAGGCCATTATGGACATGAGGCCACCTCAAACCCAGACAGAAGTTAAAATCTTTATGGGCAAACTACAGTACATCAGCCGTTTTGTCAACCAGCTGACTACCATGTGCGAGCCCATCTTCAAGCTCATGAAGAAGAATGTAGACACAGAATGGACCGAGGAATGCCAAGATGCCTTTGACCAAATCAAGGCGTACTTAGTACATCCTCCGGTGCTATGTCCCCCACATAGATAGAAACCTCTTCTGCTCTATCTCACTGTCACTGATACGGCAGTTGGGGCTATGCTTGCTCAGGAGAAAAAGGACTCTCAGGTAGAAAATGCCATTTACTTTGTCAGCCGGAAGCTGCAGGGAAGTGAGCTCAATTACTCAGCGTGCGAAAAGACTTGTGCAGGACTGGTCTGGGTAGTCGGTAAGCTGAAACATTACATGCAAGCCCACTCTGTGAACTTGGTCTCAAAAATGGACCCCATCAAGTAAATATTCGATAAGCCTTCCCTTTCGATGCGTCAAGCAAAGTGGTCGTTCTTCTTAGCTGAGTATGACATCAACTATGTGACGAGAAAGGCCATCAAGGGTCAAGCTCTGTCAGACCATCTGGCAAACTTCCCTAGTAATGAGGACCGCGGGCCTGAACCCCAATTCCCAGATGAAAGGATCTTTGTATTTGAGCCTGAGAACCGATGGCAGCTTTTCTTTGACGGAGCTGCTAACAAAAGAGGAAATGGCGTAGGAATGCTACTGGTTGACCCGAAAGATGAGCACACGCCAATAGCCATCAAGTTGAACTTCCCTGCCACGAACAATGTTACCGAGTATGAAGCTTGCATTGCTGGTTTGGAGGCTGCTTTAGAAAGGAATGTCAAGGAGCTCGAGGTTTATGGAGACTCAGCCCTGATCATTAACCAGGTCTCCAACAAGTGGAAGACTGTGGATCCTAACCTTCAGAGGTATCATGCCTACATGGAAGAATTGACTGAGCAGTTCAGAGAAGTGACCTTCCATTACCTACCAAGGGAAAAGAACAGATTCGCAGATGTCTTAGCCACTCTAGCCTCATTGGTAGAGATTCCCGAGGGAAAGGCAATAAAACCATTCAGAGTGGGTAGAAGAGAAACCCCGACTTTTTGTTGTGAAATAGACTTGGTGTGATGATGTGCCAATTTTTCGAAAGGACTTTGAATTTTTCGTTTCTTTGAAAACCAATCGAAAAAACCGGAGTCGCCACGCCATTTTTGTTTTAAGGGCCAAAACTTTGAAAAATGCCTAAAATCGAGAGATTTGAGTTCGGAGGTCACGTTACGCGCCGGGAAGAACGTTAGTGTTCACCCGGAACGCCTCGTAAAATGAGTCTTCCAAGCTAAAAACCATTTGTTTGTGTGTGTGTGTGTGTGTGTGTGTTACTTTGGCCAAAATAAATTGAAACTGAGAAAAGTAAAAATTGAGAATTCTTTATTAGACTTTGGATAGATCCCATGATTTTTGATATGATTTTTGGGTTGAGTTTTGAGACTCAAAGGATTTTTTGAAGTTGAAAACCAATTCTGCCAGAATGAAAAAGGCAGTGGACACTTTATTTTAAAATGGACTTAAGGGCTTCAAAACTTCATAATCTGAGAAAACTCAGAGAATGAAAGTTGTTCCAGACACCTTAAATAAGGTTTCAGTGAAATAAATTTCCATTTTGGAGATGATTTGAGGACCCAAAACCTTCTGGAAATCTCAGATATGAAATCTGGACTTCCAGAGACTGAGGAACTGACCTTTAAAAGAAAATTTTAAAAAAGGAGTTTTACTCACGGAAAAAATAAATTAAAAATATTTCTGGAAAGATCTGGATATTGGCTACAAAAAGTATTTTGTAATCAACACCAAATTCTAAGTTTATCTGTGTCCAAAAAATTAGACCATGGACTGGGGTCTTAGAAAATTGCTACTGGACAGCAACTTTCTTAAGAAGAAAAACATGATTTTAAGGGGGGTTTGGCATCCATGCTTGTCCCCATTTCCCTAGGTTTTGATTAGTGATCACTTGAAATTTTAGTGGTGAATCAACTATATCAAACCATCCTTGGGGTACATTAGGACTAAGCACTTCATTTGCTTGGGAAGGGGAATTTTATCCTTTGAAAAAGAGATTTGATGTATGAAAATGATTTTTAGGGTTTTGAAAATGTGTTTTCTTTGTAAGTAAGTAAGAACACTTTGAAAATAATGTTGATCCTTGTAGAAGATCATCCATGGAGATGAACTTCCATGGTGATCTTCTTGGATCTAAGGCAAGAAGATGAACAAACTACATTTTGGAGTTTGAAAATGCATGCATGAATGAAGGAGTTTAGGGTAAGGAGAAGGAGGGTTTACCAATCTTCTTTGTGTTTTGAGTTTTAGGCTTGAATGTAAGAGTGTTTGAGGCTTGAATGTAAGAGTGTTTGAGTGAGTGTGATTTTGGGTGAATAGTTGAGAAAAAGGTGACAATTCTAGAGAATTCTCACTGTTTTCTCTCTATTTTCGCCAAGGTGCAGTTGTGAAAAATGTTTTTTTCTTTCTTCTCTTCTGAGACTGGAGGGCTCAATTTATAGCCCTCTGAAAATTGCAATACCATCCGCGCGGAGGGTTCCTGCAGCGTGCACTGTTCATTAATTGCAGCTGCAGGCTTTGGACACAAAGAATATTTTTTTGAAAATTCAAACTGGCTGTGTTTTTCAACTTACCAATTCGGGATTTTCTTAATTCTTTTGCTTTTTGAGATTCTTTTGTAGGCTTAACCTTAAATAACAATGCCCACTTTGCCCTTGCTTTGTTAGGAATGTTAGGAATGTTATAACTCTCGTTAATTTTCTAACGAGAATACTAACAACTCAAATTGGAGTACTTACAGTAGCCCCTCGGCGACGGCGCTTTCGAAGGAAGCGGGGTCGTCGATAAGAGTAAAGCTCCAAATTTGACAGGATGATCAAGTGATCGAGTGGCTGAACCTATTTAATAGGCTACCTACGTATCCTTAAGAGGAATCAAGCCGGCCGTAGTTCGGGTCTTTGACCCTGGAGATGATGGCATTTTAGGTGCCTCGAACCTTGAAAAGCGAGCTCTGCAGTCGGGTGCTGGATAGAAACTCTGCTGGGTATAAGAGATGACCATTTTCGGTCGGATGGCTATATCCGCTCCGCCGGGATAGGAATGACCATTTTCGGTCGATGGCTATCCGCTCCGCTGGGATAGGAATGACCATTTTCGGTCGGATGGCTGAACCTAATGATAGGCTACCTACGTATCCCAAGAGGAATCAAGCCAGTCGTAGTTCGGGTCTTTGACCCTGGAGATGATGGCGTTTTAGGTGCCTCGAACCTTGATGATGGCGTTTTAGGTGCCTCGAACCTTGATGATGGCGTTTTAGGTGCCTCGAACCTTGATTTGAAATGACCTTTCGATGGACTTTGTCTGCTGCCGAAGGAGAGGGTGACCGTTTTGGTCGAGTGGCTGGACCTAATGATAGGCTACCTACGTATCCCTAGTGGGAATCAAGCCCTTTCGTAGTTCGAGATCTACTCAAGATTCCGTTGGCCTTTGGGATTCCGTTAACTTTGCTGGGGATTTTGTTAGCCTTTGCTGGGGAAAAATCAGACGTATTCGTCGGGGAAATCGGCCTTACGTTTTACTGCCGGGGAATGATTTTGATGAAAGAAACGGGATTCCGTTAACTTTCTCGGAGAGATCGGACTTACGTTTTACTGCCGTCGAATGATTTTGATGAAAGAAACGGAATTCCGTTAACTTTCTCGGAGAGATCGGACTTACGTTTTACTGCCATCGAATGATTTTGATGAAAGAAACAAAATTCCGTTAACTTTCTCGAAGAGATCGGACTTACGTTTTACTGTCGTGATTGAAATTGATGAAAGATACGGGATCCCGTTTCTTTCTCGGGGAGATCAGACTTACGTTTTACTGCCGTCAAATGATTTTGATGAAAGAAACGGGATCCCATTTCTTTCTCGGGGAGATCGGACTTACGTTTTACTGCCGTCGAATGATTTTGATGAAAGAAACGGGATTCCGTTAACTTTCTCGGGGAGATCGGACTTACGTTTTACTGCCGTGGAGGATTTTGATGAAAGAAACGGGATTCCGTTAGCTTTCTCGGAGAAATCGGACTTACGTTTGACTGCCGTCGAATGATTTTGATGAAAGAAACGGGATTCCGTTAACTTTCTCGGTGAGATCGGACTTACGTTTTACTGCCGTCGAATGATTTTGATGAAAGAAACGGGATTCCGTTAACTTTCTCGGAGAGATCGGACTTACGTTTTACTGCCGTGAAGCTCTTTTGAAGAGGGGGTTAACTTTGGTTAACTCTGTTAAGTTGAGGACTAAACTGCAGAGTCCTGAAATTTTAAAGGGCAAAAGGGTCATTTTGACCCTTCAAAACCATCCGCGCGGATCAGGTTGAAAGTCAGATTGGTTTAAATGAGGGCCAACGCCCTTTCTTCTTCTTCCCCACAACTTTTCCAGTTTTCCGAGAGAGAAAGAGAGAAAAACGCAAAAACCGCCATTGTTGGTCCTAGGAGCTCCGAAATCTTCCGATTTTCTTCGATTTTTGAGCAATGGAACACGGGGGAGTCGCTGTTCAAGGCCAAGGACGTGGCCCGGTCGCGGAGAGGCGATTAGAACTCGTCCGAATGAGGAGGCACTATTCTCTTTCGCAATCGATTGCGGAGGAGCCATACCCCGATGCGTGGCAACATTGGGCCACTGATCCGAGTCTCCGAACGGTATACTTCGAATCTTTTCCATTCTCTTTGTCGATTTTTTTGTTTGAAATTGATTTTTGTGATTTTTCCTTTTTTTTTTTTTGAAAATTCGAAAATTGCAATGCTCTTGGCCTTGGATTTTGATTTTGATGATATGCATGTTGCAATGAGTTTATGGGTAACCCAAATGTGCATTTTATTTGAAAAGAATGGGCATTTTGCCACATTTTTTTTTAATGTCCGAAAATTGTAGTTAAAATTCGAAAATTTTGTGTTTTTGACTTTGAATCTTGATTTTGATGATATGCATGTTGCAATGAGTTTATGGGTAACCCAAGTATGCACTTTGTTTGAAAAAAGAATGGGCATTTTGCCATTTTTGAAATATGAGATGGTGATGAAAACTTGTCCGAATCCGGGACGGATCTTTTTTGTTGCAATGTAGAATTCTCGCAATGTCGATATGACATGAATATATGCATGCTTTTTTTTTTGTGAAAACATGATTTCTTGTGAAAAATGGGACGGATTTTTGCTCCCGTTGATTGAATGAATGACTTGTGAAAAAACTGTTTATTTGTGCTATTTCATGAAAAATGGGACGGAGTTTTTACTTCCGTCGACTCGATGTATGAATGAATGAATGGTGATTGTTTGAAAACTCTTTTCCTTTGTGCAAGAAAAATGGGGCTAGGTTCATTGTATGCTGTTATGCTGCCGAATTTTCTTCAAAATTTTATGATGCATGTGTATGCTCTCTTTCTTTTTTGAATGCAAAATTTTGACACTTTTGACATTTTTGTTTCCCTCTCTTTTATTGCAGGGTGGAAACAATTTCGTGACGGAGCAGTTGAACAAGATGAAGACTCGAGGATCAGTGGAGTCTGTGATTGGTCTATGGAATCGGCTTCCAGATATGGGCAAAGGAGCGATGATGAGTCCTAGACAGATCGTCATTGAGACTGGATTGTACGAGTTCATCGAATGCTTGAGGGGGTTGGTCAAGTTTCCCAAGAGTAAGGGCCTGATCTTCGCTTTGGCACAGCACTGGTGGGACGTGACCCACACATTCCACTTCTTCTGGGGCGAGGCAACGGTTACGCCTTCTGATTACGCTGCGATTACGGGCTTGTCCTTTAACGGACGGAGCATTGAGTGGAGAGACGGCTACAGCGATCTGGATCTGCAGGCCCTTCTAGGATTTTCCCCTATTCCCAAAAAGGGGATGGGTATGGAGTACGCTGTGGTCGAGGGAAAGATTGTGGAGAGCATTGGGAGCTATGAGGCTGGGGACGAGAGGATAGGCGCTGAGCAGATTGCCAGGGCTTTTCTATGGTTTGCTTTTTCGAGCACCCTTTTTGGACACGCCGAGGGGACGGCTGTTTTTGCTTTGCTGCGGTCCCTGGAGGATGTGAGGATGGCCGGAGAGGTCTCTTGGGGCGAGGCAGGGCTGGCAGAGCTCTATTTCGCTCTAGATCGGTATAGCCGAAAGGCTGTCAGTTCCTTGACATGCTTCGAATTCCCTCTGGAGGTATAAGCTTTCCTTTTGCTTTCCCTCTTTTCTTTAAGCACTTATCTTTTTTCGCACTTAATTGATGTGATCTTTACCTTTCGCAGGTATGGGCGTTGGAGTTCTTTCACGTCACGATGTGGCGACAGCCGGCGGAGTATATCGGGGAGTATCCGGCCATGCGTTCCTGGTCCAAGTATGCCCGGGAGAAGAAAGGTTCCAGAGGGCGCACGACCCTCAGATACAGGGACTGCCTGCCTTTGACGGGGGCTGAGACGGATGAGGGGATGATATTCTATCCCTGGGATCGTTTCGATGTGGCGCAGCTGAGGGGCGCTGAGATATGGACCGTGCAGCGGAGGATTTTGAGGGGCTTGACTTGCGACGTGTATTATCTGGGGGAGAGAGTGACGCGCCAGCATGGCGTGAATTCGCCTTTGATGACACCGGTGGAGCCTCCCGCCGACATGATGCATCCGAGTGAGAGATCGGAGACCTGGGGTGATTACCGAGGCGGCCAGCACTTCTCGGCATTTGTGGCGATTGAGCAGTACCCGGTATTCATCTTGAGGAGGTTGAGGATGCCCCAGGTCCTTGAGCGGGAGGGGGTAGGGATCGTATGGTACCCGCGGACGGACTTTTCATATGTCCAGGATGGGGTCCGATTGAGGGTGCAGATCCCTCAGCCTGAGCGGCTTCCACGAGCTTTTCAGCCTCGTTCGGGTATGAAGGTATGGCTTCTTCTTCCCACCTCTTTTGTTTATGTCTTTTCCTTTCTTTCCTGTCGTCATTTTTCGCCTCAATTATTTCTGACGCTTTTGCTCCCGTGCAGTTTCCGGAGGTGGTCGTGGAGACGCTGACGAAACAGGTGATCGGGGCTAAGAGATTCATTAGGAGGATGGTTGCTTGTGGAGCCCCTCAGCCGTAGCGAGGCGAGCACAAACTGGCGCCCGTCGAGCGGGAGGTTTCCCTATTCCTTCGTAGACTTCTTCCGAGACTCCTCTTTCTCCTCTCATAGATCCCCGCGTGGTGCTGCCTTCGGACCACGTCATTCTCGGGGATTCGTACTGGCAGGGACACGTCTGGCATCATGGTGGATCTTCTTCGCATGTCCAGGAGTCCGACGCATTCGCCTTCGGATATGATTTCTTTGCGGATCTTGGCTTGCCCTACCAGAGCGTGCCGGTTGGTCCTGACGAGCCTTCTTCCGGAGACGAGGACGATGATTCTGAGCCCGAGACATTCATGGCTACCGAGGAGGTGGGCCCGAGCCGCAAGAGGGATCGGGGGAAGGCGCCGGCCACCGAGGATTCCGATTGACTGATTTCCTGAGACTGATTTTTGGGACTGTACCTATTTAGACAGATACACTTTATTTTCATGCACATTTTTTTTGCTTTTCTCTTTTCTTTCTTTTTTTTTATTGGAATGTAATAATCTAGGATTATTGTTACCTACTTTTTTTTTGATGTTTTTTTTATGCAATGCTGTATGAATGCAATGTTGCATGAGCCTCGGTTTTTTGGCAAGGGTGTAGATGTTTGGTGTATGGACTGGTTTGGACAGGCTTTGGCTTGGACAAAATATTCCTTTGTGGTGCAAATAGCTTAAACTGCAAAGAAAAAAATTTTTTTGGTAACAAACTCATCCGCGCGGATGGGACAGACTTCTGACATTGTCCTTTAATTTTGCTTTAGATCTGGTCTTCCCTCATTTCAAATTCAAATATCTTCTTCAACCACCAGTTCAAACAGCCATTTTCGGGGAGAAGGAGAGAAAAGGCCAGGGAAAGAATTGTGAGCATCCAAACTCCATCCAAATTATCCCAAGATTCTCAAATGTCATTCTTCAACAAGTTTAAAGAGTGTTCTCGGGAGATTATGCATGAGAGGAGGTCGTTCTTTGAAGAAAGGTATAAGATACGATGCTTGTGGTCTCTCAAGGAATTGATTCCGGATTATGATCTTTTGAGAGCTTCTTCCTCATTTTGGGATACTAGAAGGCATGTCTTTTGCCTTTCTTATAATGAGATGGTCCCGACTGTCGAAGAATTTCGGGCTTTGCTTGGTGGTCCCGAGGTGGAGGAGATTGCAATTCCTTTGCCCGGAGGAGCCTCTTTTGTTGACAAGCTGTGCAACCTTCTTCATCTTTCCCCGGAGGAAGCACAAGGTATGATCTGTGGTCCCGATCATTTTAATATTTCTGGTCTCCCTGATAGATTTAGGGGTTTAGGCTTGATTGATGATGCCTATTGGGATGCCTTTGCATTTTGCATGTTCGGGACCTTGTTCATGGTTTATTCTTTTGGGATCTGTCATCGGGCTCTGCTAGATGTAGTCGTTCACTGTCGCTTGGGCAGAGACGTTGTACCTTTGATATTGGGAGAGACTTTTCATGCTCTCGACAGTCAAGCACGGAGACGGTATATGCACGGCAGCCCGTTCCTCTTGACTTTGTGGCCGATGGAACGCCCGGGGGTTCTTCGGGAAACATCGGATATGATCAAGCCTTAGACATTCGCCAGAGAGGGGTTGTCAGAGATTTTGATGATCGTGGCTCATGGGAGCGTTGGATGGCTGGTCGCCGATCGTAAGATATTCGATGGTCGCGCCTTGTTGGCGGGTGGAGACTCGCAGAGTACTTCAGACGGATCTCATGTGGTCATGCTTCCGGCTTTCTACCCAGCCTTCTATATTCCGGCTTTAGTTCTCGAGGCGCTTTGGTTTGGAGCGCTCTTTAGAGGACTTTGATGATATAGCCACCAGGGTGGTGGGTTCTGCTTCTATGGATGATCCTTCGGTATTTCCATTTCTGTCCCGAGCATGGAGGTATGACGTCTTTCCTCCTCGGGTTATCCTCAGGCGTCCGAGATCTGTGTTCCTGACCACTTGGTACCTGGATTGGTATGAGAGGCATTTGGGAGAGACTCAGATGGCTATTTTGAGACGGCGTGAGGCCATTGTGGGTGCGGAAGACGTGACAGTTTCGGAGAGGAGGAGGACCGAGGCGAGGGCCAACCCTCACGACCGGAGCGGAGATACTGTGACCGACTATGAGGCTTATGTCAAGAGGCAGGAGAGGAGGACTCCTATGCTACCAGCTAGGTTACAGGAGATGAGAGATGATGCTAGGGCTATCAGGGCCCTGACAGAGGCTGGTTTGATAGATCATGTCCCTACACCAGAGCTTGGCAGGAGGAAGACCGACATTTTTCCTGTTCAGAGGAAGAAGACTCGAAGGGGGAAGAAGAGGGGAGAGGCCAGTACGAGTGGCTTGGAGTGACCTTGAGGTTTCCGAGTATCCCTTTCTTGTCATAGCAGACACATTAGTTTGATTATGTATCTTAGTTTCTTTTAGCAGGTTGCCAGTTGTAGGAATGAACCGGGCTTAGACTCATCAAAAAGCTTTTAACTGTAATGAATATTTGAATTGCTTCAGAGTTTTTCGAGACGCTTTCATGGTCTGATCAATGTATTGATGTCAGAGTATGACTTTTATTTGTGCTTTAGACCGAACCGTTTCCGGCTGCCTACGTTCCCTTCGGACAAAAGGGCTCAGGTCTCCGTAGTTCGACCCGTTTTTTTTCTTTTTTGTTTTTTTTTTTTTTTTTTGGTGCAACCCCGTTTTTTACCTAGGCCGCCCTTTTCGGGTTTTCAACCTAGTTGGGTATTACTCTTTTAGCACTCTTTTCTTCTTTTTTTTTGATATATATTTTTTTGTTTTTTTTTTTTGACTCGGTGCTTTACGCGTAGTATCTCGCAGCCTTGTCACCATTCACCGGGTGTACAAAGGATTTCCGTCGAGGTCTCGCAAGTTGCATGGCTCATCCGGAGAAGATTTTCTCGGACGACATATGGCCCGACCTGCATGTGCTCCCATTTGCCGAGGGGGTTGATACGGACCGGGGCTTCTCTTTAAGACGAGGTCACCTTCCCTAATCTCCCGATGTTTTACTTTCTTGTCGAAAGCTCTGGCCATTCTCCCTTGGTAGGCTCGGGATGTGTTCCATGGCCTTCGCCGGCGCTCATCTAGTAGAGCCAATTCATCATGGCGACTTTGGAGCCATTCAACCTCGTTGATCCGACTCTCCAACAACACACTGAGTGAGGGATTTCTAGCTCGATTGGGAGTACGGCTTCCATTCCGTAGGTGAGGGCAAACGGTGTTTCCCGGTTGCCGTTCCGACGGATGTCTGTAGCCCCAGAGTGCCGTGTGTAGCTTCTCGGCCAATCTCTCGCCTCGGACAGCCATTTTCCTGATGATGTTTTCCAGAGTCTTGTTTGCCGCCTCGACGGCTCCGTGGTTTGGGGCCCGTAGGGAGATGACTTGTGACGGGTTATTCTCGAATTCCGCCAAGAAACTGTCGCATTCCCCTTCGAAATGGGATCCATTATCTCGAGATGATTTCTACTGCAACCCGTATCTGCATATGATGTTTTCTTTGATGAAGAGGGCTACTTTCTTTGAATTGAGGACCTTGTAGGATTTGGCTTCAACCCATTTGGTGAAATAGTCTACTGCCACCAGACGACCCGTGGCCGTTGCCGCTCGGTGGTGTGATTTTGCCTATGACATCAATTCCCAAGTGACAAAAGGCCAAGGGGTTGTCATGCAAGATAACTCGTGAGGAGGCAAATGATTAAGATTTGAGTATCGCCGGCATTTGTCGCAGCTTTTTGACGAACCGGATGCGCCGGTTTCCATGGAGATCCAAAAGTACCCCATTCTCGCATGATTTGCATCGTGGCTCGAGCATTCATGTGGGGGCCGCAGTACCACCATGTATTTCTTTCATGAGTTCCGTAGCCTCTTGTTTGCCTATACATCGCAGAGGGGGCCTTGATAACGCTTCTTGTATAGCATATTTCCCAAGAGAACATAATGGGAGGCGAGTCGCTCTGTGGCCGAGAGGCTTTTTGCTTTGATTCCCTCCTTATATTCCCCATCTTCATTTTTGAAGGAGGCTTCACCATTCTTCAGTACCGATAGATCCGAGCGTACCAGGATCACCGGCCGGTTCGGCCTCCGCTTCGATTTCAAAGCAATAAGCGGGGTTTTCTCTTCTCCCGACTCGAATGGTTTGACGGACTTTCCTTCGGGTATTTCAACGAGGAGGCTAGTGTTGCCGTGAGCATCCGCAAACTGCTGCGATCTCTCGGGCAAGTAATGAAAGCCGATCTCCTTGAATTGAGTTACTAGCTCTTCCATGTAAGTGTGATATTTCGCAGACCGGTCTACGGTCTTCCATTTGTTAGAGACCTGATTGATGATGAGGGCGAGTCACCATACACCTCCAATTCCTTGATATTTCTTTCAAGGGCGGCTTCCAACCCGGCTATGCAAGCTTCATATTCAACAGTCATTGTTGGTGACCTCAAAGTTCAACCTTATCAAGCATGGGGCGTGTTCGTCGCAGAGGATCGACTGTAAGCATTCCTATTCCGTTCCCCTTTTGTTTGACGCCCGTCGAAGAAGAGTTGCCAGCGGTTTTCTCCTTCTAGAGCAAAGATTCCATCATCGGGAAATTGAGGTTCAGGTCCTCGGGACTCATCACTTGGGAAATCGGCCAAATGTTCTGCCATTACACGCCCTTTTATAGATTTCCTTGAAACGTAAGTGATGTCATATTCAGCCAAAAAGAACGACCATTTTGCCAACCTCATAGAGATGGAAGGTTTGTCGAACAGATATTTGATGGGGTCTATCCTTGAGACGAGATGTATCGGGTGAGACTGCATGTAGTGTTTCAACTTTCCCACTACCCAGACCAAACCCGCACAAGTCTTTTCACAAGAAGAGTAATTGAGTTCGCTTCCCTGAAGCTTTCTGCTTACGAAATAGATGGCATTTTCGACCTTGGAATCTTTCTTCTCTTGAGCTAGCATAGCCCCAATTGATGTATCCGTGACAGTTAGATATAGCAATAGTGGCTTTTGCTGATGTGGTGGGCAAAGAATCGGGGGATTCACGAGGTATGCCTTGATTTGTTCAAAAACGAGCTGGCATTCTGGAGTCCATTCTGTGTAGGCATTTTTCTTCATCAACTTGAAGATTGGCTCGCAAATCGAGGTCAATTGATTTACAAAGCGACTTATGTATTGTAGTCTTCCCATGAAGGATTTCACTTCTGTCAGTGTCCGGGGTGGCTTCATTTCAACTATCGCCTTGATTTTCTGAGGATCTACTTCAATTCCCCGTTCTGTCACCATATATCCTAGCACCTTGCCTCGTCTTACACCGAAGGTGCATTTGGCTGGATTCAATCTCATGTCGCGGTCTCTGAGGCGGCCGAAGAATTTTCTCAAATCAACAAAGTGCCGCCATCCGATCCTTCCGGAGTGTATTATCATGTCGTCCACATAGACCTCAATTTCTTTGTGGATCATGTCATGGAACAGCCGTAGCCGCCCTCCGGTACGTAGCCCCAAAGATTCTTTAGTCCGAACGGCATGACCGTGTAGCGCACGTGCCCCAAGGGGTCGTGAAGGCTATTTTGGCTTGATCCTCTTCTCGCCATTCTCGATTTGGTTGTAACCTGCAAAGCCGTCGATGAAGGATTTAACTTCATGGTTGGCCGTGGAATCCACCAGATGTCGATGTTTGGCGTGGGGAAATCGTCCTTTCGACTAGCTTTGTTCGTATCTCTCAAGTCTACGCAAAGATCGGATCTTTCCGTTGGCTTTGGTCACCGTTACTATGTTGGAAAGCCATGTAGGATATTCAATGACCCCGATGAACCCCGCCCGAGCATCTTTTCTATCTCCTCCTTTACTTGTAGGGACCATTCGGGCTTAATTCTTCTTAGTTTCGCTTTACAGCTTAACTTCCGGGTCGAGCGGTATTCGGTGTTCAACTATGGAAGGATCGAGGCCCGGCATATCTTTATAGGACCATGCGAACACATCCACAAATTCTTTTAGCACCAATTAGGGCATCCTTTTCAGTCCCTTCGAAGAAACTACCAATCTGCGTCTCTTTAGGCTCTTCCGCTAGCTCCCAAATTCACACTCGTCAAAATCTCTTCGGCACTGGGGCTCGATTTTCCTCTTTCCGACAACCTCGCTTAAAGATTTCTTTGATATATTGTTCATTTAATGTGTACGCTTCTTCATCTAGTGAATCGTTATTAACCGTTTTTAGATTATTAGTTAATTCATCATTAGTTAAAGTGGCAATCAAGGGATACTCGTAAAGGTTCGTCATTTCATTGAGAATAAAAGTGGAATACAAGATTGGCTACAATTTCGTGGTCTTCGTGCGTGAGGCCATCTGGACGACTCGGAAGACTCAAACTCAACAATGAGAGACTCCTGAGGACTTTACAAAGGTTGACACAAAGGGACTGGGACCAATCCAAGCTTGGTGATCATTTCTTCTTTGGTCGCGGACGGGCCCGAGAGAGTTTCCCAATTCATTAGCGGCATTGCCGCGGTGACCTCATGACTCGGGGGCTATCTTGTTTCTGTCCTCCTTCCTCTGTCATTGCTATCATCTCTTTGTCTGAACCAGAATCAATTGTGTTTGGCACCTGAAAACTGAGCATATGAATGTAGGGATCTTCCTCAATTCTGGGGAATTCCAATTCGTCACAATCTGACCGCTTAATCCAGATGTAAGGACGTATTGCGTCTCGGTGTGCTGCTGGAAAAATCTCATATCCCATGCTCGAGATGAAAGGCTTAGCGGGCAGTTCTTCGAGGAGGACGTCCCATACGATGTTCATACATTCAAGTCGAGTCTGTCGATACTTGTCGACTTTTATCATGAAAATCTCTTCGCTTGGCGAGGCCAGAGAACGGGTCTGAAGAATGCTGACAAATCTCTGATTGGAGACTGGAGGTTTGTGCGCTCGTACCATGGTGGTGTTCAGTGTTTCTTTCCATTCTTCCTCCAAATGTTGGAAATGGCAGTTGATCTTGATGAATCGAACCGCCTGTGGTCTCGCCCGCTTGAGTTCGTTAACATAGTTGGCATCACCGGATTCTGGGGGATTCTGATGAGACTTGCCCCGATAGTCCCTTGGTCGATTTGGAGGAGGTAGCCCCGGTGTCTGGCTAAGAGCATGCTTGGTGACGGTCTCGGCTTTGTTCCCTATGAGGAAACTGTCGCCCCTAATGACTTCAAGGTCCCCTTGCCGGTTAATGAACTTGACACATTGATGAAGAGTGGAGGCTATGACTTTCATGTGGTGTAACCAAGGGCGCCCCAGTAGGGCTGTGAATTCGGATGGGATGTCCATTACATGGAATTTTGCTGGCACCATTTGGGGTTTCGTACTGCAGTTCCAGAACCACCGTCCCTAAGATGGGACGAGACGTGCCATCATATGCCTTGATTGGGTGATCATGTGCCTTTCATTGATGCATAGGGCCCGCATCATGCTGAGGGGAAGGACATTAACGGCTGATCCATTGTCCACCAATACCCCCGGGAGTGATACGGTGTTGAGCCGAATAGTGATGTACAAGGCTTTATTGTGCTTGGATACATCTCTTGGCAAATCCTCGTCGCAGAAGGTGATCATGCTACCATATAGGTGGGGATCATAGATTTGGTCCTTGTCTCGAGATAGAGAGTCATCAAGCCAGTCACTTCGTGCCTTTTTCTTGCGAAGTAGTACCTTTGGCCGAAGCCCCGGGTTACATTGAGGCCGTTTGTGGCGGTTTCCGTCCCTGGCCAACATATTGATTGAGTGCGAGCGCCAAACCGGCGTTGGTCTTTCTTTGTCGGTATGCACTCGGGAGCCGGACAAACCGAATCTTCGTCGATCCCGCTGGGGATAGATTTCGATTGGCAAGAAATTACCTGCATCTACGATTCTGGGTGTCCGAATGTCTCAACTCTATCGTTGGCAAGGCTTTTCGGCTTTTCTACCCCCGTTTGCTTGGGAAGACTCGGCTAGAGTAGAGTACATAGTAATCAAATCCCCTGCATGGCTCCCCGAGCGTACCCACACTGGTATCACCGGCCTCGAACCTCTCTTTCAATTTTTGCTGGGAGGAAATTTTCTTCTTCTTAGGAGGACGGTCCTCGTGTATCCAGTCTTGATAGTCCCTTTCAAGGCGGCCGGGCGCCATGTATATCCCACCAAATGTGTTCTACGGCTGGTGGTGGATTTGGGATCTCAGGTTGAGCGGTGCTAGAATGACTTTGAGTTGAACTGGTCCGGGGAGATCTGCTATTGGGCTCATCTGGAAGCGAATGATTGGACTCCGCCGGATAATGAGAGGTATTAAGAGCCAGGGGAACATGCACATGTTTGTCCTTCAGGGGAGCCCCAGTCAGTTGGGAGATTGCTAATGTCCCGAGATGGCGTGTGGCCTCTTCAATCCAGGCTTGTTGTTTATTCTGGCATTCCTCCAGGGCTTTGATGGCTGACCATATTTCTTCCACTGTTTCCCGATCTTCATTACCCATGCTGATATTTCAAGGGATCGGTATCATTCCCGAGAGGGGACAACCGATGGTATGCCGAACTCGCTTCGCCCCCGACCGCCGTTGGAATGGTGGCCCTTCGGATTGCCGTTTGGGGGCCGCTTGCTCCCGTAAGTCGACGGGCGGGAGTCCCGCGGTGGAGACATAGGAATCTTGTGGTGGCATCTTGATATACCCAGATGATTAAGAATGGGAGGAGAACCTTCTTTCCTCTTTGCGGTAAAAAGTGCCATCGGAATTGGGACCGATAGTCAAACCATGACTTGCGATAACCCCTTAAGGTCGTCAATTTGAGCCTCATGTCGAAGTCTCATCTGTTCTACCAACCGGATCCAATGTCGTCCTGGTTCGAGGGATTTTGGAAGACGGAGTGGTATAGTTCATATCATTACCGGCCGATGCATATCTCCAAACCCGGAGTCGGAACAAGACGGCGAAGCCGATGATGCGCTTTGACTCTTCCCAACCGATCAAACGGTGACCCTGTCCGAACCAACCTTTGTGAGGAGCCGCGGGGAAAAGGCACGAAGGTTCAGAGATTTAGGGATTGAAGGAGGGTAGGTGTTTGGGCTTTGGGCTCATGCAACATGCAGTTATTCGTTCTTGTTTACTTAAAACATGTTTTATTAACCTAATCGGTTGGAAAAGATTGCTCTTCTTTTTCGCAAACTACTCTGGATCCTGGATCAGTGGGCCCCGTCACTACGTCTATAAGCCCCTCGTATTCCACCTGTATTTCGACCTCCCAGGGTGGACAGCCCCGGGCGAGGGTCCTATAGGGCAAGCGGGTCCCACCGACCGAAAGAAAAACGATCCTAAAAGTCTGGCGGGTAATCGAGTCTTTAACGAGCATTCGATGTAAATTACGGACAAAGCTGACGTCAAAGGTCAAGATCATGTCCGAGAGCTCGACAAAAAGTCGGTATGATTTGGACTGATAAATGTCCACGATTGATCTTGACTTGATGTCAATTAGGCCGTAATTAGGCATGGAATAATCATTAATCCTTGATGACTCAAAGGTCATGCTTTGGGAGTCGTTGTATAATTTGTGCCGCCGTAGCCGAAGTCAAGGCGCCGGTCAATATCTTGGTCAAAGTCCGCGGCGGAAAACCGGCATGACTTCGACCGATTAGGGTCCCCGAAAGATATTGAGTCGGTGTGCCGACAAAGGCTTGAAAGGAAAGGTCTATACACGTACAGTGGCATGACACAGACCAGACTAAAAACCAACCGGGTCTCGGACAAAGTGTGTCACGGACAAGTGCATGGTCGACACGAGGCTCCATGGGATGTTTGGGTAGTCCCGTGCTTGCACCGAGAGGCGTAATAAGACCAAACGGGCCGCGACAGGATTTCCTGTTAGGGACGTTGTGTGCGTGTAAGGCCACGTGCGCGTAGTGTGCAAGGCCTATCTTCTTTTCTGAGTAAAATAGAAATTTTTCATGTGTCTTAAAAAGTATGATGCATGATTTTTTTTTGAAAATTTTCTTTTTTTTTTTGAAACTCCTTTTTTTTTGAAATTCTTTTTTTTTTGAATTTTTTTTTGAAAGTAAATGCACACATAAGCACATAAACACATAATTCAAAATCCGAGGCAACGGGTCCGACAGTCAAAATTTTGACTTTTCCGAGGCGGCCAAAACAACACGAAAATGTGAAAAATCGACACACACCACAAATGATTTTAAATGCCGGGACGGAAGCTTGACCCTCAAAAGCTTTATTTTGAAAACAATGATACCGGTACGTGGGATTGTTAAACCACAATTTATCCCCGACTCGTGTTAGGAGGCGATAACGGGAAGTTTAATGGTTTCCACCAATATACCAAATATCATTTTTTTTTTAGAAAAAGATTATTTGTCCCCAGCGGAGTCGCCACTGTGATGATGTGCCAATTTTTCGAAAGGACTTTGAATTTTTCGTTTCTTTGAAAACCAATCGAAAAAACCGGAGTCGCCACGCCATTTTTGTTTTAAGGGCCAAAACTTTGAAAAATGCCCAAAATCGAGAGATTTGAGTTCGGAGGTCACGTTACGCGCCGGGAAGAACGTTAGTGTTCACCCGGAACGCCTCGTAAAACGAGTCTTCCAAGCTAAAAACCATTTGTTTGTGTGTGTGTGTGTGTGTGTGTTACTTTGGCCAAAATTAATTGAAACTGAGAAAAGTAAAAATTGGGAATTCTTTATTAGACTTTTGACAGATCCCATGATTTTTGATATGATTTTTGGGTTGAGTTTTGAGACTCAAAGGATTTTTTGAAGTTGAAAACCAATTCTGCCAGAATGAAAAAGGCAGTGGACACTTTATTTTAAAATGGACTTAAGGGCTTCAAAACTTCATAATATGAGAAAACTCAGAGAATGAAAGTTGTTCCAGACACCTTAAATAAGGTTTCAGTGAAATAAATTTCCATTTTGGAGATGATTTGAGGACCCAAAACCTTCTGGAAATCTCAGATATGAAGTCTGGACTTCCAGAGACTGAGGAACTGACCTTTAAAAGAAAATTTGAAAAAAGGAGTTTTACTCACGGAAAAAATAAATTAAAAATATGTCTGGAAAGATCTGGATATTGGATACAAAAAGTATTTTGTAATCAACACCAAATTCCAAGTTTATCTGTGTCCAAAAAATTAGACCATGGACTGGGGTCTTAGAAAATTGCTACTGGACAGCAACTTTCTTAAGAAGAAAAACATGATTTTAAGGGGGGTTTGGCATCCATGCTTGTCCCCATTTCCCTAGGTTTTTATTAGTGATCACTTGAAATTTTAGTGGTGAATCAACTATATCAAACCATCCTTGGGGTACATTAGGACTAAGCACTTCATTTGCTTGGGAAGGGGAATTTTATCCTTTGAAAAAGAGATTTGATGTATGAAAATGATTTTTAGGGTTTTGAAAATGTGTTTTCTTTGCAAGTAAGTAAGAACACTTTGAAAATAATGTTGATCCTTGTAGAAGATCATCCATGGAGATGAACTTCCATGGTGATCTTCTTGGATCTAAGGCAAGAAGATGAACAAACTACATTTTGGAGTTTGAAAATGCATGCATGAATGAAGGAGTTTAGGGTAAGGAGAAGGAGGGTTTACCAATCTTCTTTGTGTTTTGAGTTTTAGGCTTGAATGTAAGAGTGTTTGAGGCTTGAATGTAAGAGTGTTTGAGTGAGTGTGATTTTGGGTGAATAGTTGAGAAAAAGGTGACAATTCTAGAGAATTCCCACTGTTTTCTCTCTATTTTCGCCAAGGTGCAGTTGTGAAAAATGTTTTTTTTTCTCTTCTTTTCTGAGACTGGAGGGCTCAATTTATAGCCCTCTGAAAATTGCAATACCATCCGCGCGGAGGGTTCCTGCAGCGTGCACTGTTCATTAATTGCAGCTGCAGGCTTTGGACACAAAGAATATTTTTTTGAAAATTCAAACTGGCTGTGTTTTTCAACTTACCAATTCGGGATTTTCTTAATTCTTTTGCTTTTTGAGATTCTTTTGTAGACTTAACCTTAAATAACAATGCCCACTTTGCCCTTGCTTTGTTAGGAATGTTAGGAATGTTATAACTCTCGTTAATTTTCTAACGAGAATACTAACAACTCAAATTGAAGTACTTACACTTGGGAACCGAGCCTATCAAGGAACCCTGGTACAGTCAGATTTATCAGTTCCTCAAAGATGGAGAGTCAGCTTTCAGAGACGAAGAAGGTAGACCAAGGGAAGGCATCAAAGCCAAGAGCTTGCAAGCCCTGAAACGGCTGGCCTCCCATTATGTCATCCTAGGGGGCGACCTGTACAAGAGACGATACCAGGGACCACTCCTCCTATGTGTCACCCAAGAAAGGGCCAGAGAGTTAATGACTGAAGTCCATAATGGTCCCTGCAGTCTTCATATGAATGCCAGAGCATTGATGCAAGTGATCCTCAGAATGGGTTACTAGGATTTCCATGGAAACAGATCATTGTGTCCGGCTATGTCCCGAAAGCGTCACGACAAATGCCAACGGTTTGCCAACCTCAACCATCTTCCGCCTCATGACTTGTACTGCATAACGACTCCTTGGCCGTTTGCAACTTGGGGTATTGACATGATAGGGAAGATAGCCCCGGCAGGAAGCAATGGGCATGAATTCGTGTTAGTGGCAGTCGACTACTTCACAAAGTGGGTAGAGGTAAAGTCTTACAAGGTCCTCACTTTCAGAAAAGTGGCCCAGTTTGTCAAAGAAAACATTATTTGCAGATATGGGGTGCCCAATGAGGTCATTTCTGATAACGGGTCGCACTTCGAAGGGGACTGCGATAGATTGTTGTCAGAATTCAGAATCACTCGCCACAAGTCGTCCCCATACAGACCTCAGAACAATGGAGCCGTAGAAGCCGCCAATAAGACGCTCGAGCGGATTATCCGAAAAATGGCTACCCGTGGTCGTGACTGGCCTGAGAAGCTGCATTTGGCACTCTGGGGCTACAGAACGTCTGTCAGAACAGCTACGAGAGAAACTCTCTTTTCCCTAACTTATGGGATGGAAGCAGTGTTGCCAGTGGAGTTAGGAATCCCGTCACTAAGGGTCCTCCTGGAAAACAGTGTCAACGAAGTAGAATGGCTGCGCAACCGACACGATGAATTGGCCCTGCTCGATGAAAGAAGGCTAAAAGCCATGGAGCACACTCGAGCCTACCAGAGGCGAATGGCCAGGGCATTCGACAAAAAAGTCAAGGTCAGGGACATCAAAGAGGGTGATCTAGTGCTGAAAGTGAAGCCCCCCACCAGAGACAACCCCCTGGGAAAGTGGGAACCCGTTTGGATCGGCCCGTATGTGGTGCAGAAGATACTATCGGGAGGAGCAATGAAGCTTGCGGACTTGGACGACAATCCTTTTGTCCACCCAGTCAACGGTGATAAGCTTCGCAGGTACTATGTCTATAAAAAAAGAGAAAAAAAATACATATATAAAAAAAAGAGAAAATATATATATAATAATAAAAAAAAGAAAAAGAAAAGAATTTTTTTAGTACGAAAAGAGTAATGCCCAGCTAGGCTGAAAATCCAAAAAGGGTGGTCTAGGCAAAAACAGGGTTGCACATAAAAAAATAAAGAAGAAGAAAGAAAATTTTTTAGTGCAAAAAGAGTAATGCCCAGCTAGGCTGAAAACCCAAAAAGGGCGGTCTAGGTAAAAAATAGGGTTGCACATAAAAAAAAAAGACAATAAAAAGAACAAAAATTCCGATAGTTCATCAGAATAAACTACGAAGACCTGAGCCCCTTAGTCTTTCTTGTAAAAGGGGAACGTAGGCAGCCAGCAATGGTTCGGTCTAAACAATAAATAAGACAAATAAAGTTTTCATGAAACGTGTCTTAAATAATTTCTAAGATAAATATCTTTGTTAATTACAAGTTAAAAACTCCTTGATGAGTTCAAGTACGGTCTACTCTTGACTCTGCTAACCTGCTACAAAGATCTAAAATACAATAAAATTCCTAATAAACTATTGTGTTTGCCAAATGGCAATAAGGGAATCCTAGGAAAAGATCTATCAGTTGTCATTCACTGAGTCTTCTTTGGTCTTCTTCCCTTTACCTCGACCTCGTCGAGTGTTCTTCCTTTTCTTCTCAATGATGTCAGTCTCCCTCATCCCAATTTCTGGTATCCTCACTGGAGCCTCCATCAAACTCGTGTCAATAAGTGCCTTCTTTACCCGGGCACGAGTCCGTACTTCCTCCCTCTGAGCCTCAGTCAAGGGAGCGACTTCCGAAAGCCTCTCACATCGAGCCTTCATATCCCTGATAAGGTCACCTGACTGGTTATGGCGACTAGCCTTAGCCTCAGCTTCCCTCAGAATCCTACTCGAGTCACAGTCAGTCCCCAGTAAAGCCTGACGTCTCTCTCTCAAAATGACCTGAGTCGCTCCCATCTCCCTCTCGTACCAGTCCAAGTAGGCCGTGGTTAAGATGGTACTCTTCCTGCTCTTGAGAATGGCCCTGGGTGGGAATGCAGCATAGGTCCAAGCCCTCGAGAAAAATGAGAAGTTGGCTGGATCCTTCATGTCCAAAGGCACCACCTCTATAGTACGGATGTCCTCCCAATCATCCAAAGGCTCCTGCAATGTCCCGAACTGCCTGGATACAAAGCAGGGTATGTAGAAGGATGACCAAGAAAGCCCTGGAACCCTAACTACATAGGACTCCTGAAATGTCCTCCGAGTCTGCAACCTCCAATGAGGTACCCATCAGTGAATATCCGAAGTGGATAACCTAGCCATCGTCAGCTCCCAACTACCCTGATCTTGTTGCCTAGGTGCACCCCTCTGAGAAATCATCCATGAGCACTGAGTAGGCGAAGCCCCTGGCAAAGCCCCAAGCCTCTCCTGCAATCACAAAGTCAACACAGCCGGGCTCCCAGACCTCATGAAATGGTCTCCCCTAGCCATCCTGTCGATACCATGCAGAGTCTCGCCTAGAACCAGCGGAATAATATCCTTTCCAGCCTTGCAATCTCTAACCATGTCTAAAAGGCCACCATGGCAGACCCCAATGGACTTAGCAGTGAACAGAGATGAGAACACGCAGAGGATAAAGGCATCCATAGCCACCGGGATCGTAGCCATATCCGAAAATCCAAACCTGCTTGGGATATCAGAAAGGTCAATCCTGTCAGGGGCTACCATCATCCCCTCGGCCTCTTCCAGAGAGATTTGTAGAAAAGATGCCAGCTTTACCATCACCGGCACGTCTCCGGTCAGAGGAATCGACACGACCTCCATTTCTGGACCCCCAATCAATCCCCGAAAGTCCTCAAAGGTTGGGACAAGCTCATTGTAAGAGAAGCAGTAAACATGTCTCCGGACGTCCCAAAACCTCACCGCGGCTCTCAAAAGGTCCCAATCGGGCGGGATATCCTTCAAATGCCATAAATATTTGATTTTGAAGTTGTATCGAACAGCCCCTTGTTGGATTGGAAGTTGCGTCTCATCCAAGATTGAAGATCGGACAGAAAACGATCCCTTTTCCCCTTTTGCAATCTGACGGGCTTTTCCATGGCAAGTGATCAAAGTTGATGTTTTTTGGTCAAAAATATGCTCTGGGATCAGTTGGGACAAGTCTAGGGTGAAAATAAAATGAAAAGGCCAAGCCTTGGTTTTATTTGAAAAAAACCAGTTCAGACAAGACTTCTGGCCGCACGGCTTCTTTTGCCCCAGGACCTGGCCGGACGGCTTCTTTTGCTTGCTGCAGAAAAAAATCTGCAGCAGCTCTTGCTGCTACCCAAGTAGAGTTCTCACCCCACTTTCTCAATGAAACCTGCATAAAAATATATCCAAACACCATCCATGCAGTTATATATCATCACAAACCATTTTGCCCCAGTTTCAGCCCCATTTCCAAGCAAAAAAGCTGCCCCAAGGCTCAAGTAATATGCAAATTCATAAAGCATTGATTAGAAAAGCAAATAAAAGACCAATACATTGTTTTCGCCCCATCGGCGCCCAAATAAAACGGATAATAAACAAAATGTGCATAAAAGTTGTTCATTGTTTGTTTCCTTCCTCCTAGATCAATCTTAAAGAATCCTAAGCCTCCGACTCCTCGTCGTCGCTGCTCAGCTTGTAGAAGCTAGGATCCTTCATCAAGTCCTCAGCGTCACTCACATCAGAAAGGTTCACCTTCACATGCTCGTACTCTGCCAGCTGCTCCAGGATGCTGGTGTTGGGCCCCTGTCCTCGAGGCATAGCACTGGTAGAGGAGGTCGCATACTCTGAGGCCGACGAGGTAGAGGTAGTGCTCCCAACATGCCTTCTTTTGCGCACGGGCTCCTGCACGTTCGTCCCAGCCCTGGAAGTGCATGCCAACTTCCTCAGAAGGGACCGGCACACATCCTTCCAACCCCTGTTCTGCCGAACCAAGCCGTCATAGGAACGAGCAGGAACCTGAGAAAAAAGAGAAGAAAAACTCAGAAAATCTCAAGAAGAGTTTAAAATCGCAGAAAGCAAAGAAATCCAAAAGGGAAGAGACCCTAGAGGTACTTACAGTGCTGTCAGGCGGCAGAGTATACCGGGGCTGCCTCGTGTCAGGAACAGGTATCATGAACCTCCTCAGTACCCCATTCACCACGTATGAGAGATGAGCAGGAGGCATAGGCGGGTCAGTCGACTCAGCTTCCCCGTACCCCTGAGTGACAGCCAACTTCACTAGCTTCTGCGGCGTTCTCAACCGCTGCTCCACGAAGGTGGCATACGGGGTAGCCAAGTCGAAATACTCCTCAGCCACCACGCCGGCCTGATACCTCGCTATCTCATCCTCTGACCAGTCCCTAGGCTGCAGCATGCGTGGTGGAGAATCGTGAGGGGTGATGGCGTCCAAAGGAGGGACATGGCCATGTTGCCTAGAAAAGCGGTCCCCCAAGTATATGACATCGCAAGTCAGCCCCGTCAACTACCTCCTCTGCCTAGTCACCTCCAAGGCATCCCCTAGCAGGACCTCCGGGTACCTCCCCCACGGATAGAAATCAACCCCATCATGTCCGTTCCCGTTGATGATAGGTCTCACCATCTTGTAGTTAAAAGTGATCCGGGTCTTCCCGGTAAACTTGTCTCTAGCCTCTCCCCTCCAACGAATCATGGCTGGGAAGATCTCTGGATCACTCTGCTGGTTCCAAGGAAAGAACTCGATCATCTCACAGAACCAGACCTGCATGTTCAAAATAAAAAGGTCATTTCTCTCATAAAATCTCAAGGCAGAAAAGTAAAAGAGAGAAAAGAAAGTGAGAATACCTCAAGCGCAAAAGAAAAGCAGTCCATAGAAGCAACCTTGTTTCGGCTGTACATATCCAGAGAAAAATAAAGCTCTGCCAATCCGGCCTCGTCCCAAGAGACCACCCCAACCTCATCCAAGTTCTCCAAAGAGTCAAGCAGGCAAACCATAGCTAGCGTCCCAGAATTCGCAAAGATAGTGACTGACAACATCAACCACAAGAAAGCTCTTGCGAGCTAGTGGGCAGTCACCTCGTTGGCGGCAAACCCCTGCATGCGCTCTAGGACCGCCACCTCAGCATTCCTCGTCTCCATCACAAGCCCCTTATGATCGAGGTCAAACCCAACCAAAGCTCTAAACTCCTTTGCAGTAATGTGGTCTCTCTAGGTCACAGGCCTCCCAGTAAACTGCAAGCCTGTAATAGCAGTAAAGTCGGATGGCATCACCGTGATCTCCCCCTAGCTGAGATGAAAGCTGTGGGTGGTATCCCACCAGAACTCCGAGAGGGCTGGACTAGCCCCTTACTCTTAGAAGTCACATGAATGCCTCTGCGGATAGCGTCAATGAACAAATCAAGGCCAATAGCAATCACCAGCTCCTTGGGGTTCACCCCATCCTTCTCAAAGTTGGGCATCCTATCCCACAACTTCACAGCCACCTCAGAAGGTCCCCTCGACTTGTTCTCCTGTAGGAAAACACAACAAAAAAATGTGTCAGTCCTCCATTTTATCTCAAAAGCATGCATATATTCAAAATGTGCATACATTTTCAAAGAAAAGCATTCATAAGAGATTTCTAGCATCCTTTGCCTAGAAGACGTGTCTTTCATCATTTGAAACACGACATGTCAAGCACATTGCTCTCTCAAGAACAAAATTCCAATTTTCACAAAAGTTCTTTGCACATAAGCATTAATTTTTTAAAAATGGCATGCATGAATCCTTTTCATCGTCCAAAATCTTGTCTTCCCATTCATGATAAGAAATTGACCTAGTTCTAGCACATGCAAGGACTCCGTCACATTTAGACATTATTTTTCTTACATTATTTTCAAAAAATGAGTCATTCTCATTATTTTTTCAAATAAATCACACATGCATGTTCATTTATCTCCTTAGCCTCATAGGTTAATCATCGAAATTATAAAATCATCAACAAAACCATAGGAAAATTTGAAAAATTCCTAAAAATCGAGTCAAGCCCTAAATCAATCAAAATTCGATCAAAAATTGATAAAATCAAGAAAATCAAGAATGCTTACCCCAACAGATTGAGGTTTCGTAGATTTGTGTTCTCCCCTACCGGGATAAAGCTCAGACGGAGGCGTGTTGAAGTCATACTTCTGCTCCGTTCGAAGAAGCTCCCTCCTCCTCCTCCTCCTCCTCCTCCTCCTCCTAGCGGCTTCGAATATGTTTCTTCGTGCTTGCCTAGGCACTAGGTTCCCTTCCGGATCCATCTTGGGTAAAAGAAGCAAATGAATTGAAGGATTTTTGAAAATTCTCTCTCTCCTCTCTCTCCCCTCCTCGGCAGAACGCAGGCGGCAATGGCACCCAATGCCCGTTTCAATTCTGTTAAATAATCTGGTGAATTAAATTTCTAGTCGAACGACTTCTTTTTCCTCCACCTCATGCCGGGCGGCCTCATTCGCTCTGAGCTGAATTTACACTTTTGCCCCTGGACCTTCCACTTAGGCATACAACTCCCGTTATTTCTTAACCAGAATAACGCTGTTTCCAAAGGATATCCGTTATCTCCAAGAAGAATAAAATTTCCTCCCAAGTCGCCTCCTTTACTTCCGTTATAATGGAATAACGTTAGGTGACATCCTCCGGATTGTCAGAACTCCAAACTTTGGCTACCTCTATCTCATAGATAGTGAAGTACGCTTAAGTTTCTCCAAACTTTGGCTACCTCTATCTTATAGATAGTGAAGTACGCTTAAGTTTCTCCAAACTTTAGCTACCTCTATCTCATAGATAGTGAAATACGCTACAGTTTCTCCAAGCTTTAGCTACCTCTATCTCATAGATAGTGAAGTACGCTCAAGTATTCCAACTTTAGCTACATCTATCTCATAGATAGTGAAGTACGCTCAAGATTTTCAAACTTTAGCTACCTCTATCTCATAGATAGTGAAGTACGCTCAAGTTCTTCAAACTTTAGCTACCTCTATCTCATAGATAGTGAAGTACGCTCAAGTCTTTCAACTTTAGCTACCTCTATCTCATAGATAGTGAAGTACGCTCAAGTTTTTCCAACTTAAGCTGCCTCTATCTCATAGATAGTGAAGTACGCTCAAGTTTTTCCAACTTAAGCTACCTCTATCCCATAGATAGTGAAGTACGCTTCAGTTTTTCCAACTTCAGCTACCTCTATCTCCTCGATAGTGATGTAAGCTTTAGTTTCATCAGGTGACAACCTCCATTGATTGTCAAATCAGGTGACAACCTCCATTAATTGTCAATCAGGTGACAACCTCCATTAATTGTCAAATCTGGTGACACCTCCATGAATCGTCAAAACCTCAAGGATCCTAGACACTGTTCCTAACTGTCTAGTGAGACTTGAACTATGACCAAGGCTCGATTCCTCCGGGATACGTAGGTAGCCTTTCATAAAGGTCCAGCCATCCGACCGCAGTGGTTACCCTTTTCATGCCTCACTCCTGAGTGGTACATGAGCCTTTCATAAAGGTCCAGCCATCAGACCACATTGGTCGCCCCTTGTCATTCATCACTCCTCAGTGGTGAAGTAGCCCCTCATAGAGGTCCAGATATCCAACCACATCGGTCACTTCCTTCATTTAGCATATCCCCAATAGGATCAGTCATTTGACCTCCTAGGTCACTTTCCTTCCATTTCCTAAGCAAGGGACCAGTTTCTCTCCGCCATGCCCCAGTGGATCTTATTCCGAACTACGACCTGGCTTGATTCCCCCAGGATACGTAGGTAGCCTACTTTAGGTTCAGCCAATTTGTAACATATGACACCCCTTTCCCCAGCGGATCTTTCCCGAACTACGATTATGGCTTGATTCCCCCGGGATACGAAGGTAGCCTTCCAAAGGTTCAGCCACTCGCACCTTGGTCACCCAATTCGTCTCGGCAGTTCGCCAGATTGGATCCTTTTTTATCGATAACCCCACTCGCCCTGCAAGTGACGTTGCCGAGGGGCTTCTGTAAGTACCCAAATCTGGCTCATGCCTTCCGGTTAAGTTTTTCGGCAATTCCTCGAACTTTCCTAAAGTTCAGGGGCAATTTGGGAACTTTCCCAAACCTTCCGAAGGGTGAAGGACTTGCTAGGAATTAAAATTCCACGTAGTCCCTCACTGGAAAACACCTTCTAGAATGCCACCTTGCATGGTTCTAGAAATAAGCTGAGTCACTAAGGGATAAGACCGCACGACTTCATTAGCTGGGGGTTATAGCCACACGACTTCATTAGCCATCACCAGAGTGCCTATAAATAGAGGTCTCCTCTACCCATTTTGATATACAGTTTTTAGCATTGTTACTCTGCCAAAATACGTACACGAATTTCCAGAGAGCTGAGAGCAACCAAAATAACCTCCCCCTCTTCAAAACCCTTCAAAAGTTGGTCCTTTCCTAGGCAAACTCCAAGGAGATAGAGGAACACCACCATTGGTAACCTCTCCTCCCCTTTTCCCTAAAATATACTTGTCATTACTTGCTATATTGTTCCTTGCTTTATATATTGCCATCTACTTGCTTGGTACTTGATATATTGCCATTAAAAATCACATCTTTAGGCATGTAGATCATATTACTCCCATTCCCCTATCACATTGGATCCATGGAAGATACTGTGAATGTGTGCCCAAATTTTGTTTGGATTCACGCGAGTTTGAAGACATCCGGTTTAATTTGAAAAACGGAGTCGCCACGCCATTTTGATTACCTCAAAACTTTGAAAAAAAGGTTTTATGGGTTCGGAGGTTAAGTTACCCCTTGGGAAGAACGGATCGTCGTTCACCCAAGGTGCCTTGCCGTAGCAAGTCTCCCTAGATTCCGTTTATTTTGCTTGCTTGCGTGCTTTCTTGTGTGCATGTGTTTGAATGAAAGGGGAGGGAATGTCCCAAGTTATCTTCCGGACGTACAAACCATTTATTGGTTGCCGCTCGGGATTTCTTGGATTTTATGTATTCGGGATTTTGATCCCGTCCTCATCTTGGACTTGTGATCATCGCTTTTTAACTTCGGGACTTGCGTGATCGAGAGAATGACTCCCTTTATAGTCAAAGATGAGGTTCTTTAGAAAAGGAGGGTCCTTAGCCCATCAATCCTACGCTTTAAGACGGTCGAGCTCATATAGATGCTTCATACTCGTCTTAAGCAATAATTGGAGATATAGGGTTCAAGGTTGTCCCTTTCTAAAGAGATCATGAAACCTTTATGGAAGAAACGATGTAAAGATAGGATCTTTACACCGGTCCGTTCCAAGGTTGCTAATGGGGATACGGGGGAAATGCATGATTTAATATAAAAATGACATTTTTAGTGAAAAGATGATATTTTTGGGTTGCAAAGGATGCTTTTTGATTTAAAGAAGTGATCTTTATTGCAAAGGATGCTTTTTTAATGTAAAGACATGATTTTTATGCAAAGGATGCATTTTTATGGAGAAATTGGGATTCAATATGTAAGGGATGCATAAAGATTGCATTTTGAAAAGCATAGGATGCTAATTTAGGATAAAGATATGATCTTTAATGCAAAGGATTCATGAAAAAGGATTTTATGTGCAAAGGATGCATTTTTATGATAAAGACTTGATCTTTATATGCAAAGGATGCATTAAGATGACATTTTTATGTAAAAATGGGGTTTTTAGGTGCAAAGGATGCACCTTTATATATAAAGATTACATTTTTGATGGCAAGGGATGCCTAATGCATGCAAAGGGGAAGGGGGATGATAAAGATATGATCTTTAAACTACCAAGTCCCAAGCAAAGATAATAACAATATATGAATGCAATGAGCAATTTAATTCATATAGAGCAATTAGGTTGAAAGGTTAGGGAGTGAGAGGTTACCAATGGTTTCCTCTTCTTCTTTGGATGGAGCTAGGAGGAAGGATCGATCTTGGATCTTCAAGGAGGAGGGAGGAGGCTTCTTGGCTTTCTTCTTCACCTTCTTGGACTTCCAGCAGCCTTTGAGAGAGTGTTTTTCGTATTGTGGTGTTGTATTTTGTTCATGTTATCATTAAAATGGGTAGAGGAGGGCTCTATTTATAGGCAGTCTGGGAAGAGCGAATGAAGCCGTGCGGCTGGAGGTCCTTGGCTAATGCAGCCGTGCGGCATTATCCACAATGACTCAGCACTTCTAGAATCATGCAAGGTGGCAAATTCTAGAACCTTTCTCCCAATTAAGAAAAACGTGTTTCTTAATGGATAAGCCTTCCTTTCAGCCCTTAATTAATTTGGAACAGTTCCGGAATATTTCCGGAACACTAGGAAGGTCCGGGGAATTACCGGAAAACTTACCGAAATTGCCGGAAAGTTTAACCGGAAGGCATGAGCCAGATTTGGGTACTTACAGAAGCCCCTCGGCAACGTCACTTGCAAGGCGAGTGGGGTTGTCGATAGAAAAGGATCCAATCTGGTGAATGCCGAGACGGATCGAGAGACCGAGGTGGTCGAGTGGCTGAACCTTCGGAAGGCTACCTACGTATCCCGAGTGGGAATCAAGCCAGGCCGTAGTTCGAAAAAGATCCGCTGGGGAATGGGGTGTCTTATGTGACGAATTGGCTGAACCTAAGGTAGGCTACCTACGTATCCCGGGTGGGAATCAAGCCGGGCCGTAGTTCAGAATAGATATCCACTGGGGAAAGGGGAAGAGAAAACTGGCCTCTTGCTGGGGATATAGAAGAGAAGGTGACCTGGGAGGTCGGACGATTGATCCTACTGGGGATATGCTAGAAGTGACCGAGGTGGTCGGATATCTGGACCTCTATGAGGGGCTACTTCACCACTGAGGAGTGATGAAGGAAAAGGGTGACCAAAGTGGTCGGATGGCTGGACCTTTTATGAAAGGCTACCTACGTATCCCGGAGGAATCAAGCCTTGGTCGTAGTTCAAGCATCACTAGATAGGTTAAGAACGATGTCTAGGATCCTTGAGGTTTTGACAATTAATGGAGGTTGTCACCTGATTGACAATTAATGGAGGTTGTCACCTGATTGACAATTAATGGAGGTTGTCACCTGATTGACAATTAATGGAGGTTGTCACCTGATTGACAATTAATGGAGGTTGTCACCTGAGGAAACTAGAGCTTACGTCACCATCGAGTGGATAGAGGTAGCTAGAGTTAGAAGAACTTGAGCATACTTCACTATTCGTGATAGAGGTAGCTAAAGTTAGAAGAACTTGAGCGTACGTCACTATCTATGATAGAGGTAGCTAAAGTTTAGAAGGACTCGAGCATACTTCACTATTCGTGATAGAGGTAGCTAAATTTCGGAAGAACTTGAGCATACTTCACTATTCGTGATAGAGGTAGCTAAAGTTCGGATTTCGACAATTCGGAGGTTGTCACCTAGCATTACCTCGTTATAACGGAATTAACGGAGGAGACTGGGAAGAAAGCTTAATTGCTTAGGAGATAAGGGATATCTTCTGAAAAAGATGTTATCTTAGTTAAAGGATAACGGGAATTTGATGCCCAAGTGGAAAGTCCAGGGGCAAAATTGTAATTTCTGCTCAGAGCGAAAGAAGCCGCCCGGCATGAGAGGGAGGCAAGAGAAGCCGTGCTACTGGAAGATTAATTTTTCCAGATTATTTAAAATCAGATTTGAACGGGCTATTGGGCACACGCCGCCCATTCCATGAGGGAGAGAGAGAGAAGAGAGGAAGAAAATTCGAAATTCTTTCAATCCCCTTGCTTCCTTTGATCAAGAATGGATCCGGTGCCAAGGCAAGCGAGGAGGAATATCTCCGCGGCCGCTCAGAGGAGGAGGAAGGAGCTCATTCGTACGGATAGGAGGTACGACTTTCTTACACCTCCATCGGAGCTCTATCCGGGGAGAAGGGAGCACAAATTGACGAACCCGCGATCGGTTGGGGTAAGCATTCTTATTTGGCTCAATTCCGTCGATTTTGATTGAGTATTGATTGACTTAGGGCTTGACCCAAATTTTAGGAACTTTCTAGGATTTTCCTAGGATTTTTTTTTGAATGATTTTGAGACATTGATGAATAACCTATGAGGCTAAGAACATGCATGTGCAATTTATTTGATAAAATAATGATAATGACTCACTTTTTTTTTGAAAATAAAGTAAGAGAAATAATTGTCTAAGATGTGACGAAGTTCTTGCATGTGCTAGAACTAGGTCAAAATTTTGATTATCAATGAGAAAACAGGATTTTGGAAGATGAAAAGGATTCATGCATGCCACTTTGTTGAAAAATAATATGTGCAAAGAATTTTGAAAATTGTGATTTTGGGCTTTAGGAAAGCAATATGATTTGACATGACGTGTTTCAAGTGATGAAAGACGTGTTTTTCATGCAAATGATGCTAGAAAGATTTTTATGAATGCTTTTCTTTTGAAAATATGTGCACTTTTGAAGATATGCATGCTTTTGAAAGGAGATGAAGGACTGACACATTTATTTGCTGTGCTTGTCTACAGGAGAACAAGTCTAGAGGGCCATCTGAGATTGCAGTGAGGCTTTGGCAGAGGATGCCAGATTTCGAGAAAGACGGGGTGAACCCCAAGGAGTTGGTGCGGGCTACCGGCCTAGATTTATTCATTGAGGCGATCGGCAGGGGGGTTCACATTACCTCTAAGAGCAAGGGCTTGGTCCAGGCCCTTTCAGAGTTCTGGTGGGATACCACTCATAGCTTCCATCTTAGCTGGGGAGAGCTGACAGTGACTCCCGCTGATTTTACAGCTATCGGCGGCCACTGGGAGGCCTGTGACTTGGAGGGACCATATCACTGCCGAGGAGTTCAGGGCTTTGGTTGGGTTTGAGTTGATTCCCAAGGGGCTCGGAATGGAGACGAGGAACGTCGAGGTGGCGATCCCGTAACCGCATACGGACTTTGCCGCTAGTGAGGTGGATCGACCACCAGCTTGCTAGAGCTTTTGTGTGGTTGATGCTGTCAGTCACTATCTTTGCAAATTCTGGGACTCTGGCCATGACTTGCCTCCTCGACTCTCTGGAGGATGTTGGCGGGATTGGGACGGTCTCGTGGGGCGAGGCCGGATTGGCGGAGCTCTACTTCTCTCTGGATATGTACAAATGAACAAGGCCGCTCCATGGATCAAGCCATTTGCCCTTGAGGTAGTCCCTCTTTCTTTTCTCTTTCTTTTCTTGTCTTGAGACTTTTATGAAAGAAAAATGACCCTTTTGATGTTTTGAACATGCAGGTCTGGTTCTGTGAGGTGATTGGGTTCTTTCCGTGGAACCAACAGAGCGATGTCACCATCTTTCCCGCTATGATCCGCTGGAGGGGAGATGCGAGATATAAGTTCACCGGGAAGACCCGGATCACCTTTAACTACAAGATGGTGAGGCCAGTCATCAACAGGGATGGACATGATGGGGTGGACTTCTACCCGTGGGGCAGGTATCCGGAGATTTTGCTAGGAGAGGCCGTTGAGGCGACGAGGCAGAGGAGATGGCTGACTGGGCTGACATGTGATGTCATCTATTTGGGGAACCGTTTCTCGAGGCAGCATAGCTATGTCCCTCCATTGGACGCTATTACTCCCCATGATCCTCCAGCACGGATGCTACAGCCCAGGGATTGACAGGCGGATGAGATAGAGAGGTATTAGGCAGGCGTGGCCGCCGAGGAGTATTTTGACATGGATACCCCATATGCTGTGTTTGTGGAGCAGCGACTGAGGACGCCACAAAAGCTAGTGAAGCTGGCGGTCACTCAGGGATATGGGGAGGATGAGCCTTCTGATCCGCAGATCCCTCCTGCTCATCTTTCTTATGTGGTCCATGGAGTTCCAAGGAGGATGAGGATTCCTGTCCCCGACACTAGGGAGCCCCAATATACTTTGCCGCCTGACAGCACTGTAAGTATGCTTTTAGGATCTTTTCCCTTTTCTTTTCAGATTCTTTGCTTTTTTGCAATTCTGAGATTTTCTTCTCTTTTCCTCAGGTTCCAGCTCGCACTTACGACAGATTGGTCAGGCAGAACAGGGGCTGGAAGGACATGTGCCGGTCTGTTCTGAGGAAGCTGGCTTGCACTTCAAAGGCTGCAACAGGCGTGCAGGAGCCAGTGCACAAAAGGAGGCACGTCGGGGGCACAACATCCTCCTCATCGGCTTCAGAGTACTCTTCTAGCGCCATGCCTCGGGGACGAGGACCCAATGCTGACATCTTGGAGCAGCTGGCTGAGTACGAGCACGACAATGTCCATCTGTCTGATGTGAGCGATGCAGAGGATTTGATGAGGGAGGCTAGCGTTTATGAGCTGAGCAGCGATGAAGAAGAAGAATCGGAGGCCTAGGAGGTCTCTAGAATGGACTTAGGAAGGAAAACAAATAATGAACACGTTTTTATGCACATTTTATTTGTTTTTTGCTTTATTTGGGCGCCGATAGGGCGAAAACAATGTAATACTGTTTTATTTACTTTTCTATTTTATGCTTTATTAATTAGCATATTACTTGAGCCTCGGGGCAGTTTTTTGCTTGGAATCGGGGCTGAAACGGGGCCAAAATGATTTATAATGATATATAACTGCTTGGATGGTCTTTGGACATGTTTTTGTACAGGTTTTGGTTGGAAAAGTGGGGTGAAAACTCCTCTTGGACAGCAACTTTGGTTGCTGCAGATTTTTTCTGCAGATGGCAAATGTAGCCGTGCGATTTGGTCTCTGGGGCAAATGAAGCCGTGCGGCTCACAGTTCTGTCTGGACTGGTTATTTTCTGAATGAAAGCAAGGCTTGGCCATTTCATTTCATTTTCAACTTAGACTTGTCCCAATTGTTCCCAGAGCACGTATTGGACCTAAAGACACCACCTTTGATCATTTTGCAATGGAGAAGCCCGTCAGATTGCAAAAGGGGAAGCGAGACCGTTTTCTGTCCGATCTTCAATCTTGGGTGAAACACAACTTCCAATTTCACAAGGGGCTGCTTGATTCTTCCTTCAAGATCAAGTCTTTATGGCATTTGAGGGATCTCTCGCCCGATTGGGACCTTTTGAGAGCAGCAACAAAGTTTTGGGACGTCCGGAGACATGTTTATTGCTTTTCTTACAATGGGATTGTCCCAACGCATGACGAATTCCGAGCCTTGATTGGGGGCCCCGAAATTGAGGCTATATTGATTCCGTTGATCGAAGACGTGCCAGTGGCGGCAAAGCTGCATCTTTTCTGCAGATTTCTCTGGAAGAAGCTGAGGAGATGATGATAGCCCCAAATAGGATTGACCTTTCTGATATCCCGGGCAGGTTTGGGTCTCTGGCTATGGCTGCGACCACGGTGGCTATGGATGCCTTTATCCTCTGTGTATTTTCTTCTCTGTTTACCGCTGAGTCCGTTTGAATCTGTCATGGCGGTCTTTTAGACATGGTCAGAGATTGCAGGGCTGGGAAGGACATTGTTCCACTGGTTTTAGGAGAGACTCTGCATGGCATTGATAGGATGGCTAGGGGAGACCGTTTTATGAGGTCTGGGAGTCCAGCTGTGCTGACTTTATGGCTGCAGGAGAGGCTCGGGGCTTTGCCAGGGGCTTTGCCGACTCAGTGCCCTTGGGTGATTTCTCGGAGAGGTGCACCGAGGCAACAGGACCAGGGTAGCTGGGAGCTGATGATGGCTAGGCTATCCACTTCGGACATCCGTTGGTGGATACCTCATTGGAGGTTGCAGACCAGGAGGATATTTCAGGAGTCCTATATAGTGAGGGTTCCAGGGTTCTGCTGGTCGTCCTTCTACATTCCCTGCTTGGTATCCAGGCAGTTCGGGGCCTTACAGGAGCCGTTGGGCGATTGGGAGGACATCCGGACCATGGAGGTGATGCCATTGGATATGAGGGATCCAGCCAGCTTCTTATTTTTCTCGAGGGCTTGGACATACACTGCTTTCCCACCCAGGGCTATCTTCAGGAGCAGGAAGAGTACCATCTTGACCACTGTCTACTTGGATTGGTACGAGAGGGAGATGGGAGCGACTCAGGTCATTCTGGGGGAGAGACGTTAGGCTTTATTGGGGGCTGACTACGACTCGAGTAGGACTCTGAGGGAGACTTAGGCTAAGGCGAGTCGCTATAACCAGTCGGGTGACTTGATCAGAGATATGGAGGCTCGATACAAGAGATTGTCCGAGGTCGCTCCTTTGACTGAGGCTCAGAGGGAGGAAGTACGGACTCGTGCTCGTGTAGAGAGGGCACTTATTGACACGGGTTTGGTGGAGGCTCCAGTGAGGATACCGAAGATCGGAATGAGGGATACCGACATTATAGAGAAGAAGAGAAAGAAAACTCGACAGGGTCGAGGTAAAGGGAAGAAGACCAAAGAAGACTCAGCGAATGACGACTGACAGATCTTTTCTTAGGATTCCCTTATTGCCATTTTGCAAACACATTAGTTTATTTAGGCATTTTTTGTATTTTAGATCTTTGTAGCAGGTTAGCAGAGTCAAGAGTAGACCGTGCTTGAACTCATCAAGAAGTTTTTAACTTGTAATGAACAAGAGATATTATCTTAGAAATTAATCAAGACACATTTCATGGAAATTCAAATGTCTTATTGCTTGGGACCCATTTTATGAAAACTGAAATGTCCTTTATTTTTATTTATTGTTTAGACCGAACCATAAATGGCTGCCTACGTTCCCCTTTTACAAGAAAGAGTAAGGGGCTCAGGTCTTCGTAGTTCATTCTGGTGAACTCTTTTTTCTATTTTTTTATGTGCAGCCCTGTTTTTCGCCTAGACCGCCCTTTTCGGGTTTTCAGCCTAGCTGGGCATTACTCTTTTTGCACTAAGATTTTTTTTTTTTTATGTGCAACCCTGTTTTTTTCCTAGACCGCCCTTTTTGGGTTTTCAGCCTAGCTGGGCATTACTCTTTTTGCACTAATATATATATATATTTTTTTTTTCTTTCTCTTTTTTTATTTCTTAGACATAGTACCTTCGGAGCTTATCACCGTTGACTGGGTGGACAAAGGGATTGCCGTCCAGGTTTGCAAGTTTCATGGCTCCTCCCGATAGTATCTTCTGCACCACATACGGGCCGATCCAAACGGGTTCCCATTTTCCTGTGGGGTTGTCTCGGTAGGGGCTTTACTTTCAGCACTAAGTCACCCTCTTTGATGTCTCTGGCCTTGACCTTTTTGTCAAATGCTCTGGCCATTCGCCTCTGATAGGCTCGGGTGTGTTCCATGGCTTTAAGCCTTCTTTCGTCAAGCAGGGCTAACTCATCATGCCGGCTACGCAACCATTCTACTTCGTTGACACTGTTTTCCAGGAGGACCCTTAGTGACGGGATTTCCAACTCCACTGGTAACACTGCTTCCATCCCGTAGGTTAGGGCAAAGGGAGTTTCTCCTGTGGCTGTTCTGACAGACGTTCTGTAGCCCCATAGTGCCAGGTGCAGCTTTTCGGGCCAATCACGACCACGGGTGGCCATTTTTCGGATGATCCGTTCGAGCGTCTTATTAGCAGCTTCCATGACTCCATTAGTCTGAGGTCTGTATAGGGACGACTTATGGCGAGTGATTCTGAATTCTGACAGCAACCTATCGCAGTCTCCTTCAAAGTGCGACCCATTATCAGAAATGATCTCATTGGGCACCCCATATCTACACATTATGTTTTCTTTGATAAACTGGGCAACCTTCTTGGAAGTGAGGACCTTGTAGGACTTGGCCTCTACCCACTTGGTGAAGTAGTCGATGGCTACTAATACGAATTCGTGCCCATTGCTTCCTGCCGGGATGTAGACACCCCATTCTGAACACATCGGATCATACTTATACCACTCTAAGTCTCGCTTTGAGTCAAGAAGTAGAAATCCACCATTTCGTCATGTTTCGTTAAAGTTTTGACTAACTACCGTTAGTTTGGGACTAAACTGCATACGAGATAACGAGGAAAGGACAAAACTGTCCACAGGAACAATATCTCGCCGCGAGATGGCGTGTCTCGCGCGAGATATCTCCTCTCGCAGATTGCACGACGGTTCCTCGTCGATTTCAACCTCTTTTCGGGATAAAACATTATCTCTCCGGCCAACCAATGGGAGAGGAGGTCTAGAACCATTTGATAGGGTTTTAACTCTCCACTTCTTCATATCCAACCTCTATAAATACTTGGTGACTTCCAAGGTCGAGAAGGTCGAAGGTCCCGGACCGCGAATTTACACAACACACACACATTTTGTCGTTTTCTTTCCCTGAAAGAATCCTTCAAAATCACCCTAAAACTCACCTCATAGTTTGTTTGTCAACCTTGTTGATAAACAAGCATCAATCTCCAAACCAAGGACCAAGGCGAAGCTCTGTCCGTGTGAAGGGTCGACTCTAAACTTGAGCCGAAACTCTGCCCAAATCACCTCACGCAAGGTAATTCTTAATCTTCCTTCTAATTGATTGTTAGAGTGGTATAAGTCCATAGAATCTAGGATCGGCCTAGAGCCTCTCCAAATCATGGAGACGATCTCGAAGCAATCGATCCTACATTCCGTTTGACCTCGTCAAATGGACCTTTATTTGCAGTATTTGAATTCGTTTTTTATTTCTTCTTTTGAAAAACCTCTCTTTTCTTTAGCAAGACCGATCTCCGGATTGGGTGAAATGGATGCCTTCTAAACCTACCCATTTCATAACCTAAGCCCCGAACTCAAATCTCTCAAATGGTTTTTCTATGTTTCCAATCAAATAATATAGGTGGCGACTCATAAAAATAAAAAGAACCGTAATTTCTTTCTCACAACGCTACGGTGGCGACTCTGTGGGGGCGAAAATTAAGAGGCTTAAACTTGCGTCAAAATTAAAAGAGAGGTTTTTCAATCTATTTTGTAAAAATCGAATTTTTTTCTGTTCTCGAGATGGGAGATATCTCGCACGAGATATCATTATCTCGCGCGAGATAGGGCTTCCGATCTGGTTGTTTTTTGGTTTCTCTGTTTCGCTCGTAATCCAAGACGAGAGCCGAACATGCAAGGGGGATCCCAGAATTCATTATCTGCAGAGTTCCTGCATCTTAAGGCCTCCCTTAAGGTGTAGAACTCGGACCTTTATTTTCCTTAAATAATTGATTATTATTTATGAACTGCGTGTGATTGGGTTTTATTTAGTTAAAGTTCGGTCCATTGGGGATTCGGGAGTTGTAAATTAAATTATTTATCTCTCTTTATCTCTCTTTATGTGGAACTACGACGGCCTGAGTCTTCCTAGATTGGGAGAAACGTAGGCAACCACTTGGTGCGGCCACTATCTGTTTTCTCTTTTGACTTTCAAAAAATAAAACTTTCTATTTTACTCTATCACATAGATTGACTATCACACACGCGCACATCATACTATAAGCGTCATTGCCTTTGCATACCCTCTATAAACCCGGGACCCACACTAAGGACGGATGACGGTAACCACCTAGTCGCCGGTCTCTCCGAAGTTGGACAATCCCACTCCGCGTATTCAATACACTTAGATTGTCATATCGCGGGGAGCCTAGCCTTCCAGCCCTGCATCGCCACATTCTCATGTAGATTGACTTTTTAGGATCACTCCGTGACCGGTCGGTTTTGACTCGGTGATCTTTTCTTGTTTTTTGATCAAAACAAAGCCATGTAAAATTGACAATAAGAAAGGATTCGGAAAAAGTCCCTTCGGAAAAAGTCCCTTCGGAAAAAGTCCCTTCGGAAAAGGTCCCTTTCGGATGTCCCTTCAAGAAAAATCTGCATATAATCCTTCAAAAAAAAAAAAAAAAAAACAATCTTACATGGCTTTGTTTTACAAAAATCGGATTGATTGCTTAGTCGTTAGGTTCTGATAAAGGCCTTAGAAACCCCTCAAAATGGACTTTCCGTTCCAACCAAAAATGAGGGCTAAATAAAAATCGACTTTCCGTGTGATTATCTCGCGCGGGATTACTTATCTCGCACGGGATAATGCTTACGTTTGCTGAATTTGAGCTGAGCCATTTAAGCACCTTCCGACTCGTTGGGGCTAGATCACGATATCTCTATCTCTTACGTCGGTTTTCCGAAGCTACTCAACTCCAAGACTCCCAACACAATGTCCGACATCGACAACATTCCGGGAAATGAGACCCTGTCCGAAAACAACCACAAACTTCTGGAAGAAGTCAATGATCGCCTAGAAGTGCAAGCTTCCCAAATCCACACTCTCGTGGAAGAAATTCAAGAGCTTAGGGCTGCACTAGCCAACAAAGAAAAGAAGAAGAAAAATGACTCTTCCTCCGGAGAAGAGGAGTCATACACTAAAAGGGCCAAGGGTCGCCGCAAAAGCAAAAGCAAGACAACGAAGCACGAGTCTAGCTCGTCATCTTCCTCATCCGACAATGAAAGTCACGCATCCAAGAAAGAAGGCAAGGGGAAAGCAAGAATGAACCCCTCACCATGGCCATGCTAGAAAAGAAACTTGCATCCCTCGATGTGAGTAAGGGAGCCACGCTCTCTATCGATTACGATACTCTTCGTCAGTCCATGTCAAAGCTTCCTAGAAAGTACAAAACACCCGACATTGCAAAATTCAATGGTGCCACCTGTCCCAAATCACATTTGGAGACCTACTCTTGGGCCATGCTACCTATGGGTGTTGATGACAACTGTTAGCCCAATGCTTTCCACAAACTCTCGATGGTGCTTTGCTAGAGATTGGTATATGACCCTCCCACTCTCAACAAGACTAGGCGGCCACTCGCTAGTTGTACTTTCCAAAAACAATATGAGGACAACTCCACTTATCGCACCACTAGAAGGGATCTTGAGCAAACCAAGCAGCTTCCAAACGAGTCCTTCACAGATTTTGTTAAAAGGTGGAGAACCAAGCTAACCGAAATCGTTGATAGGCCCAGCCTAGACGAACAAATTCACATCCTCATACAGTGCCTTAGAGAGGAATATCAAGACAAGCTAGCCGGCAACTACTTTCCTAGCTTCGCCGAACTTCACAAGTCGGGCATACGGTTAGATGACCTCATCAAACAGAAAAGGGAAGCCAAGAAAGAAAGCGGATTCCGTTACAACAAGAGCTCTTCTTCCTCATCCAATCCCAAGGATACGTCTGTCAATGCCATTGTCTTCAATCATCCTGGAAATGGTAAATACTCCGCGGTACCCCCACCACAAAAGAAGAAGAAAGATAGACATTATGACAAGCTTGAAGGAATCACCCAAGAAGAACTCTTCGAAGTGCTTGTCAAGAACGGGAAAATCAAACCAAGAGAAGGCGCACCTCCAAAGAAAGATCTTCCTGCCAACCATGCCCATCATCTCTTCTGCAAGTACCACAACTTCACCGGTCACGACACCAACTCCTGCTTCCACTTGAAAGACGTCATCCAAGATTTGTTTGACGATAAAGAGATAGGGTTACCAAATGTTGTTACTAATCCTTTGCCAAACAATGAGGTCAATCTAATAGAGATATAAAGTAGCTTCGAGGACCCTACTCGTCTAGCCACAATTGTGGACGAGAGCCCTCTTGAATTTAATGAATCTTCTTTCTGTTATATGATGTCTTGGGAGGAAATCTTAGAACAAAAGGGAAAAGGGTCTAAAACAGTCAACCTACTCACACGATCCGGTCGTGTGATCACCAACAAAGACCCAAGGGATGAAAATCCTCCAAAACAAGCTAAAGCCTCATCGCCAAGTGAGCCGGAGGATCCTCTCTTAACTCAATTGAAAAAGACACAAGCAAATATCTCGGTTTGGGATCTCATAGGAGCATCTCACAAGCACCGTGAGATGTTGAAAAAGGCATTGGCTCAAATGACCATTTCCTCAGAAGCAACACCCGAAGAGCTCACTCAAATGATTGGCCAAGTGCAGTTCGACAACGTCATCACTTTCACTGACTTGGACCTCCCATCCTATGGGAACAATCATCATGAGGCCCTTTACATAACTGCTAAGGTGAATGGGTACCGAATGCCACGCATTTTGGTCGACAATGGTTCTGCAATCAATGTCCTCCCGAAGAAAGCCTTATCATCATTAGGCCTCACCCACAAAGACCTCAAGCCATTCGGGCATACGTAAGGGGTACGATTGTCTTTGCTAGAACCGCTGCAGGATCGGTTGTGATACTGTAGAAATGGGGCAAGTCACTATGAGCATCGAATTTCAAGTCATCGACATCCCGGCATCCTTCAACTTGCTGCTTGGTCGCCCTTGGCTACACGACATAGGGGGTGTGCCCTCCTCCCTGCACCAATGCGTCAAGTTCAGACACAACAACACGATAGTCACCATATATGGAGAGATGGTCACTGCTAGTCCTATCCTCGAAGTACAACATAGCACTTCTGATTTCCTGTTCAGTGGTTTTGAGATCGAAAGAGAAAGCACTGTGAATGTCATAGACACTTACAACGAGAACGACTACTCAAAGGCACTTAGGTTTTCCGGAAGCCTTCTGTCACGGAAAATGATGCTAGCAAAAGGGTACTTTCCTGGATTGGGACTTGGAAAGCACTTACAAGGAATAACGGAACCACCACCGGTCCCCCCGCCTCACACAAAGCATGGACTAGGATACGACATCTCCATCCACGATGAAGATGACGTAGAAGAGTGGGGCTTCACTCAAATCAAGTGGGAAGGAACCTCGTACAAAGGCTGCAATGACCCAAAGTCCAAGGATTGCACCCTCAAACCATATCGAAAGACACTCAATGGCTACTTTGTTCGAGAAGGGGAAAGTATTCCCTACTTTATCTTTTCGGAACCATGGAGCGATGATAAAGGAAAGCGCCAACCGGGCTTTGAAATCTTCGGCGGCTGCGATGCTTCTCCGGATGAAACGAGAATCCGTCCCACCGATCCCTAATGATTTGTGGGGCACGAAGGCGAAATGACAAGCGAATGGGACTTTGTGTTGGGAGAAGACATCTTTGCGGCAGTTCCAAGACCTGTGCCGGTTAGAAGACGGCCGGATCCATGCAATATCCAAGGGGGACGCTCCAACTACCGACTACACAAGACTAATACGAAATGTGATGAGCCAATTCTAAAGCGGCACGTCACGGGGACCGATTGTTGATGAAGACTTCATGATCAAAGAGCTTGGTTGCACTCCCCACCCTCGCGGGAAGATAGGCCCTACAACTTTTAAATTAGAAGCGAGGCTCCACCTCCGATGAACTCACTCAAGAGGAAATCGAGGCGGTGGCTGAACATGTATTCCCTTACTTCCTTAATGAAAACTTTGATCTTTCCGAGTACCACGAGATTGCTAACATCGTAAATGATGAATTAACTAATAATAATCAATGTAACGAACACGTTAATAATGAATCATACGATGAGATAGATCAAGAAAACGAACAAATCTTAAAAGAATTAGCTAAGCAAGTAGGTCGTTGTGGAAAGAATGGCCTTGTTGACGATGAGGAAATGCAAACGGTTAATCTTGGGACAACGGAAGACCCCGAAGAAACAAAGATCGGCGGCTTCTTCAAGGGGAAGACGGAGAAACCTTGACGCGGCTCCTCGAGAGAATATGTCGACGTCTTCGCTTGGTCCTACGAGAGATATGCACAGGTTGAATCGATCGGTTGTAGAACACAAGATACCGCTGCTACCCAATGCCAAGCCGGTCAAGCGAAACTACGCGAGAATCAAGCCGGAATGGTCAATGCAAGTGAAAGAGGAAATCATGAAACTCTTGAATGTAGGGTTCATCAAAGTGATTGAATATCCGGAATGGTTAGCAAACACGGTGCAAGTAGCCAAGTCGAACGGGAAAATATGAGTACGTGTTGATTTCGGAGACTTGAACAAGGCATCCCCTAAAGATGACTTCCCGCTACCAAACATAGACATGTTGGTTGATGCCACGGCGGCATACGAGGTCCGCTCATTCGTCGACGGGTTCGCGGGGTATAACCAAATCCTCATGGCGAGAAGAGGACCGGCCACAAAACGGCATTCACCACACCTTGGGGAACGTTACGCTACACGGTCATGCCGTTTGGTCTCAAGAACATTTGGGGCTACCTACCAGAGCGATCACAACACTATTCCACGACATGATCCATAAAGAAATAGAGGTGTATGTGGACGACATGATTATCCACTCGAAGGGGACGGATGGCCAACACTTGAGAGATCTCGAGAAAATTCTTCAATCGGCGAGACGGCACAAAATGAGACTCAACCCCGCCAAATGCTCATTCGGAGTAGTCAAAGGGAAAGTCTTGGGATACATGGTCACGAACGCGGCATAGAAGCGAGATCCCGCCAAGATAAAGGCCATTACGAGACATGCCTCCACCCGGGACACGAGAAAGAAGTAAAGGGATTCATGGGCGAGACTCAATATATCGATCGATTCATTAATCAGCGACTACAATGTGCGACCCCATCTTTAAGGCTGCTTAAGAAAAACGCACCTCAAAAGTGGACCGAAGAATGTCAAGAAGCATTCGAGGAAGTTAAGCACTACTTGACTTCCCCACCTATCTTGGTTCCACCACACAAGGAGAAGCCCTTGAAGCTATACCTCACGATTCACGAGACAACGCATTAGGGGCTATGCTTGCTCAAGAACGACCGGCTTCGCACACGAGAACATGCCATCTACTTTGTCGGCCGCGAGATTCCAAGGCGGTGAAATCAACTACTCTCCACTCGACAAGTCATGCGCTGCTCTCGTCAGGTATCACAAAGGCTAAAGCACTATATGGAAGCCTTTCCGGTCCGTCTCATCGCAAAGATGGATCCTTTGAAATATATCCTAGACAAATCAAATTTGTCTTCGAGACTAGCCAAATGGTACTTCATGCTCGCGGGGTATGATATCACTTACGTCACTCGAAATCCGTTAGAGGGAGTGTATTCGCAGATCGGTTGGCCGAATTTCCTTGCGACGAAGTGAAGGGGAAGACCCGCGATTCCACGATGAGGACATCCTAAGCATAGAAGAAAATAAGTGGCAATTATTTTTCGATGGCGCAGCCAACAAGAGAGGGTTTGGCATCGGAATGTTATTGGTAGACCCTAACGACATCTACACTCCACTAGCGGTACGTCTTGACTTTGACGCCACCAACAATACCGCAGAATACGAGGCTTGCATAGCGGGGCTTGAGGCAGCCCTAGAACGCAACGTGGCGAACTCGAGGTATTCGGGGATTCCCAATTGATCATCAATCGAGACATTGAAGAAGTGGAGGGTCCAAGATCCAACCCTTCAAAGATACGGTGCCCACCTCCAAGAATTGGCGCAACAATTTCGGGATGTCTCATTCCACTATCTCCCCGAGAGACAAAAATCGGTTTGCGGACGCATTAGCCACACTTGCTTCTTTGGTCGAAATCCCTAAAGGAAACGGTTAAACCCTTCAAAATAACACGGCGTGCAACTCACGCATACTTTGCGCCGTTATAGATCTTCACGGCTGCAAAGACAAATGGTTATCCAAAGGTGCCGCATTGTTGAAAACTCCGAAGGAAACCATGGTACCACGACATTTGGTATTTCATCCTAGATGGAACCATACGCACTGAGACAGGACACGAAGACTCGGTCGCCCTTAAAAGGTTGGGCGCCAATTACGTCATCACTTCTGGCCGTCTATTCAAGAAACATTCCCAAGGAAACCTCCTTTGCGCCACCGAGGAAGAGGCCCGGAAATAATGGACCATGTTCATTAAGGCATATGTGGAACCCACATGAGCGGAAACATGCTCGCCAAAAAGATCATCGAGACAAGGGTACTTTTGGGCGACCATGGAAGCCGACCGTACCAAAATGGTCAAGAAGTGCCACAAGTGTCGGATACACGCCAATCTTCACATGCACCGCCTTCCTTGCTGTACCCAATGACTTCACCTTGGCCGTTCTCTACATGGGGGATAGACGTGATTGGAAAGATCACACCCGCGAGCCAACGGACCTTTGTTTTGTCCTAGTAGCCATCGACTATTTCACTAAATGGATCGAGGCCGCCTCCTACAAAGTTACGAATGCCGGAAAGGTTGCGAAATTCATCAAGCACAACATCATGCTGCCGATATGGGGTTCCACAAGAGATGATATCCGATAATGGGTCACACTTCGAGAAGGAAACCGATCGCCTGCGGCCAAGTACAAAATCACGAGACACAAGTCATCTCCTTATAGGCCTCAAACAAACGGAGCGATTGAAGCCGCGAACAAAACAATCGAGACTATCATCGGAAAAATGGCGATCCTTTGGAAAAGGCGGCCCGACAAGCTACCATTCGCACTATGGGGTACCGCACTTCGGTCCGAACGGCTACGGGAGAAACTCCCTACGCCCTCACATTCGGGATGGAGGCTGTCTTACCGATAGAATTGGAAATACCATCACTAAGAGTTCTCCTAGAAAACCAAGAGAATGAAGTCGACTGGCTAGAAAGAAAATACGAAAAGCTAGCCCTGTTGGACGAAAGAAGGTTGAAAGCAGCCGAACACACTCAAGCTTACCAAAGAAGAATGGCAAGAGCTTTCAACAAAAGGTCAAGACAAGGAACATCGAGTAGGCGACACGGTGCTCCGTGAGCATCGTCCCGGACCTTTCAACCCGTTAGGCAAGTGGGGACCAAGGTGGATAGGACCCTACATTGTGAAGAAGATATTCTGCAGGGGAGCCCTTGGTGGTAGACTTAGACGGAGATCAACTACCGAAGCCGGTCAACATGGACAAGCTCAAGAAGTACTTCGCGTGACTTGGCCCCTTAAGAACAAATCGCTCGCTAGGTTGAAAATCCCGGAAAGGACAACTTAGGCAAAAAATTAGAGCTAGCACAAGAAAAGAAGCCCGCTAGATTGAAAACCCGAAGAGGGCGGTCTAGGCAAAAGAAAGGGTGTGCATAAAAAAAAAAAAAAAAAAAAAAAAGAAGGGGGCCTTATCTCGCGCGAGATTACCCCACGGCACAGAGACATATTTTGTCCTTTTCTCAAAAATGAACTACGTTGGACTGAGCCTCTTGTTTAATTCTTGTAAAAAAGAGGAACGTGGCGGCCTTCGGGTTCGGTCTAATCAAATAAATAAATCAAAGTTGTCCCTTTTATTAATCGAATGCGTTTCATTAATGACAATAGGGAAATCCTAACCACAACGACTAATTTGCTAAGCTAACAAACTTGAAAAAAATAATACTAATAAAGCGAAACAATTGATCTATCAAAGCAATCTCTTGGTACTCCTAAAGATCTAGCCTTTCATTGACTTGGTTGGCCGGCGGACATGGTCTCCACCGTCGTCGTGATCCTCCTTGCGCTTTAAGCCTCTCAAAGCGAGAACATCCCTCGAGACGGTCAAAACAGAGTCGAGACGATCAAAGACGATTCCAACAATCTCTTGAAGACATGAGGCCTATCAAGCTTGCGTCTTTCCGGGCATTCCCTTGCCTCGCCTCTCATACCAATCCCCATCAAGAAAATCCTGAGTTGGATCGGTTCGCACATTAGCGGGATCGGGCGAGCCTCGCTCCTTCGCAAGATCTTGCTAGCTACAAAAGAATCTCTTAGCGGTAAAAGCCGCAAATCATCAATCTTCTGCACTAGGATGACCGGTATGGAGGAACCAATCCAAATATTTGTCGAGACGGGAAGATGCTTGCATTAAAAGTCCGAAGGTTCGACCAACGGTCCCGATTAGTTCCTTCACCCCATGCTTGAGCTAGCACTGCGCAAACTCTACCCCAATATAAGACACTTCACGAGAAGCTCCTTCGAAAAGATAAGTGTCCTGCTGGCGACAAGCGACGGAGCACCCGCTTGGGAAAGTAAAAGGAGGAATCTCGCAAACCCGGAAGAACAACCACTGTCAAAACCCTTGGTATTGGCAACATACTTGTTCAACCTCCAATAAGGTGGACACCGAGAGAATATCGGCGGTTTCGGTTTTCGCAATCAACTCGGCCCATTCATCCCATTGAAAGATCTTTGATCAACAACTTTCGCGTATGATATGTAAAAGGAGAATATTCCAACGGGGGACCTATCAACTTGAGATGCTCCCTAAGCCAAATAGTCAACGAGGAGGGGACTCCCTTGAGTCATGACGCCGGTCCTATGCGGCTCATCAAGACCATGAAGGGTCTCACCCAAGATTAGCGGAATAATGTTCCTAGAACGTTTCCTAGCACAACGAGAACAACTTCCACCGGTTGGGAATCGACCAAGCCGTCCCACACGTAAACAAAACATCTCCAAAAAGAGAAAGAGCCGAGAAAATTCCACTTATGGACATGAAAAGCGTCATCATCGGAATCACCACAAGCGTCCGGAAAAGAAGAGCAATCAACCCACTTGCGGTGAACCAACCCATAGCAAGTATCAAGGGGGATCCCTAACAATTCGTTCAAAGCCTCCGAATGATTCCTATGATACTTAGGAACTGACAATCTTACCGATCAAAGGCATATCCAAAATAATGGCGAATTCCTCCACAGTAGGCACCATCTCATTCAAAGAAAAATTGAAAAGATGAATAGAGGGATCCCAAAATCGAGCGGCACCACTGCAATAACTTCCAATCCGGTTGGAGGTTCTTCAAAGTGAAAAGAATTCTAAATCCGAATTCTGCGATAAACTTATTGCGAGACCGGTTGCGAAACGACCTTACAAAATCCCTTGATGCTTGCTTGAAAGATGCAATCACTTGAGAGGACAAAGAAAAATCATCGACAATCATGGACGTTGGGGCAATCTCCTTGGAAGCCATGGATCACGGGGTTGAAGAAGAAGACAAGAGTTTCACCCTAACGGGATATCTCTAGAGTTTGAAAGGCTAGAATGAGTTATGCGGCCGGACTACGGGGTGATTTTATAGGGAAAAGCTTGTCAAAATCTGTTCGAAAAAGGAAGAGATTTACGCACTGGGTAGCGTGTCTCGTGCGAGACACCTTATCTCGCGTGAGATATCCCTACGGCAAAGCAACGGCGGTTCTACTCAAACAACAATCTAGCCCCGACTTGACGAAGCAAGTCTCGAAAAACTGCGTGTACGAGTTCATAACATGCAATAAAACACCATACTCGGGCTCAAAATTGCGGCTAACGGCCATTCCATTTCCGAAAACATGGAAAGTCGAGAAAGTTAATTAAATAACTAATTAGACCTAGGATTAGGGATGAAGAAAAACCATTGTTTGTGCTACCTATGTGTTCCTAACGGGTACCAAAAAAGAAGAAAAAATTATGCAGGCCCACACGGCCAATATGTACGAATAATCGAGATAAAGAAAAAGGGGAGGATCACGCCATCAAGTCGCTCGAGCCGCCGGCACCTCCGCCATCACCACCGGGGGCTACCATCCCTCCTCGACCTCTTGGCTCCGCAAGTAGGGGTCACCGCCGAGGCCGCGTCGAGGCCGCCGAAGAAGCCTTACGGAACGGCCTCTCGGATAGGTCCGACACCAAGGCCATCAGTCCCGCCATCTTAGTCGCTCCACGGTTGTAATCGGCCGCGGATATGGTGACCTGACAATCAAAGAAAAGAAGATGCTCAGATGGAGTCGGACATATACACTTATATGGACGAATACGAGAAACAGTACAAACAGAAACATACCGAAGAGACATCAGCCGGGAGGCGGTAACCCTCGGGAAGCTGATCAGGAGACGGGATGTACCCCATCATCGGCATGCTCCCCATCATATAAGTGTAACTCAAAGGGCCGTAGTCTGGGGCAAAAGGCAGAGAACCTGTAGCCTGGGAGCAAGTGCTAGGGGCTGAAGAACCTGAAGCAGAAGCGAGAGCGGAGCCACGAGCATGTGATCGCCTATCCCCCACCGAGGAGGGGACCCATCAACGGCGAAACTCCGCATAAGAAGCCCGGGGATCACGCAAGCCGTCGCCGCATCACCCACCAAAAGACTAGCATAATCATCCTCCGGAATAGAGTGGGTGGGATACATCGACCTCGGCGGATCCGCCGGCACCCTGTATGATAGTCTACCCCGGCCATGCTGTGGGAAGACCCGCTCACCGAGATACATGGTATCTCCCTCCAAAGATGCCAGCATCCTCTGCATCCCGGTGGCATCCCAAGCTCGATGCACCTCCGGCTCTAACAAGGTCCAAGGATACGAGGCCCGGTCTCTCGTACTCAAGGTGTCAGCGTGGCCCGTGCCTCCGCAACCGTCAGGGTCCAATCCTGATCCTCCTCCTCATCAACGCTCCGGTTGGGGTGGCTCCACCTCCGGATATCCGGAAACAAAGGGGCTCGGCTCTCCAACTCAAACCTATACGGCCCAAGGACGGTGTAGCCCCATATACGCACAAGAAAACGAAGCAGATTCGGTAAGGGAACACGAGATAGAGCATACGAGACGAAACGAAACGAGAATCAAAGAGCATACCTCCCGGGCATAAGAATACCCCGACAGTATCCTTGGTGTGCCTACACGCCTCATCCATGGCGTGGTAGCGGAAGGCCAGTCCCGTGAGCCCCGGTCATAGCCGCTCACTTCATCCGGATCAACCAACAAACGTAACGGCGAAAGACGAGCCGTAGAGGAATGGTTCGCAAAAATGGTCTCAGAAAGGATGTACCCAGGCCCCCCTCACCGGTCGATCCGTGACTGCGTTCGGCTTCTCAGCATAATCGTCAATCTGACGCCGGAGGGGTGTCAGCTCAGCAGCAAATCCCTTAACCTTGTTAGGGACGAAACCAATCAACTGCCTCCACGCCGCTGGACCCGCAGGCTTGAAATTCGGAAACTTCGGCAGGGGATCGCCAATGAACTCTAGTCCCGTGATGGCCAGAAAGTCAGTCGGGGTCATAGTCGCTTCCCCGAAGCGCAAATGGACCGTGTGGGTAGTGTCCCACCACCTTTCCCGGATAGCCTGAAGAACTTGGGGAGTCCTCCTTATTCCCTGAAGGTTGTCAATGAAAGTCAACAAACCCGTTTGGGCCACCCTAGCTCGGACGCCGTCAAGATCCTTGATCTTGTCCCAAACCGCCCTAGCCATCTTCGGACTCCCTCGACAGTTCTTAATCGGCTTATACGGCGCAAAACAGAGGAAAAACAGAGAAGGCAACATTAGAAATCATTCCATGTCAAGAAATCAATGAAATAGAAGAAAATTTTTCATTGGGGCATTTCATCGAACACTTGGCGTGCGTACAAGAAAAGCTTGCCCAAGGATGTCAATCATAATCCGAATCAACCTCTCCTACAATCCATGATGTGTAGGAGGCTCATACGCACACGATGCAACAACAAACATCCAAAGAAAATGCACAAAATCAAAGCATGCAAGGGGAACCTAGTTCTAAGCACAAACATGAACAAAGGCCATTGAGGGAATTTTGAATTCAAGGGAAAGGGGATTCAAACCAATGCAATACAAGAAACAAGAGGTGAAGATAGAGTTCTTACCAAGCCCTCCCGAATGACAGTGGAGATATGCGCGTTCCTATCAAAAGTAAGATCATCGCGAGGGTAATCTTTCCCTAGCAAATAGCTACCCAAAATCGGGTTCCTTTGTTCTTGAGCCATGGATTATGGAGGAAGGAGGGATTGAGAATGGATTGGGGGGAAGAATCTCCAAGCAAATCCACAAAAAACCACAGAAAAGGCGACCTTGGCTCGAGCTAGGGAGGGAAATTTTGAAAAGGATATTTTCAAAATGAGCTAGAGCTGCTGTTTATATGCCCCGACAATACATATCTCGCGCGGTATATCTTATCCCGCCGCGAGATAAACCTTCTAGAAAAGGACAAAATTGTCCTCGACAATAAGCGTCTACGCAACGTCAAAGTTCAAAATTTTGACACATTTACCCTTGGAAATGATAAACTAGCAAGGAAACGTGGAAAAACCGGTACCGCAAGTCACGGAATGAGTCAAACGTAACATGCGCACAATCGCCCGGTACGGCACCAGTCGCCCGAGAACCGAGTGGTCCAGAGATCAACCCAATTTACATGATTCAGAGCCCAGAAAGGTGAATCATCAAAGAAAAAGCCCGGTCCAATGCCCAGACAGGTGGATCGTCATCAAAAAGCCCGGTCCAACGCCCAGACAGGTGGATCGTCATCAAAAAGCCCGGTCCAACGCCCAGACAGGTGGATCGTCGAACCAAAAGCCCGATTCAACGCCCAAACAGGTGAATCGTCATCAGAAAAGACCGGTCCAATGCCCAGACAGGTGGATCGTCGAACCAAAAGCCCGATTCAACGCCCAAACAGGTGAATCGTCATCCCCAACAGCAAAAAGCCCGATTCGGAGCCCGGAACGGCGAATCGTCACAAAAACAACGAGGACTCGGAAGGACCGGACGGGTAAGCCTTTGTTTTCTAACATATTTCCCGCGGGTTCGGAGCCCGGCAGGCGAATCTTCGGACGAGACGGGTATATTCGGGATTGGGTCTTGATTTGATTCCTCGGTATGAATTTGCCTTTTCAAAAAATAAAATCTCCTCGATTTTCAAAAACGTTTTTCAAAATACCTAAAGCAACCTTTTCGTGTTTTGGAGTCGAACTACGTTATGGTCGATTCTCCGATAGAGATACGTAGGCGGCCATGCGGCACGACCATCCCGATGTTCAGAATGATGTCTTTTCTATCGTCGACATGACTTCTTTCATAAGACTTGTCGCCGAGGGGCTCTGTAGACACCCCATTCTGAACACATCGGATCATACTTATACCACTCTAAGTCTCGCTTTGAGTCAAGAAGTAGAAATCCACCATTTCGTCATGGTTCGTTAAAGTTTTGACTAACTACCGTTAGTTTGGGACTAAAGCGCATACGAGATAACGAGGAAAGGACAAAAGCGTCCCACGGGAACAATATCTTGCCGCGAGATAGCGTGTCTCGCGCGAGATATCTCCCTCTGCGGTGCGGGCGACGGTTCCCTCGTCGATTTCAACCTCTTTTCGGGATAAAACTTTATCTCTCCGGCCAACCAATGGGAGAGGAGGTCTAGAACCATCTGATAGGGTTTTAACTCTCCACTTCTTCATATCCAACCTCTATAAATACTTGGTGACTTCCAAGGTCGAAAAGGTCGAAGGTCCCGGACCGCGAATTTACACAACACACACACATTTTGTCGTTTTCTTTCCCTGAAAGAATCCTTCAAAATCACCCTAAAACTCACCTCATAGTTTGTTTGTCAACCTTGTTGATAAACAAGCATCAATCTCCAAACCAAGGACCAAGGCGAAGCTCTGTCCGTGTGAAGGGTCGACTCTAAACTTGAGCCGAAACTCTGCCCAAATCACCTCACGCAAGGTAATTCTTAATCTTCCTTCTAATTGATTGTTAGAGTGGTATAAGTCCATAGAATCTAGGATCGGCCTAGAGCCTCTCCAAATCATGGAGACGGTCTCGAAGCAATCGATCCTACATTACGTTTGACCTCGTCAAATGGACCTTTATTTGTAGTATTTGAATTCGTTTTTTATTTCTTCTTTTGAAAAACCTCTCTTTTCTTTAGCAAGACCGATCTCCGGATTGGGTAAAATGGATGCCTTCTAAACCTACCCATTTCATAACCTAAGCCCCGAACTCAAATCTCTCAAATGGTTTTTCTATGTTTCCAATCAAATAATATAGGTGGCGACTCATAAAAATAAAAAGAACCAGAATTTCTTTCTCACAACGCTACACGGGGCTATCTTCCCTATCACGTCAATACCCCAAGTTGCAAACGGCCAAGGAGTCGTCATGCAGTACAGGTCATGAGGCGGGAGATGGTTGAGGTTGGCAAACCGCTTTCATTTGTCGCATGCTCGGACGTGCTGGATACAGTCTGTCTCTATGGAAATCCAGTAGTAACCCATTCTGAGGATCACTTGCATCAGGGCTCTAGCATTCATATGAGGACAGCAGGGACCATTGTGGACTTCAGTCATCAACTCTTTGGCTCTTTCTTGAGTGACGCACAAGAGGAGTGGTCCTTGATACCGCTTCTTGTACAAGTTGCCTCCTAGAATGACATAATGGGAGGCCAACCTTTTTAAGGCTTGCAAGCTCTTGGCTCTGATACCTTCTTTCGGTCTACCTTCTTCGTCTCTGAAAGCTGACTCTTCATCCTTGAGGAACTGGTAAATTTGATTGTACCAAGGTTCCTTTATAGGCTCGGGTCCCAGGTCTACTTCACAAATGTAAAGTCGGGGCTTCTCTTCTACCTACTCTGAAGGGTTTTATGGCTTTTCCCTTGGGAATCTCTACCAGTGAGGCTAAAGTAGCGAGGGCATCTGCGAATCTGTTCTTTTCCCTTGGCAAGTAGTGGAAAGTCACTTCTCTGAACTGTCCAATCAACTCCTCCATATGGGCATGATACCGCTGAAGATTAGGGTCCACAGTCTTCCATTTGTTGGAGACCTGGTTGATGATCAGGGCTGAGTCTCCATAAACTTCAAGCTCCTTGACATTCCTTTCTAGGGCAGCCTCCAAACCAACAATGCAAGCTTCGTACTCGGCGACATTGTTCGTGGCAGGGAAGTTCAACTTGAGGGCTATGGGTGTATGCTCATCTTTCGGATCGACCAGTAGCATCCTTACGCCATTTCCTCTTTTGTTAGTAGCTCCATCAAAGAAAAGCTGCCATCGGTTTTCAGGCTCAACTACGAAGATCCCTTCATCTGGGAATTGGGATTCAGGCCCTATGTCCTCATTACTTGGGAAGTTCGCCAGGTGGTCTGACAATGCTTGACCCTTGATGGCCTTTCTGGTTACGTAGCTGATGTCGTACTCTGCTAAGAAGAAGGACCACTTTGCTAGACGCATCGAGAGAGAAGGCTTATCGAAGATATACTTGATGGGGTCCATTTTCGAGACCAAATTCACAGGGTGGGCTTGCATATAATGCTTCAACTTGCCGACTACCCAGACCAGTCCTGTACAAGTCTTTTCACATGCTGAGTAATTAAACTCACTTCCCTGCAGCTTCCGGTTGACAAAGTAAATGGCATTCTCTACCCGAGAGTCTTTCTTCTCCTGAGCAAGCATAGCCCCAACTGCCGTATCAGTGACAGTGAGATAGAGCAGAAGAGGTTTCTGTCTATGTGGGGGGGCATAGTACCGGAGGATGTACTAAGTACGCCTTGATCTGGTCAAAGGCATCTTGGCATTCTTCGGTCCACTCTATGTCTACATTCTTTTTCAGAAGCTTGAAGATGGGCTTGCACATAGTGGTCAACTGATTGACGAAACGGCTGATGTACTGCAACTTCCCCATAAAGCTCTTGACTTCTGTCTGGGTTCGAGGTGGCCTCATGTCCATAATGGCTTTGATCTTTCGGGGGTCGACTTCGATGCCTCGCTCCGTGACCATATACCCAAGCACTTTTCCCATTGTCACTCCGAAGGAGCATTTGGCAGGGTTTAGTCTCATGGAATGCTGTCTCAGCCTCTCAAAGAACTTTCGCAGGTCAACAAAGTGCTGTCTGTCATCGCCTTTGGAGTGGATTATCATGTCGTCTACGTAGACCTCAATCTCCTTGTGGATCATGTCATGGAAAAGCTCGGTCGCTGCCCTTTGATAAGTAGCCCCGGCGTTCTTGAGCCCAAATGGCATTACTGTATAGCAGTAAGTTCCCCACGGTGTGGTGAAGGCTATCTTTTCCTGGTCTTCTTCGGCCATCTTGATCTGGTTGTAGCCTGCAAAACCATCAACGAAGGATTTGACTTCGTAGTTGGCAGTGGAGTCCACCAGGATGTCTATGTTTGGCAAGGGGTAATCATCTTTGGGGCTGGCCTTGTTCAGATCCCGGAAATCTACACAGCAGCGCACCTTCCCATTGGCCTTGGTGACGGTCACAATATTGGACAACCATGTCGAATATTCGATGACTCTGATGAATCCTACCCGCAGTAGCTTCTCAATTTCTTCTTTGACCTGTAGAGACCATTCTGGCTTGATTTTCCTCAATTTCTGCTTTACTGGCTTAGCATCTCGGTGCTAGAGGGATCCTGTGCTCTACTATTGAACTGTCTAGCCCCGGCATATCCTTGTACGACCACGCAAAGACATCCATGTATTCTCTGAGCAGATCAACCAGTCTGTCCCGTTCAACCCCCTGGAAGAAGCTTCCGATCTGTGTCTCTTTAGGTTCCTCGACAGTACCCAAGTTCACACTTATCAAAACCTCCTCGGCAGCTTGGGCCCGGTTTTCCTCTTTTTCTGTAACCTGCTTAAAGATTTCTTTAATGTATTGTTCATTTAGTGTGTTTGCATCTTGTTCAAATGATTCATTATTAACTGTTGTTAAGTTTTGAGTTAATTTATCATTTGTTAAGTTGGCAATAAGAGGATACTCAGAAAGATCTGTCATTTCATTCAAAATAAGGGGAAAGATGACATCGATTACATTTTCATAGTCCTCAGGCGTGAGGCGTGAGGCCTTCGGATGACTCAGAGGACTGGAATTCAAAGATTCCTGACTCGACTGAATAGACGACAGGGTGTTTGACACGACTGGGTTGAGAGGGACGGGGTACCAATCCAAGCTCCGCGATCATTTGCTATCGGCTGGCTATCGGTCCTGAGAACGTCTCCCAATTCTTCAACGGCATCTCTGTCTTAGTCACCAAAGTGCGGGGATCAAAAGGATTTTCACCACCGTCTCCAATTACAGCAACTATCTCATCATCTGAGCTGAAGTCGATCAAATCTGGGATCTGTGCTTCTTCATCAAACAACTTTTGCAACCCCCACTCATTGTCTTCACTGCTGGCAGCTTCTATCTGACTGATCTTCGGAAGAGCTAACTCAAAGGCGGAGAAGTCCATTACCCCGGATGCTGATTCGTTAACACTGTCTGAATTTTTTTTGAAGACATACTCGTTCTGAAAGGTAGTGGTAGCCCCAGGAATGTCTGGCAAGTCAAGGAACATCCTTCGAACAGGATTTGCTGGTTTTCCCTTAACCTTCTCAAGGTTTTCCAGAAGGGCTTTCCTCAGGGAGGTCTGATGGTCATTTTCATCGTATTGTGTCCCGCCTTTTGTGAAGTAATGGGTCAGAGACAAACTGTAGGGATAGAGCTGGACCCCTTTAGCTTTTCTACCATCCCTAGAGTTCGGTTTGTATCCCAATCCATATCTGGTAGTTTGTTCCTTTACATCAATGATGGTATTGCGACCCTGGAGTCTTCTGCCTAATCCAAGCCCCAGAAGATAACACATTTTTCTCATCATTCTCATGGCCGGAGGAATTTTATCAGAAGTAGTGGTGAGGTCAGTGCAACACACTTGTGCCTTGGACGAAGCTACAGAGAATCAGGTCAAGGCGAACCCTTCATCATCATGCTTAATCTCCAATATCGGGATACCTCCAGTGCTGGTTCCTTCTACCGTGACACTGTCTCCGTAGATGGTAGTGATAGTCCCATCACTAGACTGAAATTTGACACATTGGTGCAGAGTAGAGGCCACTCCGTTTATCTGGTGGATCCAAGGTCGCCCTAGCAACACAGTAAACGAGATCGAAATGTCAATCACTTGGAAGTCAACGTCCATGACCTTTTTCCCGAACCACAACTTGAGAGTAGCAATCCCCAAAACTGATCGTGCAGTGGAGTCATAGGCTTTAATAGTCTGACTAGAAGGCTTCAAATCTGTAGGCTTCAAATCCAGTAAGTCCATCATCTTGGCTGGCAAGACATTCATTGCAGACCCTCCATCGACTAATACCCGTGGCAATCGACGCTCTTCTAACTGGACTGTGATGTAAAGAGGTTCGTTATGACTAGCCCCATACTTTGGCAGGTCCAAGTCAGTGAAGGTAATGATGTTTCCGTAGTGGATACTTCCAATCATTTGGACGACCTCATCTGGGGTGACATCTATGGGCACCATGGTCTTGGCCAAACTTTCTTCTAGCTTCAACTTATGAGGGTATGAAGAAGTTAATAGGGACCACAAGGAGATATTGGCCTGAGTACACTTCAACTGAGTTAGGACTGGATCCTCCTTGTCAGAGTCTGGCTTTTACGCCACGGTTTATAGGGTCTCTTGTCTGTTTTCGGCTCAGAGACGACATTTCTTTTGTCACCCTTAGGCTGTTCGACACTCATTTGTCCGGACCGAGTCATCACATAGACTTTAGACTTCTCCGGGTCATCATTCCTAATGGAGAATTATGTCAGCTCTTTCAAAGTGAGAGGCGGGCTCTTGCTGGCGTATGGCCAACTTTGCTGATTAATCTGATTAACGACGCTACTGGAGGCATATGCTGCTTCTCAAATCCGATCCCAAGTTAATGGCTTTCTGGCCTTCTCAGGGTTCTGACTCTCTAGTTGGCTTAGCAACCAGCTGGTTTCAGCTTCACCTTCTCCGTTTAAAGCCTTCACAGTCTCATTCAAACTTTTCAAAGTCAGCATGCAACAGGAGTTATCACTTACGGGGTTTGGAGCCTGGCGAATGGCTTTCTCATCCGGACCTAGCAACTTTTTCAACAGAGTGGGATCACATTCCTCATCGCTGTCAAGCATGTCCCTTCTTTCTCTAGGGGTCAACCTTCTGACGGCATCTTTGACGTTGGCCAAACACTTTCTGAAGTGGGAAATTCCATCATCAATAAGGATTTCTGCGGGGTCAAACCTCATGGCGGGTCCCTGTTCTTTACTGTCGGGAAGGTTTTCTGGGCTTTTCGTCTTCTGGGCTAACCACTCCTCTACTGTTCCTTCTGGCACTTCAACTGTGTCTTCATCAGTATCACTACAGTAACTCTCGTGAGAACTTTCATCTTGACTTTGATGACCAATGAGGGCAGAAGCAGGTCGGGATACTTGACGCCATATAAGAGGTATCTTGGACTCTTCCTCTGACTTGGGGATTACCAAGAAAACATCATTATCATCACAGGACATAAAGGGGACCGGGGTCGCCTCGAAACTTAAGACTCTTTCCAGGGCATCCATACACTCTTCTTCAGACCAGGTTTCAGGAGTGACTATTAACACGGTAACGGAGTCTACTCTTCCTGATGAGGGTTTGGCTTCAGCGACGCTTACGTGTTCCAGATCGGCGGGTGGAGCCCACTTCCCTCTTTCAGCTAAAGCTTCGATCAAGTTCCTCCATTCACCGACCAAGTCTTTGTAAGGAGTATTGAACTCTAGGATGTAGGATTCATACGCTGCCTCATCTGAGCTAGCATCCTTTTCCTTTCCCAAGTCTTCACACAGGCTGCAGATACACTTTGAAGTGATTCCATCCCCTATTCCAGGTTTGTGGTTTTCTACCTCATCTTGCCCTTTGGGTTTCACTTCCGCTGGCTCCAAGTCCATTCCTTCTACTGAACTGTCATCATCACTATAAATCCATCCATTCCTATTCTCATTTCCGACTGATTCTTCACTACCACTATCTGGGAGATAGGCAAATTCACAGGCGTTGACGAAATTAGAGAGGTCAGTGCAGTGCGAGATTCCAGGGTAAGGAGATTTGGATCAGGCTGAAAGGAGGGAAAGAGTCCCATGGGGGAATGCAAAGGCTGCGAGGGTGTCGGGACCCTGACGGCTTGGGATATTGGGGAAGACTGAAAAGGGACAGTCTTTGGCAATGGATTATATGAGGATGGGGGAGGGCATTGGCTATAGGCTAGATCTTCTTCCCTAGTCATCTGGTTACCCAAACCAGTGCTGTTCTCTGTCGAATCGGACATTCTGACTCTATGAGCTGACAAAACTGAGGATTCTGGTGAACTGTCTGAGAATTCTGCGCTAACAAGTCGCTGACCCGGTGTTCTCACCCACTTCTTTCTCGCTGCGGGAAAGGGATAGGAGAGGTTTAGACTTGGGGTAGGTGTTTAGGATGAAGGCTCAAGCAATATGCAAATTAGGAATCTTCCAGTTTACTTAAAACAGTGTCTTTTATTTATTTCTATTTGGTTGGAAAAGGGGGTTTGCCCTTCTTTTTCGCAACTACTCTAGATCCTGGATCAGTGGGTTCTGTCACTACGTCTATAAGCCCCTCGTATTCCACCTGTATTTCGACCTCCCAGGGTGGACAGCCCCGGGCGAGGGTCCTATAGGGCATGCGGATCCCATCAACCGAGAGTAAAGAACGCTCCTAACGGGTCTAGCGGGTCATAGGAACCTTCAACGCACGAGCGATGCGAATTATGGTCAAGGCAATACCGGGAAAGTCTCGTCTTTCTGCCTTAACAAAATTTTGGCAGAGTTTCGCTTGAGCGAATGACGTTTTGACTTTTCGGTAATGTCCGAGAAGATAATAGGCATGGGTCGGGCGGCAAAAGGCAGATGACGCGATGTCACATTGAACTTCGTTGCATACGCAGTGCGTGAGTCAGAATCAAAGTCAATGCCGGGTCAAGATCTTGCCAATTTTTCCTTGTCGGAATTTTGGCAGAGCTTCGCTTGAGCGAAAGATCTTTGGACTTTTCTTGGCAAAGACTCGGTCTCGACTCTTACGCATTCCGTGCGGGTCAAGGTCAATGTCGGAGTCAAGATTCCATCGATTTTTTCCTTGTCGGAATTTCGGCAGAGTTTCGCTTGAGCGAAAGATCTTGACTTCCGTTATGAACTAAGGCTTGACCTTTACGGGGATATGCAACTGGGCTATATGACACGGACTAGACCAAAAACCAACAAAAAAAGTCACGGTTTTTTGAAACGTGTGACACGGACTGTGCATTGGTCGACACTGGCTGCCATGGGGAGTTTGGAATGATTATGTGCGCGCCCGGGAGCATCGTAAGGCTGTCCGTGACTGCAACTGGAACCACCCTGGGTTTGAAGGACGTGCGTGCAAAGTGTACAGGATATATCAGGTGCGCATAGTGTGCGGTCTCCTAAAAATGTTCCTTTTTGAGTTAAAACAGAGATTTTCATAAATGTGTTTTAAAGGAATGATTTTCGGGACGGGGGAGAATGCAGCAGATAAGCACGTAAATTTTCGGGAGCCCCGATCGGTCATGGAGCCGAGTAGCCCCAAGCCGCTAGGGCGCGAGATTAACCTCAATTTTTCCTGGTGGAATTGCCACTGAGGCCGCCCGGTCAGAATCCAAGGAGGATTGAGCCGTACGACTGCATGGATCAATTTTCCAGGTTCCACTCCTTTGCTATTTTTTTCGGGTTGTTTCCCGTTCAAAGTATGCACAGATCCCAAGATGCAAATGATGCAATGCAAGGCAAAGAAAGCAAGCAAAATAGACGAAATCCGCGATGGGAGTCTAACCCGCTCAAAGGGAAAGCTTTCTTTTACTTTTTTTTTTTCGAAAAGTGATACCGATACGTGGGATTGTTAAACCACCGTTTATCCCAAGCCCCGGGTTAGGGAGCGATACAGGAAGGTTAAGTGGTTTCCACCTATATACCAAGTATCGTTTATTTTAAAAAATGAAAGCTTTTCTCCTTTGGGATGTCCCCAGCGGAGTCGACAAACTGTGAATGTGTGCCCAAATTTTGTTTGGATTCACGCGAGTTTGAAGACATCCGGTTTAATTTGAAAAACGGAGTCGCCACGCCATTTTGATTACCTCAAAACTTTGAAAAAAAGGTTTTATGGGTTCGGAGGTTAAGTTATCCCTTGGGAAGAACGGATCGTCGTTCACCCAAGGTGCCTTGCCGTAGCAAGTCTCCCTAGATTCCGTTTATTTTGCTTGCTTGCGTGCTTTCTTGTGTGCATGTATTTGAATGAAAGGGGAGGGAATGTCCCAAGTTATCTTCCGGACGTACAAACCATTTATTAGTTGCCGCTCGGGATTTCTTGGATTTTATGTATTCGGGATTTTGATCCCGTTATCATCTTGGACTTGTGATCATCGTTTTTTAACTTCGGGACTTGCGTGATCGAGAGAATGACTCCCTTTATAGTCAAAGATGAGGTTCTTTAGAAAAGGAGGGTCCTTAGCCCATCAATCCTATGCTTTAAGACGGTCGAGCTCATATAGATGCTTCATACTCATCTTAAGCAATAATTGGAGATATAGGATTCAAGGTTGTCCCTTTCTAAAGAGATCATGAAACCTTTATGGAAGAAACGATGTAAAGATAGGATCTTTACACTGGTCCGTTCCAAGGTTGCTAATGGGGATACGGGGGAAATGCATGATTTAATATAAAAATGACATTTTTAGTGAAAAGATGACATTTTTGGGTTGCAAAGGATGCTTTTTGATTTAAAGAAGTGATCTTTATTGCAAAGGATGCTTTTTTAATGTAAAGACATGATTTTTATGCAAAGGATGCATTTTTATGGAGAAATTGGGATTCAATATGTAAGGGATGCATAAATATTGCATTTTGAAAAGCATAGGATGCTAATTTAGGATAAAGATATGATCTTTAATGCAAAGGATGCATGAAAAAGGATTTTATGTGCAAAGGATGCATTTTTATGATAAAGACTTGATCTTTATATGCAAAGGATGCATTACGATGACATTTTTATGTAAAAATGGGGTTTTTAGGTGCAAAGGATGCACCTTTATATATAAAGATTACATTTTTGATGGCAAGGGATGCCTAATGCATGCAAAGGGGAAGGGGGATAATAAAGATATGATCTTTAAACTACCAAGTCCCAAGTAAAGATAATAATAATATATGAATGCAATGAGCAATTTAATTCATATAGAGCAATTAGGATGCAAGGTTAGGGAGTGAGAGGTTACCAATGGTTTCCTCTTCTTCTTTGGATGGAGCTAGGAGGAAGGATCGATCTTGGATCTTCAAGGAGGAGGGAGGAGGCTTCTTGGCTTTCTTCTTCACCTTCTTGGACTTCTAGCAGCCTTTGAGAGAGTGTTTTTCGTATTGTGGTGTTGTATTTTGTTCATGTTATCATTAAAATAGGTAGAGGAGGGATCTATTTATAGGCAGTCTGGGAAGAGCGAATGAAGCCGTGCGGCTGGAGGTCCTTGGCTAATGCAGCCGTGCGGCTGGAGGTCCTTGGCTAATGCAGCCGTGCGGCATTATCCACAATGACTCAGCACTTCTAGAATCATGCAAGGTGGAAAATTCTAGAACCTTTCTCCCAATTAAGAAAAATGTGTTTCTTAATGGATAAGCCTTCCTTTCAGCCCTTAATTAATTTGGAACAGTTCCGGAATATTTCTGGAACACTAGGAAGGTCCGGGGAATTACCGAAAAACTTACCGAAATTGCCGGAAAGTTTAACCGGAAGGCATGAGCCAGATTTGGGTACTTACAGATAGAAACCCAAGGATGAACAATAAGACCTCAAATGGCTTGTTCTAGGGTGAATCTCTCACATGGTGATGTGAAAATAGCATCCTTTGCATATAAAAATATCATCTTTACATATAAAAATGTCATCTTTTTCATTAAAAATGCCATCTTTATTTATGAATGATATTCCCCCTTCCCATAGACTTTGCTTCCAAGGATTGTCCACCTAAAAGGTTCATAAATGACATAGGAAAGCCATAAAGGTCCTTCCTTTTCATTCCTAGTCTTAGCTTGCATCATGTTCATTACATATGTTAGCATAAATATGTCATCTTTAGCTTAAAATGCATTCCCCATGTCCCTAATGGTTGGATCTCTCTCCAAGGATTGCCTAGTGACCTTCATAAGACACAAAAAGGCATAGGATGATTATAAAGATCCAATCTTTATATCCCTCCCTTAGTCCCCTTTGGTACTTGGAGCATCCTATGGAGTGTAATGGTGTAAAGGTCCTATTTTACATCATTTCCTCCACTTAAAGATGCCATAGACGGATTCTCCTTTAGAAAAGGATGAACTTGAGCCCCACATCTCCGATCATCACTTGAGACGAGCATAAATGTCCCGACAAAGATCAAATTATCTCAAGATGTAGGATTGATGGACAAAGGTCATTCCTTTCTAAAGAGTCTCATCCTTGGACTATAAAAAAGGTGTTCATATCTTGATCTCATGTGACTCAAGGTCTCATAATGACGATCATAAGTCCAAGATGAGAACGGGATCAAAGTCCCGAACATATCAAAATCCAAGGAATCCCGAGCGATAACCAACTCATGGTTTATATGTCCGAAAGATACCTTGGCACATTCCCTCCTTTTTCCAAAAAACACATCCCACACACGAAAACACAAAGGCAAGCATGAAAATCGGATCTTGGAAGACTTGCTTCGAAAAGGCTTCTTGGGTGAACGACGATCCGTTCTTCCCAAGGGATAACTTAACCTCCGGACCCAAATCCTTTTTTTAAAAGTTTTGAGGAAATCAAAATGGCGTGGCGACTCCGTTTTTCAATTTAAACCGGATGTTTCCAAACCGATGTGAGGCGGTGATCCCCTTACATGAGAAAGCGGTTCCAAAAAAAATAGGAAAGCCGCGATCTTGGGCACCACATTCACACATGTATATATAGGTGGTGAAGGGGCAGTGTGCAGAAAGGTGATGATGGTTCCACTTGACTGTTGCACCCTTTCAACTTCTGCACACTGTCCTATGACGGTTGACAATAGGGTTTTTAATGCAATTATTTCTTTTGAATTAAATGCATTTAAATTTTAAATAAACGTGGAAAAATATTTGCAAAAATACCCTTATGCAAAAATAAGGACCAAATAAAAAATAAAGAGAACTTACCTGGGTCCACGTGGCAAAAAAAAAATGAACAGTTTTTTTTAAAGGATGGAAATATTAAACCTGATTGAAGCTTCTCTAAAGCTTTGAAAATGAAAAACATTGAAAATATTCTAAGTGTTGAAATGCGGTTTTGATCAAGCGGTTTGGATGCAGCATGCGGTTTTGATCAAGGGTGAGGTTTGAAACCTCAACAGGAATTGTAACCTAAAAACTTAACACACAAGTTAGTAATAAAAAGTATGGACTTATTTAAGTTCAAGCATACCCATTTATCCTCTGAGAAATGAAAATCTCTTGGAGTTAAGAGCTTTGGTGAGGATGTCAGCAATCTGATTATCTGTCCCCATATACTCTAAATAGATGTTCCCCTTTTCCACATGGTCTTTGAGAAAATGATACTTGATGTCAATGTGCTTGGTGTTTGAGTGTATGACAGGGTTGTTGGAGACTGAAATTGTTGATGTGTTGTCACACATGATTGGGCAATTTCCTTCAATAATTCCATAGTCCACCAACTGTTGCTTCATCCAAAGAATTTGGCAGCAACAACTTCCAGCAGCAATATATTCAGCCTCTGTGGTTGACACTGAAACTGAGGCTTGCTTTTTGCTGGCCCAAGAACCTAGTCTATTTCCGAGGAAGTGACAAGTCCCACTAGTGTTTTTTCTGTCAATAGTGCAAGCTGCATAATCTGCATCTAAATAACCTACAAGGGCAAAATTCAAATCTTTGGAATATCAAAGTCCAAGATTAGTAGTTCAAGAGAGATAGAGGATTATAAGCTTGACTGCACTTAAATGTGCTTCTCTAGGATTGGCTTGATAGCGAGCACATACACAAACACTAAACATAATATCTGGCCTACTAGCAGTTAAATAAAGTAATGAGTCAATCATACCTCGATATAAGATTTGATCAACCTTCTTACCTTTTAGATCTTTATCTAGCTTATTGCTGGTAGCCATGGGAGTATCGTATGCTTTTGCATTTTCCAATCCAAGCTTCTTGATTAACTCCTTTGTGTATTTGGCTTAGCTGAGGAAGATTCCTTCTTCGCATTGTTTGATTTGAAGCCCGAGGAAGAACTTCAATTCTCCGATCATGCTCATCTCAAACTTGCTTTTCATTAGCTTTTCAATACGCTTACATAATAATTCATCAGTAGAGCCAAAATAATATCATCAACATAAATTTGAACAAGTAATGAATGATTGTTATATTTGGCAATGAATAGAGTTGTATCGATTTTATCGCGTTTAAAGCCTTTTTCTAGTAGAAATTAAGATAGAGTCTCATACCACGCCCTTGGAGCTTCTTTGAGTCCATACAAAACTTTTTGGAGTTTGTAGACATGATTTGGAAATTTTGAGTCTTCAAATCCAGGAGGTTGAGCAACGAACACGGTTTCTTGAAGTTCACCGTTGAGGAAAGCACTCTTAAAGTCCATTTGATATAACTTGAAACGCTTGTAAGATGCATAGGCCAAGAAAATTCTAATTGCTTGTAGTCTTGCAACTAGAGCAAAAGTTTCGTCGTAGTCTATTCCTTCTTCTTGCCTATATCCGTGTGCAACCAACCTTGCATTGTTTCTGGTGATGCTTGTCACGACCCTAATCCTAGGCACCATTTTAGCACATGTTGAGCACATGGAGTTGGGGTTGTAGTATATTATTTATGCATTTTATGCTACTTGTTTGATTTTATGTGCTTATTTTGATATTTGATAACTTATGTGATTTTAGGATGTAATAAATAAAATTTAATTAATTATTGTCAAATAAAATAAATATGAAATGTGTAGTGAAAGTATAATATTTGAAATATTAAATAAAAAGTTTATAAGTGATTGAGGTGCTTTTGTGTCAAGGGTGGACTTGTAAGGTTGTTAAGTTATTGCAATATAAGAGTTGGAGGAGCTTAAGTGAAAGTAGTTAAAGTTATCCTTGTCAAATTTCCATGGAAGCTTCATTATTTTGATAACCTTAACTTTCTTCCTTTGTTCTAAGAGAAAAGACTAAACCCTAACAATTCTTTCCAAAATTTCTAGCAAATTCAATTCCTTTTCGTTTTTCGATCCGTCTTCATATTATCGTTCGTGGAGTCGAGGAGATCATATCTATCCGGAAAAAGAATTTCTTATTTTTGAATTATTCCGGTAAGTTATTATGATTTCTTTAAAATAATTGCTCATTCCATGTTAAATTGAATCTTGTTGTTGTTTAAATTGTTTTTGGTATTTTTGGAAACCTTTTATTTGAATTGGAATGATGGTGGAAGTATATGAGTTGAGTTGGCTATAGAGTGATGGTTTAAGTTGAAGAAATGGTGGTATAATTGATGTTAATATGCTAATGGCTTAAGTGGAAGCGGTGCATGTAGTCTTAATTCATTTTCTTTTAGTTAGAAAGCTTGGAAATGGTATTTGGTATCTTATATTTGGGATGGAATGTGTATGGAATGGTTTGGTATGAGTTAGGTTGAAGTTTAGTACCTGTTTTGGGACTTAATAAACAGAGGAAAGGAGTATATAACAATTGGTGTTGAACTTGCTGATGTTTTCAACTCTGCTCTGATTTCTGGTAAAAGGGCACGAGTCGTGCCCTGTGGCACGAGTCATCCCTTGAAGATGGAAGAGTCGTACCTAGGGGGATGACTGTATCTGAGGGGGTATTAAGGTGGCACGAGTCGTGCCCTGGGGCACGAGTCGTGCCCTGCCCTGTTGACTCTGAACCATTTTTCAAGCCTTAGAAACCTAATCTACCTAGTATATAATTGAACACTAAAAAAAACAAAAATAAATACCTTGCAAGTCCCCGGCAAATCCTTATTGGCACTCGTTGAACAATAAAAATAATAAAAGAAAATTATGAACACTAAAAAAAACAAAAATAAATAAAAGAACTTATTTACACTACCTAAATTAACTTGTTAAATCACAACAAATCCCCGGCAACGGCGCCAAAAACTTGATGGATAAAATTCAACTGTGTAATAAAAATACCTTGCAAGTGTACAAGTTACCGAAGTAGCAATGTACAATAGTAAGGGTCGAACCACAGAGACTCGTGTGTTTAACAAGTTAATTCAATTGGTGCAGAAAGTAACAAAAAGGGGTTTATGATTTGGTTGATTAAAATAAACTAAATTGAAAAGCAAATAAATTAACTAATTAAAATAAAACAGACATTGAAATCAAGAATGACAAGGATTCACGGATTGGGTTTCACAATTATCTCCTTCCTATGCTAATTTATAAAAACATTACTAATCTTGTTCAAGAAATCGTTCACTTTAATAAGAGTTGGGACGGTTAGATGGCCGGGTTGCAACCCTATTATTACTTCGATGTAATGTTTTCCGCAAAGTCTACAAAACATCCAAGTAATACATTAAAAACCAAGGAACAAATGATTTTAGACCCTTTTGATTTCCACAAGGTCTTCAATTGGATCTATTCAATGAAATCTAGGCCAATGTAAAAACTACCCACGCAAGTGTAGTAATTTAAACCCTAGTAATTTAAAGACCAACAAAATCAATCAATAATATTGGAAGTCTAAAAATAAATTAAGCACATTTCATTGAACAAGAACAAGAAAAGTATGGAAGAATTAAAACAACATTAGCATAAGAATTCGACAATTGTTATATCCAATCCGCGAAAAGGAATTTAGCTACTCATAATAAAAATTACAGAAATAAAATAAAACATAAAAATCATAAACCTCAATCGAAACGAAGACGGAGGAAGTAATTATGTTTTTCTTTCTCTTCTTTTCAGTACGGCATGGAAATCAAATATACAAAATCCTCTTCCTCATTCGCTACAGTAGCCGCCTCCTTTTATAATAATAAATCCTCCTCTTTTTATATCAATGCATAGGTTAAACAGGAAGTTGGCAAAATGGCTATGCACAAAAAGCCCACCAAGTCAGGCCCACAACCAAGCCCAAACTGCTTCAAGCCATGACTCGTGCGCACGAATCGTCCCCGACAGCCCAAGTCGTTCTGATTGCCTTGGTTATGCTTTAGTATTCGTTTCGTTCCGCAATTTTGCCGTCACACTTTGACCACTATAATGAATTCTTTTGCACTTCGTTCTTTGAGATTTTATTTTTTACTTTAACCCACGAATTTTTATAAATCAAATTTCCTCCAAAATTTCCATATTTCCAGTGTGGTCCCTGAATTTCCAATAATTTACAACTTGGCCCTTGAACTTACAAAGTGGGTACAAATTCTCCGTTTTTCGCATTGTTGCACTTCAGTCCCTGAACTATCAAAACACTAACAAAATACATTAAATTCTCAAGGTTTCGAACAGAAAATAAGCTTAGGAACATATCTTTTGGATGGGTAAAACCACATCCATCAAATACCCCCAAACTTATCTTTTGCTCGTCCTCGAGTAAAACAAAACTAAAACAAAAACAAAACTACTCTAACAACTAAAAACAATCAACAAAAAATATTTTTGATATGTTCTCAATATATACAAGGTTGTCGGCCAGTCAAGTCTCAGATTCTCACTTAAATATGCTAAACGAGTGCCAATAAGAATATGCAATTACAATCACATTAATGCATCTAACCCACAATTTTCCACCTCGGCCTGAATGATGAATGAAATATGGGAGATCATTGTCACCAAAGTAAGATATTTTATAGGATCACTAACCACATGCTCTAAATCAATGATACTAAGATGAAATTTCTGCACAAGGGACACTCATATGCATATTTAAACAAAACTGTCAATCCGGCTACTCTTTAGGGATCAAATATGGTTTTACGGTTTGTAATGTTTCGCGACAAACGCGGGCTAGGTTCACGGCTCCAAATGAAGGCAAGGACATACGAAGTCAAGCAAGTGAAACTAGAAAGTCTTCATCTTACATTCTCACATTGAAATTTATCACTCCGCTCCAAGCCAACCCATTGATTTAACCCCCAAACTTATAATTTTGTATACTTTCACACTTGGGGTCGATCACCTTTCTTTCTTTTTGATCGCTTTCCACTTCAACATTAGAGAGGGCTCGGCTTTTCTTTTCTTTTCTTTTTTTTCTTTTTTTTTTTTTTTTTTCCTTTGCACAAATATATCACGGAGAATGTGCATTCAATACTTTTAGCTCAAGTCCCTCTTTTCATTACATAACATGCCCCTTTTTTTGCATTACATAACATGTCCCTTTTTTTTTTTCATGATCACTTTCAACTCAACCCTTTGATTTTCCAAACTTCACCCAAAAATTTTCATTCATTCCCTAGTTTCACTTTCTTGAAAAGGGTAAGAAAATAGTGTATAAGTTAAAAGGGTAGGATAATGAGGGTACAAAAGAAGGCGAATGGTGGTCTAAAATAACCTCCCACTTTGTGAGAGATTCCATTCTTTTTCAAGCTCAACAGGGGTTCTAGCGGAAAATTTTGTATAAGTGACGAGAAAGTTAAAGGCTCACAAATAGGGTTCAAGGAAATAGCCACATATCACTTCCCGAATAGCCTAATTGATGTGTTATTGTGATCATGCAAACATGTTCTAGGGACCCCGAGAATATCAAAGTGATCCTATAAAGGTCTCCTAAATTGGTAACAATGATCAAGAAAAATGATGGAAGTGAATGGTGGTGCAATTGTGTTTTACATGTATTAATGCAATTCTAATTAACATATTCAAATTGGCACAAACTAGCAAAACTCAATCAAAAACTCTCTCAAATCATCACGGACATTGGCCAAATTCCAAACATATAATGAGAACAAAATTTTTAAATTTTTCTATTTTTTTTGGAGGGTGACACTATATACACTCCCCTATAAACCCACAAACTCAGAGAGATATCTACCCCCAAACTCAAAACATGCTATGTCCTCATAGCAAAGAGAACAAAAACATGTCTCGGGTTCAAAGGACGATATGGCACAACAAAGCAAATAAATAAAGCAATAAACATACCTACTTGGGTTGCCTCCCAATTAGCACATTTGGTTAAGGTCGTTAGCCCGACCGTTGCCCCACTTGGACTTCACCTTCCGTCCTTTGGCCCACTTCACTGTCTCGCGGGTCTTAATCTTCAGTTCATGACCCATAAACAATTTTTGAAATATGAAGTCATTTAATGCCCATGAAATTCTTTCACATTTGTGCTCTTTGGGTCTTTTCTCTTGAGGATCTTTTCCATTTTTCTCTTCCTCACAAGAAACAGGAGGTACAATAAGGATGGCCAAATTTTCATTGAAACAACTAGGAAGTGGAAAATCTTCATCCATATCGTAAACCTCCTCACTATCACTCTTTTCACCACCATAAAACAATCGTTCTAATTCATCACATGCCTCCTCATGCCAAGATTTCACTACCACTACTTTCTCTACAATTTCCATATTCTCAATACACCCACTTGAACTAACACAAAGTGATTCATCCTTACAATCAACATTGGAGATTTTACAGACAAAATTCTCCTTTGCCTTGTCCAAAGATTGCTTTTGTTCTAGTGGTGGTAAATGAAAAGCTGAATCATAAACACACTCTTCCCCATCATCATTCGTATACCAAACTAGGGTTGAAGGTGTCTCTTCAGAATAACAGCTAACAGCAGGAGTATATACCAGATCGGTGTGAGAAGAAGAATGTACCTCATAGCTTATGGAACTCTCATCTCGAAGCGTGGTGATTGACTCAACATGATCAGGCTGAATTAGACTTGAATCCGATTCTTGCTTCCTCAATGCCTTCAATATTGTGTCAATGTGTCCATCTATCTTACTCAAAACTGCTTCGGTCTGTTTCTCTTGTTCCATTCTCTGCTCTTTCATCTCTTCCAATTGTTCCTCCCAATATTGCTTTTGAGGTGGCGGAGGTGATGGGTCATAGTACATTGGCTCTCGCTCATTCCACGTCATGTTTGAATAATTTTTCCACCCTTGGTTATACGAGTTGGGAGGAATACCATACGGAGGTTGCCATGACTGGAAATAATTTCTTTCTTGTACCTGTGGATAATATTCAGAAAAATATGTCCTAGAGGGACAAGCATTAGTAGCATGAGAATAAGACCCACAATTTTGACCCGACTCATACATGCTATAATTATTCATTCTATGCATTCTTGAGTCCCAAAAAAAAATAACAATAAAAATAATAAAAGAAAATTATGTACACTAAAAAAAACAAAAATAAATAAAAGAACTTATTTACACTACCTAAATTAACTTGTTAAATCACAACAAATCCCGACAACGGCGCCAAAAACTTGATGGATAAAATTCCACTGTGTAATAAAAATACCTTGCAAGTGTACAAGTTACCGAAGTAGCAATGTACAATAGTAAGGGTCGAACCACAGAGACTCGTGTGTTTAACAAGTTAATTCAATTGGTGCGTAAACGTAACAAAAGGGGTTTGATGATTTGGTTGATTAAAATAAACTAAATTGAAAAGCAAATAAATTAACTATTTAAAATAAAACAGACATTGAAATCAAGAATGACAAGGATTCACGGATTGGGTTTCACAATTATCTCCTTCCTATGCTAATTTATAAAAACATTACTAATCTTGTTCAAGAAATCGTTCACTTTAATAAGAGTTGGAACGGTTAGATGGCCGGGTTGCAACCCTATTATTACTTCGATGTAATGTTTTCCGCAAAGTCTACAAAACATCCAAGTAATACATTAAAAACCAAGGAACAAATGATTTTAGACCCTTTTGATTTCCACAAGGTCTTCAATTGGATCTATTCAATGAAATCTAGGCCAATGTAAAAACTACCCACGCAAGTGTAGTAATTTAAACCCTAGTAATTTAAAGACCAACAAAATCAATCAATAATATTGGAAGTCTAAAAATAAATTAAGCACATTTCATTGAACAAGAACAAGAAAAGTATGGAAGAATTAAAACAACATTAGCATAAGAATTCGACAATTGTTACATCCAATCCGCGAAAAGGAATTTAGCTACTCATAATAAAAATTACAGAAATAAAATAAAACATAAAAATCATAAACCTCAATCGAAACGAAGATGGAGGAAGTAATTATGTTTTTCTTTCTCTTCTTTTCAGTACGGCATGGAAATAAAAAATACAAAATCCTCTTCCTCATTCGCTACAGTAGCCGCCTCCTTTTATAATAATAAATCCTCCTCTTTTTATATCAATGCCTAGGTTAAACAGGAAGTTGGCAAAATTGCTATGCACAAAAAGCCCACCAAGTCAGGCCCACAACCAAGCCCAAACCGCTCCAAGCCATGACTCGTGCGCACGAATCGTCCCCGACAGCCCAAGTCGTTCTGATTGCCTTGGTTATGCTTTAGTATTCGTTTCGTTCCACAATTTTGCCGTCACACTTTGACCACTATAATGAATTCTTTTGCACTTCTTTCTTTGAGATTTTATTTTTTACTTTAACCCACGAATTTTTATAAATCAAATTTCCTCCAAAATTTCCATATTTCCAGTGTGGTCCCTGAATTTCCTATAATTTACAACTTGGCCCTTGAACTTACAAAGTGGGTACAAATTCTCCGTTTTTCGCATTGTTGCACTTCAGTCCCTGAACTATCAAAACACTAACAAAATACATTAAATTCTCAAGGTTTCGAACAGAAAATAAGCTTAGGAACATATCTTTTGGATGGGTAAAACCACATCCATCAAATACCCCCAAACTTATCTTTTGCTCGTCCTCGAGTAAAACAAAACTAAAACAAAAACAAAACTACTCTAACAACTAAAAACAATCAACAAAAAATATTTTTGATATGTTCTCAATATATACAAGGTTGTCGGCCAGTCAAGTCTCAGATTCTCACTTAAATATGCTAAACGAGTGCCAATAAGAATATGCAATTACAATCACATTAATGCATCTAACCCACAATTTTCCACCTCGGTCTGAATGATGAATGAAATATGGGAGATCATTGTCACCAAAGTAAGATATTTTATAGGATCACTAACCACATGCTCTAAATCAATGATACTAAGATGAAATTTCTGCACAAGGGACACTCATATGCATATTTAAACAAAACTATCAACCCGGCTACTCTTTAGGGATCAAATATGGTTTTACGGTTTGTAATGTTTCGCGACAAACGCGGGCTAGGTTCACGGCTCCAAATGAAGGCAAGGACATACGAAGTCAAGCAAGTGAAACTAGAAATTCTTCATCTTACATCCTCACATTAAAATTTATCACTCCGCTCCATGCCAACCCATTGATTTAACCCCCAAACTTATAATTTTGTATACTTTCACACTTGGGGTCGATCACCTTTCTTTCTTTTTGATCGCTTTCCAATTCAACATTAGAGAGGGCTCGGCTTTTCTTTTCTTTTCTTTTCTTTTCTTTTTTTTTCTTTTTTTCTTTTTTTTTTTTTTTTTTTCCTTTACACAAATATATCACGGAGAATGTGCATTCAATACTTTTAGCTCAAGTCCCTCTTTTCATTACATAACATGCCCCTTTTTTTTCATTACATAACATGTCCCTTTTTTTTTTTTTCATGATCACTTTCAACTCAACCCTTTGATTTTCCAAACTTCACCCAAAAATTTTCATTCATTCCCTATTTTCACTTTCTTGAAAAGGGTAAGAAAATAGTGTATAAGTTAAAAGGGTAGGATAATGAGGGTACAAAAGAAGGCGAATGGTGGTCTAAAATAACCTCCCACTTTGTGAGAGATTCCATTCTTTTTCAAGCTCAACAGGGGTTCTAGCGGAAAATTTTGTATAAGTGACGAGAAAGTTAAAGGCTCACAAATAGGGTTCAAGGAAATAGCCACATATCACTTCCCGAATAGCCTAATTGATGTGTTATTGACAGTCATGCAAACATGTTCTAGGGACCCCGAGAATATCAAAGTGATCCTATAAAGGTCTCCTAAATTGGTAACAATGATCAAGAAAAATGATGGAAGTGAATGGTGGTGCAATTGTGTTTTACATGTATTAATGCAATTCTAATTAACATATTCAAATTGGCACAAACTAGCAAAACTCAATCAAAAACTCTCTCAAATCATCACGGACATTGGCCAACTTCCAAACATATAATGAGAACAAAATTTTTAAATTTTTCTATTTTTTTTGGAGGGTGACACTATATACACTCCCCTATAAACCCACAAACTCGGAGAGATATCTACCCCCAAACTCAAAACATGCTATGTCCTCATAGCAAAGAGAACAAAAACATATCTCGGGTTCAAAGGACGATATGACACAACAAAGCAAATAAATAAAGCAATAAACATACCTACTTGGGTTGCCTCCCAATTAGCACATTTGGTTAAGGTCGTTAGCCCGATCGTTGCCCCACTTGGACTTCACCTTCCGTCCTTTGGCCCACTTCACTGTCTCGCGGGTCTTAATCTTCAGTTCATGACCCATAAACAATTTTTGAAATATGAAGTCATTTAATGCCCATGAAATTCTTTCACATTTGTGCTCTTTGGGTCTTTTCTCTTGAGGATCTTTTCCATTTTTCTCTTCCTCACAAGAAACAGGAGGTACAATAAGGATGGCCAAATTTTCATTGAAACAACTAGGAAGTGGAAAATCTTCATCCATATCGTAAACCTCCTCACTATCACTCTTTTCACCACCATAAAACAATCGTTCTAATTCATCACATGCCTCCTCATGCCAAGATTTCACTACCACTACTTTCTCTACAATTTCCATCTTCTCAATACACCCACTTGAACTAACACAAAGTGATTCATCCTTACAATCAACATTGGAGATTTTACAGACAAAATTCTCCTTTGCCTTGTCCAAAGATTGCTTTTGTTCTAGTGGTGGTAAATGAAAAGCTGAATCATAAACACACTCTTCCCCATCATCATTCGTATACCAAACTAGGGTTGAAGGTGTCTCTTCGTAATAACTAACGGCGGGAGTATGTACCAGATCGGTGTGAGAAGAAGAATGTACCTCATAGCTTATGGAACTCTCATCTCGAAGCGTGGTGATTGACTCAACATGATCAGGCTGAATTAGACTTGAATTCGATTCTTGCTTTCTCAATGCCTTCAATATTGTGTCAATGTGTCCATCTATCTTACTCAAAACTGCTTCAGTCTGTTTCTCTTGTTCCATTCTCTGCTCTTTCATCTCTTCCAATTGTTCCTCCCAATATTGCTTTTGAGGTGGCGGAGGTGATGGGTCATAGTACATTGGCTCTCGCTCATTCCACATCATGTTTGAATAATTTTTCCACCCTTGGTTATACGAGTTGGGAGGAATACCATACGGAGGTTGCCATGACTGGAAATAATTTCTTTCTTGTACCTGTGGATAATGTTCAGAAAAATATGTCCTAGAGGGACAAGCATTAGTAGCATGAGAATAAGACCCACAATTTTGACCCGACTCATACATACTATAATTATTCATTCTATGCATTCTTGAGTCCCAAAAAAAAAATAACAATAAAAATAATAAAAGAAAATTATGAACACTAAAAAAAACAAAAATAAATAAAAGAACTTATTTACACTACCTAAATTAACTTGTTAAATCACAACAAATCCGCGGCAACGGCGCCAAAAACTTGATGGATAAAATTCCACTGTGTAATAAAAATACCTTGCAAGTGTACAAGTTACCGAAGTAGCAATGTACAATAGTAAGGGTCGAACCACAGAGACTCGTGTGTTTAACAAGTTAATTCAATTGGTGCAGAAAGTAACAAAAAGGGGTTTATGATTTGGTTGATTAAAATAAACTAAATTGAAAAGCAAATAAATTAACTAATTAAAATAAAACAGACATTGAAATCAAGAATGACAAGGATTCACGGATTGGGTTTCACAATTATCTCCTTCCTATGCTAATTTATAAAAACATTACTAATCTTGTTCAAGAAATCGTTCACTTTAATAAGAGTTGGGACGGTTAGATGGCCGGGTTGCAACCCTATTATTACTTCGATGTAATGTTTTCCGGAAAGTCTACAAAACATCCAAGTAATACATTAAAAACCAAGGAACAAATGATTTTAGACCCTTTTGATTTCCACAAGGTCTTCAATTGGATCTATTCAATGAAATCTAGGCCAATGTAAAAATTACCCACGCAAGTGTATTAATTTAAAACCTAGTAATTTAAAGACCAACAAAATCAATCAATAATATTGGAAGTCTAAAAATAAATTAAGCACATTTCATTGAACAAGAACAAGAAAAGTATGGAAGAATTAAAACAACATTAGCATAAGAATTCGACAATTGTTACATCCAATCCGCGAAAAGGAATTTAGCTACTCATAATAAAAATTACAGAAATAAAATAAAACATAAAAATCATAAACCTCAATCGAAACGGAGACGGAGGAAGTAATTATGTTTTTCTTTCTCTTCTTTTCAGTACGGCATGGAAATCAAAAATACAAAAATCCTCTTCCTCATTCGCTACAGTAGCCGCCTCCTTTTATAATAATAAATCCTCCTCTTTTTATATCAATGCCTAGGTTAAACAGGAAGTTGGAAAAATTGCTATGCACAAAAAGCCCACCAAGTCAGGCCCACAACCAAGCCCAAACCGCTCCAAGCCATGACTCGTGCGCACGAATCGTCCCCGACAGCCCAAGTCGTTCTGATTGCCTTGGTTATGCTTTAGTATTCGTTTCGTTCCGCAATTTTGCCGTCACACTTTGACCACTATAATGAATTCTTTTGCACTTCGTTCTTTGAGATTTTATTTTTTACTTTAACCCACGAATTTTTATAAATCAAATTTCCTCCAAAATTTCCATATTTCCAGTGTGGTCCCTGAATTTCCAATAATTTACAACTTGGCCCTTGAACTTCCAAAGTGGGTACAAATTCTCCGTTTTTCGCATTGTTGCACTTCAGTCCCTGAACTATCAAAACACTAACAAAATACATTAAATTCTCAGGGTTTCGAACAGAAAATAAGCTTAGGAACATATCTTTTGGATGGGTAAAACCACATCCATCAGTCACCTTTTCAAGATCCTTGCAGATCTTTTCTGTCATTGAATCACGTGACAAGATTTAGTTGTTGACTTTTAATATTGATAACGTGGATTCCAAAGGTAAAAAGTGGTTCACTTCAAGTCTTCAATCATTGGATGCGGTCTGGTGTGGAGCGGTTGATGATGTGCGGTTGGTTACACCAGGAGGTTGCAAAGTGCGGTTGGTGATGAATTGCACGAGTGCGGTTCACCAAGAGGTTGCATAGTAGTAGTTCAAGGAGCAGATTCAAGGAGGAATTCCACATGCGGTTGCATGTGCGGTTCTGAAGTGCGATTTTGAAACTGCTTGGAACTGCAACCTCATATCCAATGAATCTTGTGCCAGTCTTCAAGCCTAATTTTAACCTATTCTATAAAATGGACTTAGCTAAAAAATTGAAATCTATGCTTCATTACATAGGGTCCTAAAGTCCTTAAAATAGATAGGAGGTTATGGTATCAATCAAATCTAATACAAAATAGGAGGGTTAAAACATGCATACCTAACAATCTCCCCCTATTTGATTGATGCCATTACCTACTATAACTAAAGCAAACATTGTACTTGGTAAAAACATGTCCATAAGAATTAACATGGTAATTCATGTCCCAAGTCAATGCACACACAAGCTTAAGCTATAGATTTCTATACTACCTGAAAGATAAAAACTTACAATAAGGAAAGTATAGAAATGCATTCAGTGCACTTGAAAAGATATGAGTTTAAGTTTAAAGTGCGGTTTAAACTGAATGTTTAACCTTCATTTCAACAAATATGATTTTAAGTTAGAAAATATTTGAATGAGGTTATGAACCATAAGCAGTTTTATTGTTCTACAAACAAGTAGTTTGATATGAACAAAGTTTTGGAACCAATGATGCATTTTTCATTACTACCTCGAGTAGTTACAGTTACAAGGTAGAAAAGCAAAATACAAAGGTTAAAAAAAAACAAAAGAAGTTGGACAAAAACAAAGAGTGCGGTCCAACATATCAAAAATGAGTTCAGCAAAAAAGGAAAGAAATTACAAGTAAAGAGCGGTCCTAATGCTGACGCGGTTGGTGTTGATGTTGTGGTTGCTGGGAATGCTGATGGCGCGGTTGATCACGGCGCTGGTTGACTTCTTGATTTGGCACTTGCGGTCCTGAAGGTCTATAAGCTGAGCTTTCACCACAAATATTTCTTCTTAGGGCTCTGACTTCTTCAGCTTGTCTTCCAAGAGTAGTCTCCACAGCTCTGAGTGCGGTCACGGATTGAGCAGCGGTTAAAGTAGCAGCATCAACAAATCTGGTGTTGGCAGCAACGCTCTCCTTTATTTCTCCTGAATAGAGCTCGATGGAGGAGTTGAGAGTGTTGTAGAACGTGTGAATCTCCCCCTGAATGTCTGCGATTTGGTTGGAGAGAGCTTCTCTCAAAGGTTCCAAATCAACAGAGACATCCATGGAGGTTCTCAACTCCTTGATAGAATTTTCCAGCTTTAAGTTGAATCCAGCCTTAAGATTCTCAAACCTGAAACTGATATCATCATCAAAGGTCTTTAATTTGTTCTTGAGACTGTCTCCCACAATGTTAAGGTCAACATTGATTCTATCTTTGAGGGAGTCCAGCTCAGTGAGAATCTTAAGTTCCAGGGCATCCAGGGCGGCTTGGGAAGGTGCGGCTGAGGTTGAAGCTTGTTGTTGCGGTTGAGCTTCTTGAATGGACTTCATGAAAGATACCAGGGCTGAATTGGTGGAGGAGACAAATTCATCAGACAGCTTGGTGAGCATTTCCTGAAGTTGAGTTTTTTGACACAACATCACCCATAGCTCTGAGAACTCCTCTAGCCAGATCTTCCTTGAATCCTTGAAAACATGATGTTGCTGCGGTTTTAACAGCTTCAGCGGTTTGATTTGTGAACGAGGTTTGGATTGTGGAACTTCTCTCCCCCTTAATGGAATCAATCAATTGGGCTTTTAAGATTGCCATTTCAGTGGCTTGAGAGTCTACCTTGGCATGAAGGGAGCGGTTGGATGCTTCAAGGGAGGAGTTGGAGTTAGCCAAGGCAATGTTAGATTCTGTAAGTTTGAGCATATGCCCTTGGTTAACAACCAGCTGTGATTGAATAAGTTGGAGGGTTGAAAGGATTTGGCAGTAGTCAGAAGGGGCGGTTGAAGTGGATGGAATTTGGGTAAAGGATGGAGGCGGTTGGGATTCTGTGGTAGGGGCAGTTTGAGGCAATGGGGTTAGAAGGGTTTAGAATATGCGGCTGGCTGGGACTGTATAAGGTGAAGTGGTTGAGGGAGGAATTGGAAGTGTTTGGGGTAAGGTAGTAGGTGCGGTTGAAATAGGGGCGGTTGGAGGAGGTGGAATGTTTGAAGTAGGAATGTTTGAAGTGGTTGGGTTAGAGTTAGATGATGAACTGGTTGAAGTAGTAAGAATTTCAACAGAAGGGGATTTCTGTGGAACAGGAGAATCAACAGGGATAGGAGAATTTTGAGGAGGAGGAGGAGTATTGGCGCGGTTAGGAGAAGGAGTTGGGGTGCGGTTGCGGTTAGATATGGATACAGCAGGGGTGAGGTTTGATAGGGGTAGAGATTGGGCGGGGTTGGAATGAGGAGGGGAATGAGAGCGGTTGGAAAGTTGAGGAGAATTTTGAGGTGAAGGAGTTGGGGTTCTATTTTGGTTAGAAATAGAGGTTTCTAGGCCCACAGATGGTCTTGAGGTCCATGTGGAAAAAGCAGGGCCTAGAGAAGGTTGAATTGAGGGGGAATGGGAGTGAGAATTTGAAGTGGAATGAGAAGGTGATTGGGAAAAGGAACGTGAAGAGGAATGAGATGAAGGTGGAGAAGGAGTAGGTTGTTTAGCTACAGGGTGTAGAAAATGTTTGGGTCCTTTGGTTGGGGTCTTTTTCTTGGCTATGTGTTTGACCCTTTTTGGCTTCTCCCCCTGAGCGGTTGCTGCTCGGCGCGGTTGAGGAGGAGAAGGCGGTTGGGAGTTGTCTGGTGAGGAGTGGTGAGATTGGACAGGGGATTGAGGTGGTGTTTGGGCACGGTCTTGGGTTTGAGGCGGTTGAGAGGGAGGTGGTTGGGGAATTGGTTCCTTGGTTTTTCCTTTTGCAGCCCCTCTTTCAGCTCTTTCTTTCTCAATTCTTTCAATCTCAGCCCTGTAGAAGGCGGCCAGGTCCTCATCAGATAACTTAGCCAAATCAGCTTGAGTCTGCTTGGCCTTCTTTGCTCTAGCAACCAAGGGTGGAATTGTTGCATCTTCTTCTTCTTCTTCTTCAATCTCATCCAGAAGTGAGAACTTTTCTTTCCCTTTCTTGCTTGTTCCAGCTCCAGGTGCACCACGCGGTTGAGCAGGTGCGGTTCTGGTTTTCTTGGCAAGCGGTTCTTCAACAGTCTTTCTTTTTCTTGACACTTTCTTAATAGCTTTGCCCAAACCCTTTACTACGGTTGCAGGTGTCATTTCCACATAATGTTCTTTGGGTTGAAAGGTATCAGCATCATAGAGAGTCTTGTAGTCATCATTGCCAAAAGAGAACCTAAAATTATGACAAGCCCTGAGCCCAAAAGATTCTTCATTTCCCCAATGAATACAAATATCAGGAGTAGTGATTCTCAAGTCCTCCAAGTGCTGGTAATTGGTGAAAATGGCGGTCAGTAGTCTGCAAAAAGGTCTCCACCTAATGGATTCATCGTTGGTCTTCAACTGATATGCATCAATGCTACTGGCCAGCTCTCTCATCAGAATCTTAGGCCAATGGAGCTTCATCCCATTGTAGATGGCACTGCAATACATCCACTGCTGTGAGGTGAAGCTGTTGTGGTTTCCAGTCTTTCCACACACAGACTTCCCTACTAAGTAGCAGACATGGCTCATTAACTCTCCAAAGTCTCTCCTTGGCTTCTTCTTGTAATATCCAGAAAGTGAATCCAGATCTCCAGTAAGAGTTGAGCAGGTAGCATCCTGGACTTCTTGGGATACCTCAATAGGGGCACCAGAAACGTGAAATTTATATGTACTTCTGATATCCAGGTAGTCAATGGACACATCAAAGCCCTCAACTTTTCCAACTAAGCAGGGGATCTTCTTCCCATCTGATAGCTCTCTTTCTCCACGAACTGCGGTTGCATAAAACTAATCTACGAACAGAGGGATGGTGTAGGTCTACTTCTTGTTGAAAAGAGGAAGAATTCCAGAAGCTCCCATCTTCCTAATCATTTCCCTTCCAAGAGCATCAGACTTCAGCTCTGGCTCATTTATTTCCCAACCTGGTAGAAAGTATTTGGAGTTCTACAAGGAAAACACTCAAATTAAAATCATAAGTGAGATTCACATTTTACAAGCGGTTTGGGCACATATGCGGTTGGCAATAGTGCGGTTTTGGAAATGATAATTTTCAAACCTCAAGAAAAATGTGAACACAAGTTAGAAAACAATGAAGAAAATACAAAAGTAAGTATACTTAGTACGTGGCATTGTAATCCAAAGTTATCCCACACTGCAAGCAGTTGTGTTGTAGGGGAAGGTTATGGTGTCCAGCCTATATACTTAGTAATACTTAAGTATTTTTCTAGCATGCGGTTTCAAAAGATATATATATACGGTTTTAAAAAAAAACATGGCATGCGGTTCTTAGCGTGCGGTTGTAAGACCATAAAGCACATGCGGTTTTGACAATTATAAATGTGCGGTTTCAAAAGACCAGCATGCGGTTGGGAGTGAAGCGGGTCAAACATGCAAGTAAAATCCAAAATTTCCAAAAATTTACTAAGTATGAAAAACATGATAGAAAATCAAGCTAATCCAAAACTTATGAAATTTCTGAAAAAAGAAGATGAACAGTCACATGAGTGCATGAAGAACATGAAGAACACCAAGAACAGAGATTCAATGAAAGTTAACCAAAATGAACAAATAATATGTCAAAATGATCACATTGAGCAGTAGATCAATAATATAACAACAAAAATTCTTACTTTGCTCAGAATCATCCATAAATAGCAAAAATCAGAAATGGGTTTTCGAAACTAAAAACTTGAAAAGTTCAAAATCAGTGTCCTAGATGTTAATTGATCATGAAATAAAGTAGATAATCTTAATCTAGTCATGAAACCGAACAAAACCCAACAAGTTTCATCAAGAATGATTAAGAAATGAAGAATATATGAACAAAAAATCAGTTTATATTCTTCGAAGGTTTGGTGTTCATCAATGGCAGTTTTAAACATATGATTTGCAGAAAGATAATGAACATTAGGGTTAGAAATCATACCATATCGAAGATAGGCCTTTTTGGTGCCATTGACTTGAAGAAATTTAAAGCTTTTAACAATGTTTTTGAAGAGAGAGAAAAAGGTTTGGTGAAAACTGACACTTAGGGTACGAATGTCAGAGAAGACAGTTGAAAAAGGTTGAAAAGGAGGGTATGTCTTCTATTTATAGGCAAATGGTCGGGCACAGCGGTGAGGGACGATTTAAATTTTCCACAGGGTGAATCATTACAAAGGTTACACCCTTTCAGCTTCAACACATCAACCAATGACGGCTGACATGAAACCCATTAAATGCCAATGTTCCCTTTGCATTAAATGCATTCAAATTTTAAAATTTCGTGGGAAAACATTTGCAAATAAACCCTTTATGAAAAATAAGGACTGAAAAATAAATAAAAAGAATTTGAACAGTTTTTTTTTTTTTTTTTTTTTTAAACTAAGCAAGAATAGATAGAATATACTCTAAGTTGAAGTGCGGTTGAGATCCAAGCGGTCAAGCTGCAACAAGCGGTTGGAAGTATGCCGTTGGCTGCTAAAGGCGATTGACTGCTTGCGGTTTGATACACGCGGTTCAACAATGGTGAGATTTGAATCCTTCATAGGAATTTCAACCTATACTCAACATACAAGTTAGCTAATAAAAAGTATGGAATCATTTAAGTTCAAGCATACCCATTTCTCCTCTAAGGAATGAAAACCTCTTGGAGTCAAGAGCCTTGATGAGGATGTCAGCAATCTGGTTGTCTGTCCCCACATACTCTAAATGGATATTCCTCTTCTCCACATGGTCTTTGAGGAAATGATACTTGATATCAATATGCTTGGTCTTGGAATGCATGACAGGATTGTTGGAAACAAAAATTGTTGAAGTGTTGTCGCACATGATAGCTTAATTTCCTTCTTCAATTCCATAGTCCACCAACTGCTGCTTCATCCAAAAGGATTTGACAGCAACAATTTTCAGCAGCAATGTACTCAGCCTCTGTGGTTGACACTGAAACTGAAGCTTGCTTCTTGCTGGCCCAAGCAACTAGTCTATTCCCGAGGAAATGACAAGTTCCACTAGTGCTTTTCCTGTCAATAGTACAAGCTGCATAATCTGCATCTGAATAACCCACAAGATCGAAGTTCGAATCTTTGGAATACCAAAGTCCAAGGTTAGTGGTTCTAGATAGATAGCGGATTATATGCTTGACTGCAATTAGATGTGCTTCTCTAGGATCTGCTTGGTAGCGAGCACATACACAGACACTAAACATGATATCGGGCCTACTAGCAGTTAAATAAAGTAATGAGCCGATCATACCTCAATATAGGGTTTGATCAACCTTCTTACCTTTTATATCCTTATCTAGCTTATTGCCGGTGGCCATTGGAGTATCATATGCTTTAGCATTTTCTAATCCAAACTTCTTTATCAACTCCTTGGTATATTTGGCTTGGCTAAGGAAAATACCTTCTTCACATTGCTTGATTTGAAGCCCGAGGAAGAATGTTAATTCTCCCATCATGCTCATCTCAAACTTGCTTTTCATTAGCTTTTCGAAATGCTTACAAAGTAACTCATTAGTAGAATCAAAAATAATATCATCGACATATATTTGAACAAGTAAAGTATGCTCATTATATTTGGCAATAAAAAGAGTTGTATCAATTTTACCTCGTTTAAATCCCTTTTCTAGTAAAAATTTAGAAAGAGTCTCATACCATGCTCTTGGAGCTTGCTTAAGTCCATACAAAGCCTTCTGGAGTTTGTAGACTTGATTGGGAAATTTGGAGTCTTCAAATCCAGGCCGTTGGGCAACATACACGGTCTCTTGCAGTTCACCGTTGAGGAAAGCACTCTTCACATCCATTTGATATAACTTGAAATGCTTGAAAGAGGCGTAGGCTAAGAATATCCTTATAGCTTCCAATCTTGCAACTGGAGCGAAAGTTTCATCATAATCAATTCCTTCTTCTTGCCTATATTCATGTGCAACCAACCTTGCTTTATTCCTAGTGATGCTTCCATTCTCGTCCATCTTATTTCTAAATACCCACTTAGTTCCTATCACTCCTTGATCCTGAGGTCTAGGCACCAAAGTCCAGACCTTACATCTTTCAAACTGGTTGAGTTTTTCTTGCATAGCAACGACCCAACTGGAATCTTGGAGTACTTCATCAATCTTCTTGGGTTCAACTTGAGATAGTAAGAAAGTATGCTCATCATAGTTTGATATCCTTGTTTGAACACCGAAAAACAGATCACCAATCACATTAGAGAGAGGGTGACTGCTGACTTCACGAACCTCCGGGGGTAAGTCTGGTTGGACTGAGGTTTGCTGAAGATCTTCAATTGGAACATCGTTAGATCCTTCAGCGAAGTCATGGAATATAAGTTGACGAAGAGGTTCTATAAGCTGGATGGGGGAATTCTCAACATTTTCTTCCCTAGGAGTTGCATCTGGAGTAGGAACTTCAGGTGCGGTTTCAAACGTGCGGTTTGAGGGAATGTCAGTTGAGGGTGCTGGATTTTGCGGTTGAGGTTCAGGTACGGTTTGAGATGGTTCACCTGTTTCATTATGCTCAACAAAATCATCAGCAACATTTGGAGCCAAATGTGACTCAAGGAGAGAATGCTCATCGAAAGTAACATGGACAGACTCAACTATTTTTAAACTAGTTTTATTGAAAACACGAAAAGCTTTAGAATGTTTAGCATACCCAACAAAAATACCTTCATCGGCCTTGGCTCCAAATTTACCTCTATTTTCTCTTCCATTGTAGAGGATAAAGCATTTGCAGCCAAAGATATTGAAGAAATCTATGTTGGGGGTTCTTCCTCGCCAAAGCTCATAGGGAGTCTTGTTATAGGTTTTGTTGATGAGGGAGCGGTTCTGAGTGAAACATGCTGTGTTGGTTGCTTCAGCCCAGAAATACTGAGGCAACTTGGCTTCAGAAATCATTGTCTTTCCAGCCTCAATCAACGTCCTGTTCTTCCTTTCCACAACCCCATTTTGTTGTGAAACACCAGCAGTTGAGAAATTATGATCAATTCCATGGTCATCACAATATTGGGCAACATCGTTGTTCTTAAATTCTGTTCCATTATCTGATTGAATACTAATGATGTCGTCTTCTTTTTGAGTTTGGAGTCGTCTAAAAAGTGCGGTGAGAATATCATAGCAATCATCTTTGGAAATCATCATCTCAACCCACGTATATCTTGAATAATCATCCACCACCACTAAAGTATATCTACTTCCTCCAATGCTGGCAGTGGTTATGGGTCCAAACAAATCTATGTGAAGCAGTTGTAAGCATCTTGAAGTTGACGGAGCGGTCTTGCTGGTGAAAGACGACGCGGATTGCTTACCAAGCTGGCATACACTGCATTTCTCAGGATGGTGATCAACCACTTTGGGTAAACCACGAACGAGGTTTTCCCTACCAATCTTTGCAAGATACTTGAAGTTCAAGTGGCTCAACCTCTTGTGCCATAGCCAACTATTTTCGCTCACATTTTTAGCTACAAAACAGAGATTAGTGATACTACATGCAGAATATAGATCAATAATGTAAATATTACTCTTACGAATCCCTGTGAGTAGGGTGACTCCGGAAATGCTATCTTTGATAAAGCAGTTTGATGACGTGAAGTTGCAAAGCATTCCTTTGTTGTAGAATTGAGAAATTGAAAGGAGGTTTTGCTTGAGTCCTTCAACAAGAGAAACCTTCTCAATGGTTAGGTTTCCTCTCCTTATAACACCATATCCAATGGTCTTGCCTTTGTTGTTGTCACCAAAGGTTACAGATGGACCACTTGCTTCAATGACATCTTCTAGTAATGATCTATCTCCAGTCATATGTCTTGAGAAGCCACTGTCAAGATACCATTCATTATCCTTGGAGTGACCAGCCATTAAGCAGAGGACCTGAAATGTAAACATTAAGAACGAGGTCCCCCTTTATTCCTTGGGTCCTGAAGTTAGCAACCCTTCACGACCCCCACCTGTTTGACAGAAGGAGATTTACTCTTCCTGGCATTGGATGTGAACTGTAAAAGGCATTTTGTAGCCTTGTGACCTAAACCATCACACACAGAGAATTTATAAAAGCTATAAGCATCATGATGTTTTACTAACTCCTTACTCTTCTTAGGAGTTGCATGCAGTTTGGGAGGAGCAGTTGCAGGCTTAACAAAGGGAACTGGCTTTAGTTTGACCACATATTTTCTGGGAACTCTATTCCTGCTTTTGAAGGCAGGAGGAGAGGTCGAAGAAGAGGCACGGTCAGCCTTGGAGTTGCCAGTACCACCTGTTCCACCAGAAGCGGTTGGAGCAGGGATACGACCAATTCCATAAGCCATTTCCTCTGAAGCTACACTCTCAGAATTCTTTGGCTTCATCTGAGAGTTCTTCCCATATTGCTTCCCCTTTGTTCTTCCCATATTGATTCCCCTTTGGGTAGACAAAATTAAAATTTTGTTGTCCTTTACCCTTAGCATTTGCATGCTTCCCCTTAGGAATTTCTTTAGTTAGTTTCAAAATTTCCTCATCCTTTTCACTGCAGGATGCACACATCTCCTCTTCACCAGATCCAAATCCCAGACCATCCTTAATTCCACTGGGAATTTGGGTGTCTATGATTTGATCCATGGTGACTTTTGACTTTGTCCACCCATCAATGATCTTTTGGAGATCGAGTTTCTGGGCAACTAGATCATCATTACGGAGTTGAAGTGCAACAACCTTTGTTTGGATGATGCGGTTTTGATCAGCAAGAGGAGTCATTCTTTTGATTTGGTCCTTAAGATTTGAAATTTCAGACCTCATCACAGTTTTCTCCATCTTGTACTGAGAAATCTCATCATTAGCTAAGCTTAAGGCTTTCTTAAGATTAGAGAATTTGTGGATCATCACTTCAGCTTCCTTAAACATACGTTCGTGTTCCGAGGGAGAAACTTCTTCCACCATCATTTTCAAAATTTTCTTCTTTGGAATTGCTTTTGAAGGTGGAGCATTTGAAGGAGAAAAAATAGGACGTGAATACGAATAATTTCCTATCTTAACGCTTGGAGTAAGTTTGACATTATCATCCAACTTAAAGTTTGGAAGTTTTGCAGAAACCTCTTCTTCCTCCATATCTTGCAACTCGATTGACTCAGTATCTGACTCATCGGAAGCATCTTCAATTAAGCAGAGATTAACCTCTTCAGTTTCATCGTCACTTCCATCCTCAGAATCAGTTTCAATCCAAGTTGCCAATTCCTTTGAATTCTCTTCCTCCTCAGCAACCATTTCCTTGCGACGAGAAAATTTCGCAGGAGAGGTTTTCTTTTTCATGTATTCATATTTAGGCTGTGGACACTCAGATTCAAAGTGACCAGGTTTCCTACAGTTGTAGCGAACTAGATCACTCTTTTTCTTTGTATCTGAAGCCTTAGAAAATGTTGCAGGAGGTTTGCCTTTAGAAAATGTTTTAGTGAATGGTTTTGAAGATTTTCTAAATTTTTGAAATCTTTTCACAAACATGGCAAAATCATCATCATCCATCTCGATAAGTGATGAGGTTGATATGGAAGGATCTGTAGTTTGATTGGATGTAGATGGTTTCTCCTCTTGTTCCACTACGGACATAGAAAGTGATTTGGGTTTTCCTTCAATCTCTTCAATATGATTTAGTTTAAGTTCATAGACTCTAAGATTGGCGTACAAGTTACTTAATGACCAAGTACCCAAAACTTTGGAGTCTTCTAGAGAGGTAGCCTTATTAACCCATCTAGAACCTAAAGCAGATAGGAAAGTCATATTGATTTCCTTATCGGTTAAAGTTTTGCCAAGAGATCTACAATCATTAACTACCTCAACATAGCGATCGTAGGTTTGATGCAAGGTTTCGTTGGATTTTCTGTTGAAGTTGTTGTAGGATCTTTCAACAGCATATAATTTGCTTTCCTTACATTCGTCATCACCTTCGAGGTAGCTCTCTATGGCATCCCACATCTGCTTAGCAGTTTTGAGGTACATCACCTTCTGAAGAGTTGAAACTGGAAGGGTTCCTGAAATGATCTGCCTTGCCTTGCTGTCCAAGGCAGCTAATCTCTTCTCTTCATCCGACCACTCATCTTTAGGCTTTTTGACCTCTGGAGTTTCTGTATTGGTGGTTGCATCAGTGTTGGCCTTCATGGGAACAAACGGGCCATTGATTACGCACTCCACCAGCATCTCATCAATTGTTTCCAAATGAATGAGCATTCTGCACTTCCAGATGTCGAAGTGGTCTTCATCCAAGATTGGAGTGTGTGAATAGTTAACAGTAGTCATTGTCTTTGTGTTTGTGTTTGTATTTGCCATATTGAATCGGCACACAAGCTGTTAAGCTTGAAAAACAGTGGTTTTAAAATGTGTTTGCTCTGATAACACTTGTTGGTCCCAAAGGTGGCAACAAGGGTGAAAATACAGCTAGAGGGGGGGGGTGAATAGCTGTTTCAAATTTTTCGCCCTCTCTTAAAAACTAAACCTCTAAGCTTATAAAACCTCTTGCAGTTGATGATACACTGCAAGTAGAATTGTAAAATGCACAGCGAAATACTTGAGTTACAAAGCGGTTTTGATAGAGGCGGTTTGTAAAGCGGTTTTGATAGAGCAGTTGGTAAGTGCGATTTACAAACAAGTGTGATTTTGACAATGTTAACTCCAAACACTATTTCACAATAATGGATAACTAAATAAAGATCAAATAGAGACAGAGATAAACAATTAGTAATGACAAGAAATATAAATGCAGAAATATAAGAACACGTCATTTGGAGTGGTTCAATCGATAAACGATCTACGTCCACTACCAAGATGGTTAGTCTTGGATTTTCTAAGAGTTAGATTTTATATTGAGTATGAGAGAGATTACAAGTTACAATGTATTCAAACTCAGATCTAAAATCTATTCTATGAAGAACAAATCCTAAGACTATAACCAGTGTATCCCAAATGATTAATCTATGTGATTAAACAAGTGAGGTGTGTGTGTGAGAACAAGATCAAGGCTCTTTAAATCTTTGAGATGTAGAGCACAATGATTCTTGAATGTGTTAAGGCTTGATTTCTGGGCTGGGGAATATTTCTTGAAGTATGAAGATGAAGATTCAAAGGGTTGAATAATTTCTGGGCAGAGCTTCAGCTTCTATGAACACAGCACTTTCAATTTTCTCAAGCAATCTTCAAATGGTGAAGATTGGGGATATTTATACCCAAGCATCAAGGAACTAGCTGTTGGACACAGCTGTTGTAAGGACAGTACTTGATGCTTTTCCATTGGTCCACAATATCCACTTTTGTCCTTTGGTACAGCTGCTGCAGGTAAAGCTGATCAGGCTCCAGCTGCAAGCAATGAGGTTAGGACACCTGTCACCTTTTCAAGATCCTTGCAGATCTTTTCTGACATTGAATCACGTGACAAGATTTAGTGGTTGACTTTTTATATTGCTGACGTGGATTCCAACGGTAAAAAGTGGTTCACTTCAAGTCTTCAATCATTGGATGCGGTCTGGTGTGGAGCGGTTGATGATGTGCGATTGGTTACACCAGGAGGTTGCAAAGTGCGGTTGGTGATGAATTACACGGGTGCGGTTCACCAAGAGGTTGCATAGTAGTAGTTCAAGGAGCAGATTCAAGGAGGAATTCCACATGCGGTTGCATGTGCGGTTCTGAAGTGCGGTTTTGAAACTTCTTGGAACTGCAACCTCATATCCAATGAATCTTGTGCCAGTCTTCAAGCCTAATTTTAACCTATTCTATAAAATGGACTTAGCTAAAAAATTGAAGTCTAAGATTCATTACATAGGGTCCTAAAGTCCTTAAAATAGACAGGAGGTTATGGTATCAATCAAATCTAATACAAAATAGGAGGGTTAAAACATGCATACCCAACAATGTGTGTTCATATAATTTGCATATTTTGTTGTAGAAGTAGCATTACACAAATAATTGCGATTCATCCTTATGAAGGACAAAATTCAAAAGAAACGATACAAATAATTCTGATTGGATCAGAAGCCTAAAGAATGGTTCTTAGGCAAATGTGTACGTTCTTGATGAATCAATTCCTACTGAACCCACTGCAAATGTTGCAAAGGGCAGATAAGGAGCAACATTAGAAACATGTTGATAATTCTAATGATATTGCTTGTCTTATACTTGCCACCATGTTCAAAGATTCTTATGAAGAATCTTGAGCACATGGTAACTGCTTTTGTTTAAAGCACGACGCACAAAGGAAATGTTCCAAGTGCAAGCTAGGCAAAGATGTATGTTGTGGTGAAGGTTCCTAATGCATGACATGAAAAGGGAGCAATCCGCAAGTGTGTTAATGGTTAACACAAGAAAGGGGTTCATAAAAGAAAGGTAGAAAAGGTAAAGCAAAGGTTGCTAAACCTAGGGCAAAAGTTGCCAAAGCCGAAGAGGCTAAACCCAAAGTGTCTCAAAATGATGCATTTTGCTACCATGGTAATAAGATTGTCATTTAAAGTAAAGTTGAAAGGCTTATTAGGAAGGCATAAAAGGTGAAGAAGGGCAATATGATTGCTACTGCTTCAAGTATCTATATGATAGATATTTTCCTTTCGAATTTTGTTCTTGGGTATATGATACCGGATTGGATCCCACATTTGTCAAAAAATGTACAAGGAATAAAGAATAGAAAGCTGCTCAAAGAAGGTGAATTAAACCTATGCGTGGGAATGGAGCAATAGTTGCTACATTGACCATAGGGACTTATGAAGTCAATTTACCTAGTGAACTAGTACTTGTTTCGAACAAATGTTACTAAGTTCTGGATTTGGGTAGGATATTATTTTCATTTCTTATATGGATGATGAAGGTGTAGACACCCCATTCTGAACCAATAATTCATGATTACACTACTCTTCGTCTCTCTTTTGTGTTTTGATGAAAGGATATTAGTTTCGTCATGTTTCGTTAAGTTTCTAACTAACCTCGTTAGATTTGGACTTAACTGACTAACGGAATAACTGAAGAGGATAAAATAGTCAACCGACTAGTTGTCTCGCACGAGACATACGTGTCTCGCGCGAGACAACCCCTCGACAGGATGTACAAAATCACTCTCCTTCTTCGTTTCAACCTCTTTTCTTGATAAAACCTTATCAATCCGGTCATCCAATTACAGTTGAGTTCTGGAACCTTCCCAAGGTGTTTGATCTCATCCTTAACACCTCTCCAACCCCTATAAATACCTGATGACTTTCAGTATTTCACCCTAACAGTTTTAGATTGAGAGGTCCCCGATCCACGATCGAAAACACACAACACACACATTTTGTTGGTTTCTCTCCCTGAAAGATTCCTACAAAATCACCCTAAAATCACCCTAAATAACCTAAAGTTTGTTTGCCAACCTTGTTGATCAACAAACATCAAAACCCGAATCAAGAATTGAGGCGAAGCTCTGTCCGCATCAAGATCTGACTCTCATATTGAGTCGAAACTCTGCCCAAATCACTTCTCGACCGAGAAGACATCTTAGAACCATGATCTAAATCAAATACTCCCTAAATAAGGTAAACTCGTATACTTTTATTCTTTTTCTCAACCCCTCTATTGGCTTTTAGAGTAGTGTAATCCCATCAAAAGGATTGGCCTAGAGTCCCTTTAATCCATGGAGGTGATCTCGAAGCATACAATCCGACATTCCTAATCAAGAAATTGATTAGGTTTTTCTTGTTCCTTTATTTAATTAGTAATTGAAAAGATTGATAATACTTGATTTGCAAGACCGATCTTCGGATCGGGTGGAATGGATGCTCCTTGACCTACCCATTCCATAAGTTAACCCCCGAACCCTCAAATCTCTTTTAAATCAAAAAGGTTTTTCTTATTGTTTTCCTAAATAAATAATAAGTGGCGACTCAAAGATGTTAAAAAATTCACGCATCACTACAGTGGCGACTCTGCTAGGGACAATTAATTAAGAGGGTTAGACTTGCGCACAATTGAGTTTTATCAATCTTTTTATTTTTCTGCAAAAAATTGATTTTTCTGGATTTTTTTGAATTTTTCTGTACTGTTTTCGTCAAAAAAAAATTTACTGTCCGAATACTTGTCCAGTGCGGGATAACATATCTCGCGCGAGATTAGTACACGGTTTGAAAAAAAATCCTTCCTGTTTGGCGGCGGCAGTATGAAGGGGATAAATGAATCAGGTCAATGTTCTTCTTCAAAGTTTGACCAAATAAAGAAATAAATAAAATTCCTACCTTTTGCTTTGTACTGGCGGCTGACATTAGAAAAAAAGGGGGGGGGGTTTGTCCTTTCTCCAATGTTGGACCACAGAGGAACAAAAAAATAAAATAAAGCCTTGGTTTGACTTTTCTTAAATGTCTAACCATATAAAAAAAAACTTACAGAAAATTCAAAAAGAAAAAAAAAACGAAAACTTTCAGAAAAGTTTTAAAATTTCAGAGAAATCAAAATAAATGTTATTTCAATTTTGCTTGTGCTAACTCTATTTTGCAGAGTTGAATAATTTTTGATTACTCGAACTATATAACTGCGTGCGATTGAATTATTTTAATTTTTACCGGTCATCGGTTGACTCGGGCTTTGTAATAAATTAGTTTATTTATTCTCTCGCTCTCTCTCTCTTTAAGTGGAACTACGACGGCCTGAGTCTTCCTAATTTGGGAGAAACGTAGGCAACCACTTGGTGCGGCCGCTATCTGTTTTTCTTTTAGTTTTCAAAAAAAAAACTCTCTATTTTATCTATCACTTAGATCGACTCTCACACACGCGCAGTTATATCTGTCATTGCACTACATACCCTATATAAACCCAGGACCCACACTAAGGACGGATGACGGTAACCACCTAGTCGCCGGTCTCTCCGAAGTTGGATCATCCCACTCCGCGTATTCAATCCACCTAGATTGTCATATCGCGGGGAGCCTAGCCTTCCAACCCTGCATCGCCACATATCATGTAGATTGACTTTTTAGGACACTCCGTGACCGGTCGGTTTGACCTTGGAGTCCTTGTAATCCCTTGTCAAGATCTTGTTTTGTGCAATAATCCATGGAAAAGAAATCAAAAAAATTATCGCTTCGGAATTGTCCCTTCGGAAATGTCCCTATATTTGTCCCTTCGAATTTGCCCCTAAAAGAGAAAAATTTCTCACCAAAATTATTGCACAAAACTTGATGTTACTTGAGATTACTTTGACCCCTAGGTCCCTAGGTTTGGATTCTGAATATTAGAAACCCCCAAAACGGATTTTCCGTCCGACCAAAATTAGGATTAAAATCAGAAAAATGTGACTTTCCGTGGCGTTGTCTCGCGCGAGACTGCTTGTCCCGTGCGAGATAAGTGTTCGGTCTTTTCGTGTTTTGGCCAAAACCTTCAAACCTTCAAACCTTCAAGCCTTCATAAACCCTATTTAGCCGACTTGTTGGGACTCGATCATGGTTTAACACGGTTGCTACACGTCTAGGTTCTTCGCCAAAGCTCGACACGATGTCTGCTTCTCCTTCTACCATCGAGGCCGATTTCAACGATGCTAAGGCCCAACTCATTGAAGCCATGCTTAGGTTGGATGAACAAAGTAAGCAAATAGCTTAGCAGAATGCCCAAATGGCCGCCCTCATGAAAGAACTCAACGATTTGAAAGCCAAGAAGGGTAGAAAGCAAAAGCAGAAAGAGGAATCCTCCTCCGATGAAGAGGAATCCTACACCAAAATGAATAGAAAAACCAAGAAGTCAAGCAATAAAAAGAAAGAATCCGATTCTTCCTCATCCTCATCCTCCTCCGATGATGAGGAGCATACCTCTAAAGGTACTAAGACTAAGAAGGAAGGTAGCGACGAAACTACTAAACTTGGTGACCATGTTACTAAGAACTACCTTGAGAAGAAACTTGCAACCCTTGACACTTTCAAAGGGTCATTTGTCCCATTTGATCCCGATGCTCTTCAACAATCCATCACCAAGTTTCCTCGCAAGTACAAGACACCCGATATTGCCAAGTTCAATGGTACTACTTGTCCTCAAGCTCATGTTGAAACCTATACTTGGGCCATGCTTTCAATGGGCATTGACAACACAATATTGGCCCAATGCTTTCCTCAAACCTTAGAGGGTGCTGCAAGGAATTGGTACATGTCTCTTCCTACGACTACAAGGCTTGATTGGTCATCCGCATGTTTAGTCTTCCAAAGGCAGTTTGAAGATAACTCCACTTACCGTCCTACTAGGAGGGATCTTGAACAAACCAAGAAACATGCAAATGAGTCTTTTGCTGAATTTGCTAGAAGATGGAGACTCAAACTCACTGAAATTGTCGAAAGGTCTACTCTCAAAGAACAAATCCACATCTTCCTTCAATGCCTCCGTGATGAATTTCAAGAGAAGCTCGCTGGCAATTACTTTCCTAGTTTCAATGAATTCCATGAGTCCGGAATTAGGATTGACGACTTCCTCAAAAGTAAAAAGAGGGAAAGTAACTTCCGCTACAACAAACCCATGACAAGTAAGGATGCTTCAGTCAAAGCTATTGCATTCAACCGTCCCAACACCGGCAATTATTCTGCTGTTCCTCCTCCTGAAAAGAAAAAGAGGCACTATGACAAAATTGAAGGAATCACTCAAGAAGAACTCTTCGATGTGCTCGTCAAGAATAAAAAAATCAAACCAAGGGAAGGTGGTCCTCCTAAGGATATGGGTCCGAATCACGCTCATCACTTATTCTGCAAGTATCACAACTTCACCGGCCACGACACCAACTCTTGCCACCACTTGAAGGACATCATACAAGACCTCTTTGACAATGGAGATCTAGAACGTCCCAACGTCATCACCAATCCTCTCCCTCGTACTCCATGAAGAAGATGAAGCTCCAAGAAGAAATCTACACTTACCACTTTGGGGCTACAACTATCCTCTCCCTTTCTCCTTTGATATAAGTAGATTATGTTTTCAATTTTCAAGTATGAACTCGAAGAGTCGTTCTGTCTTTCTAGTACTTCTCACCTCCTCTAGTTTGTGTCATCTAAACTATCAAGTCTGTTTTAATTTCTTCAATTAATCAAAGTAATGTTATTTTCCTAAACACTTTCCCTAAGGTTGTTCTACCTCATAAGTATCATTTAATTCATGCAAAATAATGGACCCTCCATTTCCTAAATCATCGCAAAAATAGAGACTTCTAAGCGAATTTAAGAAGAAAGTTACCCTTAGGAGGCTTAAGGGCTAAACATTACCCCTACTGAAAGTCAAAGGTCAACAAAAGAAGAAAGTCAAAGGTGCTGCTGTAAACCTTCATCCCAAGAAGAGTGGGGCTACTCAATTCAAAGCTTTGAGAGTATAAAAAAAAACTCTCAAGCTTTCGTCACCCCCACAACAAAGGTGAAACTTCAAATGCATGAAGGACTCTCCTACCAAGAAGAAGAGTCAAGTAGCACCAACAAAAGAAATGAAGACTACTCAACATCCTCTTACAACAAGTGAAGAAGACTTTCAGTATCAAGAAAAATGTTTACCCTTAAGTCATACTAATGATCAGCTTCCTTCTCAAACTTATTTAGAAATTTCTAGATGATTCACGGTTCATTAAAAGGTAGAATAACTTTTCTAGATCCTTGAGCCAACTAGCGTTTCTTGTTGAGTCTAGGGGCTTCCTCTTAGCCATTCTCATACACACTCTTGAAATCCAAGCATCAAAACTGGGGCTTCCTAACCTTTCCTACCCCAGTCAATCTCTACTTCAACTCTTCAAAATAATCAAATTCGCATAGGAGCTTTCCTCTTTGCTTCTCACTCTCATCATTAGAGAATACACTTCTCCAAAAAGTCAATGCTTGAATCACCTTCCAAATAATAGAGTCCGTCTCTCCTCAACTAACTTGAGATCTCATCTCTCTTCTCAATAATATTCTCTCCTCTGAGTTCTCTTCGAGTTAACATACTATGTTAAAAAAAATGAAAAAAAAAGAGAGACGCAAAAGAGATGCCCGCTAGATTGAAAACTCGAAAGGGCGGTCTAGGCAAAAACCAGGGTGCGTCACTAAGAAAAAAAATCAATCAAGGACAAAGGGAGACTTTTCTTCAACCATCTTCATCGAACATCATTTTGATCTTCTTCAAGTCAAATCAACAAGGAGAGTCTTCTTCGATCATCTTCAAATCAAGAGAACAGACTCATAAGCCTGTTCACAAAAGTCATATACCACTTGCAAGCATCTTGGGGCTTGAGACACCAAAGGGCCTTGGACATAAAGCCATTATGACAGTCGACAGATTTGTAGTCATTTGCCTCCTAGATACACGACTCAAGGGAGAATTAAGAATGAAGATTCGCAACAAGCCTAGATGTGTTCACATAAGGTTACTCATTAAAATTCAGCCCTGCTGACTAGCAACAGATTCTGTATAAACCTGATTTGGTCCCAACTTGTCAAACACAAGTTCACTCGCATACAGATCACCCATCTCAAATACAAATCCATACAAATGTCCCTCCATTTACATATACCATATACTCATACATAAACTTACCACCAAAATGACCGTCCGGCCATTTACACGAACAGACGTGAGCACCACCACGTAAGTCCAGTTAAACAACTAAAATCTGGAAATCTATTTGGTATCTTTATGTGCTGACAGGTACAGAAAGGTAAGAATCATTCGGGTCCATCCGAGACCATCGTGCATATATCCTTGCATTACAGGGGCCGACAGAACCTCCATCTCAACCAACAATTTCAAGTCCATGACCTTGGCAACAACAGTGACACTTGTGACCTCGAGTGGAGCATCAAAAAAGTATGTGATGGTAGCAAACTTCAAGTCCGTGACCTCGGCAACATCAAAAAAATTCTGTGATGGCAGCACCTTCAAGTCCGTGACCTCGGTAACCACAACAAAGTCTGTGACGGCAGCAAACTTCAAGTCCGTGACCTCGGCAACATTGACAAAGTCTGCGACCGCAGCAAACTTCAAAGTCCCTGACCTCGGCAACGACAACCAAGTCCGTGACCTCGGCAATAATGGAAACGTCAGTAACCTCGGGCGACACACTTCAACAACTTCATCAACAATGGGTATCATCAGAATTGGGTCAAGTCCTTGATTCCTCAGTATGATTTTACCTTTTCAAAAAAAAAATCCCTCTTCGATTTTCAAAAATGCATTTCAAAATACCTAAAATAGCCTTTTTAGTATTTTGGAGTCGAACTACATTTGGTCTGATTCTCTCTTAGAGATACGTAGGCAGCCGTGCGACACGACCATCCCAATGTTCAGAATGATGTCTTTTCTATCGACAACATGAATTCTTCCATAAGTCTTGTCACCGAGGGGCTCTGTAGACACCCCATTCTGAACCAATAATTCATGATTACACTACTCTTTGTCTCTCTTTTGTGTTTTGATGAAAGCATATTAGTTTCATCATGTTTCGTTAAGTTTCTAACTAACCTCGTTAGTTTTGGACTTAACTGACTAACGGAATAACAAAAGAGGACAAAATAGTCAACCGACTAGTTGTCTCGCATGAGACATACGTGTCTCGTACGAGATAGCCCCTCGACAGGATGTGCAAAATCACTCTCCTTCTCCGTTTTAACCTCTTTTCTTGATAAAACCTTATCAATCCGGTCATCCAATCATAGTTGAGTTCTGGAACCTTCCCAAGGTGTTTGATCTCATCCTTAACACCTCTCCAACCCCTATAAATACCTGATGACTTTCAGTATTTCACCCTAACAGTTTTAGATTGAGAGGTCCCCGATCCACGATCGAAAACACACAACACACACATTTTGTTGGTTTCTCTCCCTGAAAGATTCCTACAAAATCACCCTAAAATCACCCTAAATCACCTAAATTTATTTGTCAACCTTGTTGATCAACAAACATCAAAACCCGAATCAAGGATTGAGGCGAAGCTCTGTCCGCATCAAGATCTGACTCTCATATTGAGTCGAAACTCTGCCCAAATCACTTCTCGACCGAGAAGACATCTTAGAACCACGATTTAAATCAAATACTCCCTAAACAAGGTAAACTCCTATAATTTTATTCTTCTTCTCAACCCCTCTATTGGCTTTTAGAGTAGTGTAATCCCATCAAAAGGATTGGCCTAGAGTCCCTTCAATCCATGGAGGTGATCTCGAAGCATACAATCCGACATTCCTAATCAAGAAATTGATTAGGTTTTTCTTGTTCCTTTATTTAATTATTAATTGAAAAGATTGATAATACTTGATTGGCAAGACCGATCTTCGGATCGGATGGAATGGATGCTCCTTGACCTACCCATTCCATAACTTAACCCCCGAACCCTCAAATCTCTTTTAAATCAAAAAGGTTTTTCTTATTGTTTTCCTAAATAAATAATAAGTGGCGACTCAAAGATGTTAAAAAATTTACGCATCGCTACAGAAGGATATAATTTTCTTATTGAAAATAAGAAGTTTTATATTTGTTTAATGATATGCCTTATTGTATTGCATATGTCATTGAATGGTCTTCATATCCTTATGATGAGAAACAAAATAATATTGAAGATATCTATAATATAAATGGGAAATCTAAAACCGAATAATATGAACAACGCGTTCATATGGCATTGCCGGATTGGTCAGATAAATAGGAAACATATATCTAAACTTCATTAACATAGACTTTTAGACTCAGATGATTCTAAATCATTTGAGGAATGTGGATCTTGTTTATTGGGATTATTGACCAAACCACCCTACACTAAGAGTAGTGGGAGGGCTAGTGACTTATTGGTCATTATACATGAGATGTATGTGGACTATTAAGCATCATTGCTAGGGGAGGATTTTGGTGTTTCATCACATTCACCGATGACTTATCTAGATATGACTATGTCTATCTGATGAAGTCTAAAGGTGAATCGTTTGAGATGTTTCGAACATTTCAAGATGAAGTACAAAACAACTTGACAAAACTATTAAGTACTTCGATTAGATCGAGGTGATGTATATTTGAGCCAAGAGTTTGACAATCATCTCAAAACTATGAAATCGTTTCAAAGTTGACTCCACCCAGAACACCACATTGTATGGTGTGTCTGATAGGAGAATTGAACCTTGTAGGACATGGTTCATTCGATGATGTGTCAAGTTAACTTTCCTATTTTCTTTTGAGGATATGCATTGGAAATAATGCGGTTACACTGAATTGAGTCCTTACCAAATCGGTTCCTAAGGCCCCACATGAGATGTGGTATGAAAGAAAACTTAGTTTGTCTTTCAAGAAGATTTGGGTTTGCAAACCTTATAAGAAGAGACTTGTCTCTAATAAGTTAGCACCAAATCTGACAAGGTTATTTTTGGAAATTAATCTTACAACCGCAAAGAGAACAAAATGTTTGTTGCTCTATACGATTTGTTTCTTGAGAAATAGTTTCTCAATAAAGAATCTAGTGGGAGTAATATTAATCTTGAAGGAGTTCAAGAACCCGAAAATAATATGGAACCAAGAGTAGAGACGGAACCAAGTTCACAAGGAGTTGTGGAACCGGTTCAAGATGCACAAGTCAATCGTAGATTGGATAGGTTACAATCCGAACTCAAGAAATATTGATTTCTCGTTATGGAAAGTGATAAAGTGGAAGTCATTGATAATGACGATCCTACTTGCTATCAAGAAACGATGTCTACTCCTGATTCGGAAAAATGGCAAGAGGCCATGAAGTCCGAGTTACAATCCATGGCTGATAATCAAGTTTGGAACTTGATTGATCCACCTGAAGGTGTAAAAACCATAAGGTGCAAGAAGGTCTTCAAGACTGACATGGATGGGAAGGTGTATGCTTTTATGACTAAGGATTGTAACAAAGGGATTTAGGCAAATTCATAGTATTGACTATGTTGAAACATTTTTCACCAGTTACAATGTCAAAGTCTATTAGAGTTTCAATTGTCATTATCGCATATTATGACTGTGTGATATGACAAATGGATGTCAAACGGCTTTCTTTAAATGGAAAGATGATTAAGGATGTGTATAGTACACAACCCGAAGTTTTGTCGATCCGAGAAATTCTAATAAAGTATGCATGTTACAAAAATCCATGAGATGGGTTGAAGCAAGCTTCAAGGAATTGGAATCTTCGTTTTGATGAATTTGTCAAAGAGTTTGACTTCATCAAGTACAAAGATGAATCTTGTGTATACATGAAAATTAGTGGGAGCAAAGTATTATTTCTATTGTTATATTACAATGATATCTTACTCATTGGAAAAATGAAGTTCCGACACTTAAGACTGTCAAGTCTTGGTCAAGGGAAGGTTTCTCAATGAAAGATATGGGTGAAGCCGCTTACATCCTTGGCATCAAGATCTATAGAGATAGATCTAAAAGGATAAATTGGTTTGAGTCAAAATACTCGCATTGACAAGGTTCTTAGAAGAGTCTAAGAAAAGTAACTTGTCAATGGGTCATGGTATTTCTCTTTGCAATACTCATTGTCTTATGATAACTGATGAGCAAGAGGGAATGAATGAAGTTCTATGGGCTCCGACATTTGGATCTGGCATGTATGCCATGATTTGTACTAGACCCGACATCTCGTATGCTCTAAGCATGACGAGTCGATACCAATCTGATCCTGTTGAGAACCATTGGATGGCAGTCAAGATGATCCTTAAGTACTTAAGAAGAACTAAGGATACGTTCTTGGTATTTGAAAGATTGGAAGATAATCTTGTTATAAGGGTTACATAGATGCTAGCTTTCAAACTGACAAAGTCAATTTAAAATCGCAATTAGAATTTGTGTTTATGCTTATTAAAGGTGCAGTTTTTGATTGGAAGAATTCCAAGCAGAAAATTGTAGCCGATTCTACTACTAAGGCCAAAATTTTAGCAACATATGATGTAGCTAAAAGAGGCTGTTTGGATCAAAAGTTCATTTAGTGTTTTGGAAATGTTCCAAGTATCACTAATCGATGGACCTTTTTTGTGACAATTGTGGTGCCATTTGTGCAAACAATGGAACTAAGATCACAACAGCGATCCAAACACTCACTTAGACGTATTTCAAGAATTCATAAAGAATGAGAAGACGTTAAGATATGCAAAGTATCAATCGATGATGACATTAGGGATTCACTTACAAAGACCCTCGCACAGGCAGAAGCATGATGGTCATGTTAGGTCCATGAGTATTTGATACATAGATGGAGCCTAGTGCAAGTGGGAGACTGTTGGTGTAATGTCCTAGGCTTTAGTTATGTTTAACTTAAAACCATTATGTATCATCTTTATCCTTGATTATAGAGAAAGTTTATTATTTGATTATTATATATTTTGCATATTTATTGTAATAATCTCCGTCCCTAATTATTAAGTGAATAATTAGTATAAATGTTAATGGATAATCATATGATGATTATATGCATAGAGATGCACATTAAATTTATGGGTACTTGTTAGAGAACAAGTGACTGGACTTGACCCATATGAGATTTATGTCATGGTCAAATGTCATAATTAAATCTCATATGGTCACTTTATTTAATCCCTAGACCTGAGATTATCATGACCTTACATATGATGAAAGTCATGTTTGATTTTAGTCAAACGATATCTTAACATGATATTTATAAAGGCTATCTTTGGCATGATCGGATTCATGATGGGAAGGATGATAAGTCAAGATGGAATTTGTCCCTCGAAAGAGAGATGTTTTGCTTGGGCCCCTCTATGAGTGATAATGATGAAAGTGTATGGCCATACCCCAATACGATTGGACTATCATTATACTCAGTATCGAGAAAGCATTGAACAAATACAAGTTGACGTGGACCATGACTTGTGTTCAATATAACATCGTGAGGCAAAGGGAGCAATGGAAGTGTACCATTGGAAACGTGAACTCTTACGTTATATTATTTGGGTAGACATAATGGCTTGCTAGAGTCCGCTTATGTTTTATGAGGGCCGATATGATCGGGCTCATTTCCAACATAATATAATCCTATTAGGTCACACACAACTAGAATGAATTGGTTAAACCAAGAAAAGAATGATTGAGAATTCCTGATATGGCTTAAGCAGCCGCGTGACACAACTTGCCCATAGGCTTTGTGAGGTCGCGCGACAACTTAAAGCCACAGAGGCTGTCAACAGCTTGTTTCCTAATTTGATTAGGGCACAAACTCTAAATACTAATGCAGTATAAATATGAGTCTGTGAGCAGCCGAAACCTAGCCGAATTTCTGAAAAGAAAATCACAACAAATACTCTCAATATTCTTCAAGGTTTAAAGGATCTAGCAATCATCAAGAAATCGTTCTTGGTTCATTCTTACGTGTGGATACTACTAGAGGGTCTTTGCTCGTACGACGATCAAGGCCTGGAGTTCAATTGTCAAAGCAATATAAAGATTCAAGTCTTGAAGATCGAAGTTTGTGATTCAAAATCACATTGACGAATTGTTCAATAGCTCAAGACCGGAAAGCATATAAGGTTGGTAAATTCTATCTCATAGGAATTCAATTTAATTGTATAGAACGGATCATAGGCTCTTTAGGTTTTATGTTATTAGATGCTTAATTCCGCTGCGCATGGACCCGTAAAACCCAACACTTCTAATGGAACATTGTTAGATCATTCAGTGAAGTTATGGAATGTATGTTGACGAAGGGGTTCTATGAGTTGGATGGGTGAATTCTCAACATCTTCCCTTGCGGTTGCATCTGGAGTAGGATCTGCAGGTGCGGTTTCAAAATTGCGGTTTGAGTGAATTTTAGTTGAGGTTGATGGATTTTGCGGCTCTTGAGGTTCAGGTGCGGTTTTAGAAGATTCACCTGTTTCATTAGTCTCAACAAAATTATCAGCAACATTTGGAGCCAAATGTGGCTCAAGGAGAGAATGTTCATCTAAAGTGACATGGACAGATTCTACTATCTTTACACTAGATTTATTGAAAACACGAAAAGCTTTAGAATATTTAGCATACCCAACAAAAATACCTTCATCGGCCTTAGCTCCAAATTTACCTCTGTTTTCTCTTCTGTTGTAGAGGATAAAGCATTTTCAGCAAAGATTTTGAAGAATGCAATGTTGGGGGTTCTTCCTCTCCAAAGTTCATATGGAGTTTTGTTGTAGGTATTGTTGATGAGGGAGCGGTTTTGAGTGAAGCACGGTGTGTTGACTGCTTCATCCCAAAAATACTGAGGAAGCTTGGCTTCAGATATCATTGTCTTTCCGGCCTCAATCAACGTCATGTTCCTTTTTTCCACAACCCTATTTTGTTGTGGAACACCAGTAGTAGAAAAATTGTGATCAATCTCATGGTCATCACAATACTGAGCAACACCGTTGTTTTTTAATTTTGTTCCATTATCGAACCTTACACTAACGATGTCGTCTTCTTTTTGGGTTTGGAGCCGTCTAAAGAGTGAGGTTAGAATTTCATAGCAATCATCCTTTGTGATCACCATCTCAACCCATGTATATCTTGAATAATCATCCACCACCACTAAAGTATGTCTATTTCCTCCAATAATGGCAGTGGTGACGGGTCCAAACAAATCAATGTGGAGCAGTTGTAAACATCTAGCAGTTGAGGGTACGGTCTTGCTGGTGAAAGACGACGCGGATCGTTTACCAAGTTGACATGCACTGCATTTCTCTGGATGGTGGTCAGCCACTTTGGGTAAACCGCGAACGAGGTTTTCCCTTCCAATCTTTGCTAGATACTTGAAGTTCAAGTGACTCAACCTCTTGTGCCATAGCCAACTATTTTCGATCACATTTTTAGCTACAAAACTGAGATTAGTAATACTACATGCAGAATTTAAATCGATAATGTAAATAATACTCTTACGAATCCCTGTGAGTAGGGTGACTTCAGAAATGCTATCTTTTATAAAGCAGTTTGAGGAAGTGAAGTTGCAATGCATTCCTTTGTCACATAATTGAGAAATTGAAAGAAAGTTGTGCTTGAGTCCTTCAACAAGAGAAACCTTCTCAATGGTTAGGTTTCCTCTCCTTATCATATCATACCAAATGGTCTTGCCTTTGTTATTGTCACCAAAGGTTACAGATGGACCGCTGGCTTCAATGACATCTTCAAGTAATGATCTATCTCCAGTCATATGTCTTGAACAACCACTGTCAAGATACCATTCATTTTCCTTGGAGTGACCAGCCATTAAGTAGAGGACCTGAAAGATAACATTTAAAAACGAGGTCCCCTTTATTCTTTGGGTCCTGAAGTTAGCATCTTTTGATGACCCACACTTGTTTGATAGAAGGAGGATTATTCTTTCTGGCATTGGGTGTGAACCTCAAAAGGCATTCTGTAGCCTTGTGACCTAAACCATCACACATAGAACATTTATGAAAGCTTTGAACAATATGAGGTTTTACAAACTCCTTACTATTCTTAGGATTTGCATTCATTTTGGGAACTGCAGTTTTGGCCTTCACAAAGGAGGTCACTTGCGGTTTGATCGCGGTTTTTCTGGGAACGCTCGACTTGCTTTTGAAGGCAGGAGGTGCGATCGAAGAAGAAGGGCGGTCAGCCGTACTGTCAGCTGCACAATGTACTTTACCAGGTGTGGTTGAAGTAGAAGTGCGGTCAGCCGCATATGAAACCTCCTCTGCGATTTCAACCACATATTCTTTTCTTTTCATTTGAGAATTTTTCCCAAATTGCTTCTTAGGGTAGACATAATGGAAATTAAGTTTAGCCTTTGATTCCTGTCCTTTACCCTTTGAAGTGGAATGCATTTCTTTAGGAATTTCATTAGTTTGTTTAGAAAGTTCCTCATCCCTTTCACAACAGGATCCACACTTCACCTTTTCACCTGTTTGAAATCCCAGACCTTCTTTATCACCACTTACCATTTGGGATTCTAAAATTTGATCCAAGGTGTTACGTGATTTGGTCCACTCATCAATTACCTTCTGGAGGTCATTGTTTTGAGCAACCAAGTCATCGTTCCTAAGTTGAAGTGCAGATACCTTAGTTTCTAGAATGAGATTTTTACCAGCAGGAGGAGACATACTTTTTACTTGGTCTTTAAGCTTTGAAATTTCAGACCTAAGCACAGTTTTCTCCGTCTTTAGGTGTGTAAGTTCATCATTTACTAAAGACAAAGCTTTCTTAACATTTTGGAATTTTAGGATCATCATTTCAGCTTCCTTGAACATCCGTTCATGTTCCATGGGCGAAACCTCTTCCACCACCTTTTTTTAAAAAAATCTTATTTGGATTTATTTTTGAAGGTGTAGCATTTTTTGAAGGAAAAATGGGACGTGAGTAAGAACTATTCCCAATTTTTACACTGGGAGTAAGTTGCACATCATCATCCATACTAGTAACCCTAAATGAGGTTTTCGTAGGAATAACCTCTTCTTCTTCCATATCCAGCAACTCGACTGACTCAGAATCTGAATCATCAGAAGCGTCTGCAACTAAGCAGTGATTAACCTCTTCAGTTTCATCATCACTTCCTTCATCAGAGTCTGTCTCAATCCAAGTTGCAAACTTTTTTGAGTTCTCTTCCTCTCCAGCAACCATTCCCTTGCGACGAGAAAATTTCGCAGGAGAGGTTTTCTTTTTCATGTATTTAAATCTAGGCTGTGGACACTCAGAGGCAAAGTGACCACGTTTTCTACAATTGTAGCAAACTAGATCACTCTTTTTCTTTGTATCAACAGCCTTAGAAAAAGTTGTTAGAATTTTTCCTTTTGAAAATGATTTAGTAAAAGGTTTTGAAGATGTTCTAAACTTTTGAAATCTTTTCACAAACATGGCAAAATCATCATCATCCATTTCGATGAGTGATGAGGTTGAAATGGAAGGATCTGAGGTTTGATTTGAAGTAGATGGTTTCTCCTCATGTTCTACTACAGACATAGAAAGTGATTTGCCTTTCCCTTCAACCTCTTCAATATGATCTAATTTAAGTTCATGCACTTTAAGATTTTCATACAAGTTACTTAACGTCCAAGTATTTAAATCTTTAGAGTCCTCTAGAGATGTGGCTTTATTGACCCATCTTGAACCCAAAGCAGCTTAGAAAGTCATATTGACTTCTTTATCAGTTAAAACTTTACCTAGAGATCTACATGCATTAACTACCTCAATGTAGCGGTTGTAAGTTTGGCGCAAAGTTTCGTTGGATTTTCTGTTGAAGTTGTTGTAGGATCTTTCAACAGCATATCTTTTATTTTCCTTGTAGAGATCGTCACCTTCAAGGTAGCTCTCTATGGCATCCCACATCTGCTTTGCAATTTTGGAGTACATCACCTTTTGAAGGGTTGAAACGGGCAAGGTTCCCGAAATGATGAATCTTTCTTTACTGTCCAAAGCAGCTAATCGTTTTTCCTCATCAGACCACTCTGATTTAGGCTTTGGGACTTCTAGAGTTTCAGCACTGGTGGTTGGATTAGTGTTGGCCTTCATTGGAATAAAGGGGCCATTCTTCACGCATTCCACCAGCATCTCATCAATAGTTTCCAAACAAATTAACATTCAGACCTTCCAGATGTCAAAGTGGTCTTCGTCCAAAATAGGAATGTGTGAATAGTTAACCGTTGTCATGATTTTTGAGTTTTCCATTATAAATTAGCACACAATCTATTAAGCTTGAAAAACAGAAGTTTTATAAATGTGTTTTGCTCTGATACCACTTTTTGGTCCCAAAGGTGGCAACAAGGGTAAAAAACAGAAGTTTTATAACCGTTGTTATAATTTTTTCACCCTCTTTCTTTTTATAATGAAACCTCTTGCTTACAAAACCGCTTGCAGTGTATTAAAACCGCAAGTAGTATTGAAAAATGCACAACAGAATAATTCAAGTAAAATGGTGCGGTTTAGAGGTGCGATTTTGTGTGCGGTTTAAGTGAGGTTTTCACAAACAGTAAAATGGAATCTTGGCAAGATTATCTGCAAACACAATTCAAAATAATTGATAACTGAAAATGAGATCAAACAGATAAAGATAAAATAATTAGTAATGAACAGTAAATAAAAATGCAGAAATGAAGAATACAATATTTGGAGTGATTCAATCGTAAATGATCTACATCCACTATCAAGATGGTTAGTCTTGTATTTTCTAAGAGTTATATTTTATATTGAGTATGAGAGAGATTACAAAGATACAAGTATTCAAACTCAGATCTAAAATCTATTCTATGAAGATCAAATCCTAGACTATAACCAGTGTATCTCAAATGAATAATCTATGTGATTAATCAAGTGAGGTGTGTGTGTGTTTAAAAAGATCAAGGATCTTTGAATCTATATGATATAGAGCACAATGATTCTTGGGTGATAAAGGCTTGATTTCTGGGCTGGAAATATTTTCTTGAAGGAAGAAGATGAAGATTCAAAGGGTTGAATATTTCTGGGCAGAGCTTTAATCTTCTTATGAACTCAATGTAATTTCAATTTCTCAAGCAATCTTTAAATGTTGAAGAATGGGGGTATTTATACCCAAGCATCAAGAAAGTAGCCGTTGGAAACAGCTGTAGCAAGTACTGTATTGGTGCATTCTGATTGGTCCACAAATCCACTTTTGTCCCTTGTTCAGAAGTTGCAGATAAAGCTGATCAGACCTCAGCGGCAAAGAAGGAATGAAGGACATCTGTCACCTTTTCAGGATCCTTGCAGATCCTGTTTGACACTTAGTCACGTGACAAGATTTAGTGGTTGACCTTTGATATTGCTGACATGTATTCCAACAGTCAAAAGTGGTTCAACTTCAAGTCTTCAATCATTAGATGCGGTCTGGTGAAGATGCGGTTTAGGCGTACGATTTCACCAAACGAGGTTTCATAGTGCGGTCTTAAGATTGGAACTTGAATGTGCGCTCGCCCTGCGGAATTTTGGTTTTCCAATTATGAAAAAGAAAAGGAGTCGCCACGCCATGCTTAAGAGGTGCACTTTGAAAAACCTTCGAAAGAGAACGGGTTCGGGGGTCAGGTTACGTGTTGGGAAGAACCGAGAGTTCACCCAACACGCCTCATCCGTAGACGAGTCTTTCTAATCAAACATCCAAGTAATCCATAAGTGTGTGCAATCATTGATAATGAACAAGTGTAGTAAACATGAATTTTATTGATTTGGAAGGAGACTTACAACTTGTGAACCAACTATTCAGGGAGGCCACATCCCCATTACAACAGATCAATACAGATTACAAGGGGAAATGGTATCTACAAATGGTCATAAAGAGTCGCGTGACACAGGATGTGCCTGGATAGATGTGTCGCGTGACACAGGATCTAACCAGTCACAGTGCGTCGCGTGACACACAGTTGTAAGTACCCAAATCTGGCTCATGCCTTCCGGTTAAGTTTCCCGGCAATTCCCAGGACTTTCCTAAAGTTCAGGAGCAATTCGGGAACTGTTCCGAACCTTTCGAGGGGTGAAGGAATTACTTGGAATTAAAAATCCACGTTTTCCTTTTGGTATAAAAGCCCTTCTAGAAGCTGCCACCTTGCAGGCTTCTAGAAGGTAGATGGATAAGGCTTCTTATGTCGTGCAACATACCCTGCCATGAAGAATTTTAGAAGCTGCCACCTTGCATGTTTCTAGAAGGAAAGCGGTTATGGCTTGTTATGTCGTGCGACATACTAAGCCACTGCCATGCAGCCTATAAATAGAGGCATGCACCTCTCATTTTGGGAGAGCCATTTTCACCCCTCAGTGTCACTCTATCAAGAATACGCCCAGGAGCCTAGTCTCTCCTCACATACACCCAAAACACACACTAATTCCCTCAATAAACCCACCATTTCAACCAATCCAACACACACTTCCTACACACATCTAGAACCAACGGCTCTCACTGAACCAAGGCTTGATCTCAGCTCCGGAGGCTGATGTTTGAAGGCTCCTATATCTAACTTGATATAGGAAGTCGGGGATCTTCAAGGGTAACAATTATCTATCCTATTCTCTCCCCCTATCTTCCTTATACATGAGATCTATGTATTAAATGTGTTGACTTTGATGCATCCTGAGTAATATCACATGTTTTAGTCTCATATTGCTTAGATTCGTATCTGTTTGCACATCATTTCATGTAATAGCCTCGGCTTGACATTATTTTGTATGAAGACTCAAGATGAGTGTGGATTCCTCATATCCACACCCTCTTGAAGTGTTCACTATTGACATACTTGTTCTCTGAGACCCATTTGTGATGCAACTTGCCTAGATTGTGGCTTTGCTGTGTCTATAAATGTGGCTTGTAAAAGTCTCTGCAAATGGCTAACTATGTCACGCGACATACCTTGCCAGGCAAGTTGTGTCACGCGACAACTTTGGCCAGTTTGCAGAACCTTCATCTTTTCAGTTTGTAATCTGATTTCAACCTTTACTATGCTGTAATCTAATGTCAATCTGCAATTTAAACAGTATCTTTGTACATAAAATGTCATCTTTTCATTAAAATGTTATCTTCATACATCAAAGTGGCATCCTTTGCATCAAAATAGCATCCTTTGCTCTTAAAATGATATCTTTATGCATAAAGTAGCATCTTTTGCACTTAAAATGCCGTTTTCTACATAAAGTTGCATCTTTTGCATTAAAAATGTAGTCTTTGCATTAAAGGTGCATCCTTTGCACCTAAAACCTTTTCTTTACATTAAAAATTGCATCCTTTGCACCTAGAACCCATTTTCATACATAAAAATGCATCCTTTGCATTAAAAATCATCTCTTTACATCAAAGTAGCATCCTTTGCTTTCAAAATGACATCTTTATGCATCCTTTGCATATAAACTATTATTTTTCTACATAAAGATGCATCCTTTGCATTAAAAATCATTTCTTTACATAAAAAGCATCCTTTGCAAACAAAAAAGCATCCTTTGCACCCAAAATGTCATCTTTTCATTAAAAATGTCATTTTTATCCTAAACATGCATTCCCTAGTCCCCATTGGTATTTGATGCATCCTTTGGAGCGGACCGGTGTAAAGATCCTATTTTTACATCTTTTCTTCCATTAAAGGTGCCACAATCTCTTTAGAAAGGGATAAGCCTTGAACCCTATATCTCCGATTATCACTTGAGACGAGTATAGTAGTCCCTACACAAGCTCAATTGTCTCAAGGTGTAGGATTGATGGGCTAAGGACACTCCTTTCTAAAGAACCTCATTTTGGACTATAAAAGAGAGTCCTTCTCTTGATCACGCAAGACCCAAGGTCAAATAGCGATGATCACAAGTCCAAAATGAGGACGGGATCAAAGTCCCGAACACATAAAAATCCAAGGAATCCCGACCGATAACCAACTAAATGGTTTATACGTCCGAAAGACAACTTGGAACATTTTCCCCCTCTTTTCAACACATGCACCCAAGAAAGCACGCAAGCAAGCACGAAAAATGGAATCTTGGGAGACTTGCTATGGCAAGGCACTTTGGGTGAACGACGATCTGTTCTTCCCAAGGGGTAACTTAACCTCCGAACCTTAAATCCTTTTTTTCAAAGTTTTGAGGAAATCAAAATGGCGTGGCGACTCCGTTTTTCAAATTAAACCGGATGTTTTCAAACTCAAGTGAATCCAAACTAAAACACAAAATAAATAAATTTGGGCACCACATTCACAGTTTGGCGACTACGCTGGGGAAAGAACCAAAGGAGAAAGCTTTCGTTTTTAAATAAAAAAAAACGATACCCGGTATATAGGTGGAAACCACTAACCTTCCTGTATCGCTTCCTAACCCGGGGCTTGGGATAAACGGTGGTCTAACAATCCCACGTACCGGTATCTCTTTTCGAAACATAATAAAAAAGAGAAAGCTTTTTCCTTTGAGCGGGTTAGCCTCCCGTCACGGATTCCATTTATCGTGCTTGCTTTCTTTCTTTACATTGCATTACATATATTGCATCTTGGGAATTGTGCATCCTCTGGAAACTGAACAGGAAGCCTGCTGAAAGCTGAAAGGTGCCTAAAATGTTAGGAAAGCAACCTGAAACTGCAAAGGATTGGAACTTAGAAAATTGATCCATGCAGCCGCACGGCTTAATCCGCCTTGGATTCCAGCCGGGCGGCCTCATTGGCAATTCCACCAGGACAAAATTGAGGTTAATCTGGCAGCCTTGGCAGCTTGGGGCTATTCAGTTCCAAAGCTGACCGGGGCTCCCAGAAAATTTACGTGCCTTATCTGTTACATTTTCCCCGTCCCGAAAAATCATTCCTTTTAAAACACATTTCTGAAAATTTCTGTTTTAACTCAAAAAGGAACATTTTTTGGGAGGCCGCACACTACGCGCACCTTATATATCCTGTACACTTTGCATGCACGTCCTTCAAAACCGGGGTGGTTGTTCAGTTGCAGTCACGGACAGCCTTACGATGCTCCCGGACGCGCACGAAATCACCCCAAACTCCCCATGGCAGCCAATGTCGACCAATGCACTGTCCATGTCACACATTTCAAAACCGTGACTTTTGGTTGGTTTTTGGTCTAGTCCGTGTCATATAGCCCAGTTGCATATCCCGTAAAGGCCAAACCTTAGCCATGATGGAAGTTAAGATCCTTCGCATAAGCGGAGCTCTGCCAAAATTCCGACAAGGAAAAATTGGCATAATCTTGATTCCGGCATTGACTTTGACTTTGACCCACACGGGATACGTAAAAGTCAAACCTGAGTCCGTGCCAAAAACTCAAAGATCTTTCGCTCAAGCGAAGCTCTGCCAAAATTCCGACAAGGAAAAATTGGCGAGATCTTGACCCGGCACTGACTGTGACTTTGACTCATGCAAAGTATGCAATGAAGTTCAATGTGACACTGTGCCATCCAGCTTTTACCGCCCGGCCCATGCCTATTATCTTCTCGGACATTGCCAAAAGGTCAAAACGTCATTCGCGCAAGCGAAACTCTGCCGAAATTCCGTTAAGGCTGAAAGACGAGACTTTCTCGGCATTGCCTTGACCATAATTCGCATCGCTCGCGCGTTAAAAGTTCCTATGACCCGCTATACCCGTTAGGAGCGTTCTTCTCTCACGGTCGATGTGATCCGCGTGCCCTATAGGACCCTCGCCCGGGGCTGTCCACCCTGGGAGGTCGAAATACAGGTGGAATACGAGGGGCTTATAGACGTAGTGACGGAGCCCACTGATCCATGATCTAGAGTAGTTGCGAAAAAGAAGGGCAAAACCTCTTTTCCAACCAAATAGAAATAAATAAAAGACACTGTTTTAAGTAAACTTGAACAATTATCATAATTGCATGGTCCTATCTCTGGAATCCCTAATCGAGACCTCCTCGGTCCGATCTCCGATTTTTCCATTTCGACCTTTCATGGTCAAATCCCTAATCGAAACCTCCTCGGTCCGATCTCCGATTTTTCTATCTCGACCTTTCATGGTCAGATCCCTAATCGAAACCTCCTCGGTCCGATCTCCGATTTTCCAATCTCGACCTTTCATGGTCAAATCCCTAAACGAGACCTCCTCGATCCGATCTCCAATTTTCCATCTCTCCCTCTTTCGCGGTCAAATTCCCAATCGCGACCTCCTCGGTCCGATCTTCGATTTTTGATCTCGGCCTTTCAAGGTCCAATCTTTCCCGATCAATTAGGATTAGGGGAAAATGTGTTTTGAGTAAAACTTAAGCGATAAGTGCATGTTACTTGAGCCTTCAGCCTAAACACTTACCTCCAAGCTTAAACACTTACCTCCGAGTCTAAACCTTACTTACCTCCGAGTCTAAACCTTGCCTATCCCTTACCCGCAGCGAGAAAGAAGTGGGCGAGAATACCGGGTCAGCGACTTTTCAATACGGAAACCTTAAGTTCAGACAGTTCGGCAGAGCCATCAGTTTTGTCAGCTCAAAGAGTCAGAATGGCAGATTTGACAGAAAACAATGAAGGTACAGGAAATCCGATGATTAGGAAAGAAGAGTTAGTCCTGGCTTTGGAAAATGCCCATAAGGTTCATGAAGAGCAACTGTCACTGCTCATCGGTGCACTCCGCCACCATGGAGTTCAGGTAACGGTCGAAGCCAACGGTTCTCTGGTAATGGTCGAAGATGAAACTTCAGAAATAGTGATTTCAGTCCCTTCATCCTATAACCAAGACCTTCCATCTTACAGCCAATACCTTCCCCCATCCGCATACGATCCATTGCCAAGGACCACTCCTCCTCCTCCTCAGTCCTTTCCAACATCCCAGACCATCAGAGCTCCATCGTCCTCAGCTCCCCAGAACGGATTGGGCTTCACCCCACCTGTCCCTCAGTTTCAGCAATACCTGCCAGTTTATGCTCCAACTTCACATAATCAGTTTGAGCTATGTGGCTATGTTCTGAAGCCCCTATACCCACCTGAATGCAGTCATGAGTTGCCAAAAGAAAATCCGGATGATTCAAGTTTTCAGCTGTCACCTACCGGACTTAATAAATTCAACCGTCAGTTTCACCAGTTTGCTATTGTGGTTCCCTCTGTTGATAAAAGTCCTGTTGCAAGTTCCAGTAACTAGAGAGTCCCCGTTGACCCCCATGTGGCAATATTGATGGAGCAAGTGAAACAGATGCAAGAAAAGCTTGACCTCATGATGAGTATCAATACTCCCTTGACCCAAGACGTCAAACCAGGCAAGGAAATGATTCCACTAAACATAACCCAATGCCACCAACACCAAGCAGCAACCGTACCCAGCTCAGCACCAGTTCCTAATAAAGGAAAGAGTGTCGTAGCCTCCTTCAGCCAAATCCAACAATGGAACCAATTGGACAATGGAAATCCAAGTCTTGAGAACAACAATGTCTCCCAAAAACTCCGCTCCCTTCATTTTGACAATGCGGAGATGCCTTTAAGCAAGATTCTGGAAGAGCTAATGAAAGAAAAGCTGATAAAGCCACTGGAGAATTGGAAGCCCAAGAACCCCAACGTTCGGTTGGATGAGTCTAAGCATTGTCTTTTCCATCAATACCCTGGGCACGACACTGATGATTGCAGCTATTTGAGGTATTGGATCCAGAAATTGATAGAAGATGGGAAGCTCGAGAACCTCCATGGGCCAAAAACAGAAAGCTATGGTAAGAAGTCGATTCAGGAAGTGCAAGGTCAGAAACGTCAGCCTGATGATTTTGGGATGCCCATGAGAAAAGTTTTTGACAATTTGGTGAAACGAGGCCTTCTCACACCTCTCAAGAATTATAAGCCGAGAAACCCACGTAACGTTGACAGGGCCAAGTTCTGCGAATACCACAATTATTATGGTCACATGACAGACAAGTGTTTGAATCTGAAGAAAGAAATTCAATGGTTGATCTACGAAGGAAAGTTCAAGCTCCCTGGCAGTCCAACCAGCGAAGAGTAGCTAGACTAGGGTCTACCTATCCTTAAGCAAGATTAAAAGAATATAGTCTCTCAGTCAACCTTCGTAGGTTCTAGTACTTTTCTCTTTCAATCAAGTCCTCCACGGACATTGTAATTAATCTTTAATTTTCTATAAAAGAGTCTTCTTCTTTTCTTGCTAGACTTAAGACATTATTTGCACACCTACATTACATTTAGTGAAATGGTTTTATTTTATATGATCACTTGCATTGCTCAACAAATAATCTCTCGAAATAATTAACATTCTGATTAATCAGTGTGAGAAAGTCAACTAATGCTTTCCCCATACACTTTCCTTACCTCACAAAAGCCTTCATCAAGCCATACACTTCCCAAACCATGCCCCCACCTCCATCTTGACCAAATCAACGACGGCAGCATCTTCAAGAAACAACAAAAGGCCACTTAGCTTCGAAAGATTGACCCCATGTCGACAACAACCTAGGAGCTTGCCTTAGACCTCAAGGGTATCAAGAAAGTTCAAGCAGGGGCTCGCCTTGGCCCTCAGGTGCTTCAAAAAAAAAAAGAGAGAATAAAAATCTCAGTGCAAAAAGAGTAATGCCCAGCTAGGCTGAAAATCCCAAAAAAGGGCGGTCTAGGCAAAAGACAGGGTTGCACATAAAAAAATGTAGTGCAAAAAGAGTAATACCCAGCTAGGCTAAAAACCTTGTAAAGGGACAGTCTAGGCAAAAAATAGGGTTGCACACATAAAAAAATAATTAAAAAAAAAATAAAAAAAATAAATGAGGCCAAGGCCAGCGTCACCAATCAAAAGCTTGACGGACAGGCAAAATCAAAGCTCGAAGAATAGATGTTGTCGATAACAATGGGACGGTCGAAGCAAAGGCAGAAGCATTTCATAAGCCTTTAGGCACGTACAAATCCTTTCTCCCCCAATGAAAGATGAAAATCAGAAGCAACAGTCCAAAATGACTTGGAATCATCCCGAGGCCCACGCCTCATCATCCAATCTTCTCATCAGAGCCTTTTCACTAAAGGAACCATAAATCCCATTTCCAAACACAGTTCAGCCGAAGCTGAACTACGGCGACCTGAGCTCCTCACAATGAGGGGAACGTAGGCAACCAAAAATGGTCCATTCATAATCATATTTAAATCCCAGAGAATCCGATCTCATCGATGACCTTTCCCATAAGCATATTCAAATCCCAGAGAATCCGGTCTCATCAATGACCTTTCCCATAAGCATATTCAAATCCCAGAGAATCCGGTCTCATCAATGACCTTTCCCATAAGCATATTCAAATCCCAGAGAATCTGGTCTCATCAATGACCTTTCCCATAAACATATCTGAATCCCAAAAAACCTGGTCTCATCAATGACCTCCCTATACACAAACCTTTCTTTCACACCCAGCCAACCTTGATCCACGACACTGGTTGACTTTCTCCTCATGATTAATCAGAATGTTTGTTCATATCGAGATTAATGGTTGAATAACCCGAACATCAATAAAGGGTTTTAAGCAATCTTGCGATCATTGTAAATAAAACAAGTTTTCAGATGTCTTGACAAGTCTTCTCTTTCTACATCTTAGGAAAAATAGTGCTAAACACTAATTTTCTGTCAGCAGGGGCTTCCATACACTTTTACCAACCTTTCTACACTTATACTCTCTCAAAAGAGTCAAACCCAAAGCGAGTTCTCGTGCCTACATTGAATAAGGCCATCGAAATAACACAAAATCGGGATCTATTCCCACCTTTCGAAAAATATGCCCTTGCATGTATAAAATTCTAAAAAAAAAAAAAATTTCTTCCACATCTTCTTGCGGTTGACTGAGTGACTAAAGAAAATAAGAAAATAAGTACAAAAGGATAGGTTTTTCCCTCTTCTGCTACAATTCGCATTAGGGCTGCCTTGAAACTCTTCAAGGTTGTGGCTTTGCCAAACCATTTCTTCAGACTGGGGCTTTTTTAGTCATTTTTGGGGTCCGCATCGGGTTTCTCACCATGTCACAAGATGGATTCAGTCTTGGTCAGATTAACCTCAGGATCACTTTTGCAGTACCAATCATATTGGGATTTTTGCTAGGTCATCAGATTGGGGCTTCACCAAGTCACTTCTTCGTAACCTAAAACTTCGCCTACTCAGTTCATCCAACCGGGGCTTCGCCAATGAAAGGATCTTTCCTTGCTTTAATAAGACATGGGGCTTTGCAGAAAGTTTTTCTTTAGACCGGAGCTTCGATAAGTTGCATCCACCCCTAGAAGAGAGGTTGGTCACTTCAACATCTGTTTTAGTCTTTGGTTCTAAAAGCCTGTCAGCATTAGCTTCAAATGCCAGAGTGTGAGAAAGGAACATTCGTCGAGACCCGAGGTTTAAACCCAGTCTCAGCCCAAGAGGGAATTCTAGTCCACGTTGACAACATCTCAGCAACAACAGCAGTTCAGTCCGCACCCAAGGAATACGACCCCACCTGCTTGAAACCCGTCTTAAACAATTTCCAAACGCATTCCATATGTACATCCAAACCCAGTCCCTACCATGTTTCCAAGAAAAAAATCACCCCTATGCTCAAGTAACGTGCCAATTGCTAATGATAACATTTTCTCCCAAAAAGCGCCTTCGTTACTTCCGTTATAACGAGGTAACGCCAGGCGACAGTTTCCTAATTGCCAAAAATCCAACTTAAGCTACCTCTATCACAGATTGAGAAGTACGCTCAAGTTCTCCAAACTTAAGCTACTTCTATCACAGATTGAAAAGTACGCTCAAGTTTTCCAAACTTTAGCTCCCCCTATCTCCTCGATAGTGACGTAAGCTTTAGTCAATTCAGGTGACAACCTCCATGAATCATCAAGACTTCAAGGATCCTAGACATTGTTCCTAACTATCTAGTGAGACTTGAACTATGACCAAGGCTTGATTCCTCCGGGATACGTAGGTAGCCTTTCATAAAGGTCCAGCCATCCGACCACATTGGTCACCCTTTTTCTTTCACCATTCCTCAATGGTGCGTAAGCTTTTCACAAAGGTTTAGCTATATGACCACATTGGTCACCCCCCCCTTTATTTGGCACATTCCTAGTAGGGTCGGCTGTTTGACCTCCTAGGTCACCCTGTTTCCATCCTTATAGTAAGGGACCAGTATCTCTTCGCCATGCCCCGGTAGGATAAGGTTTGTGACCTCTTTGGTCACCCAATTCCAACCCGTGTCGGCAATTCCAGTCCAATTTCAAAGGTTATGAAAAGTACAGTTAAGGCTTTATATGTCACATGACAAACCTGGCCACATGGCATACTAGGTCGCGTGACATCTTAAGCCAACACCGGTTTATCATCGGCAACTGCGGTATCTTTTTGCCGCATTCCCAGAGGCACTCCCGACTTGCCAAAAGCTGCAAATACCACCCATCCACTTCTCAAATGCATGGGGGAGGGTTCATTTACCCCATGTACACCCATGCATTCATCCACCTGGTACATATACAAGCCAGAAATCCATTCATGCCATCCAATTCAAGCCATCTACCATACCCTCATCCTTTCATAAATTTGTGCAATAAAAGGGCTAACAATGTGCATACAAAATAAAAGAGACCAAGTCTAAAATATGTGCATAGCAAAACAACATGATTTAGGGTATATATTTTCCCCAAAAGGGTACAATAACCAAAAAGTCATAATAATCTAGGGGGAAGGGGCTACTCTGAATCATCTCCGTCATCCTTTGAACCATCTTCATCATCCTCCAAACCATCTTCATCATCTCCCGAACCATCATCTTCATCCTCGTCTTCGTCCTCAGCCTCTTCAGGCTCATCATCAGGATCGTCAGAGGGTGCCTCGTAGGCTATGGTCCCCATGCTATAATAGTCATCAAGCTCGGGGATAACAACAGAGGCAAGCTTGTAGTCTGTGGCGGTCTCAGCCTCACCATCATCATCATCATCGTCGTCACTCTCGACGGGTCGGCGAAGAGGCACATTTTCATTCTTAGTCCGAAGCTTCGATCCGCTAGTGCCCCCGCTGGTGCCTACGTCATCAAAGTGGCTCTTCTTCTTTCTCGGTTGGCCAGGTGGAGAGATATGGATCGAATCCTGTGACCGACATTGGTTCTTCCAAAAACTCACGCCTTTTTGGAGCTTGCCAATCATGCCCACAGCGCTAGTAAAAGCCCTAGTCAAATGCCTGTAAGCCTGGGCTGATACCTGTTACAAGCAGACATAATAAATGTCAAAATGCAGTTATTGATAACAAAAAGGGATGCAAGCAATCCAAAAGACGCAAGGGGCAGTACTTACGGATTTAGAACCTCGCGGGAGCAGCAGACGAGGATGAGTCTGTGACATGTCAATATGAGCTCGCCGCATACGGCCGCCACCCTGGTAATCAATAAAAGTCAGGGGCAAAGGAGGTCTAGCCACATGGCCAGTCGAGGGTCCCGCACTCTGAGCATCGTAGCCAACTCTGACCTATGGGGACTGAAGATTCCTAGCCACATACAAGGTGTAATCTCCATCCCGTGTAAAGAGATGTGTCGCCACGCCTACAATCAAAGCATCTACATTTGCCAGCTGGCGAGGCAGCCACATCCTAGCTGGAGGATCATCAGGGATTCGAGCAGGCATATTGGGCCCATGCTGTCTGTACACCCTCTCTGCTAAGTATAGGGCATCTCCGGATAAACCCACCAGTAGCTTGCGACATTCTATCAAGTGCGCAGCATGATCCAAATCCAGATCGTCATAACGGCCAGTCCAAGGGAATAAACTCAACCTCTGGGGAGTCCCTCTCAAGCATGTCAGCGTATCATGATACGAGGCCGTAATCCTGCACCTCCCACCCTCCGTCGTCCTGGTCTATCTCCTGGCATTCTTCGCCCACCGTCTGAGAGCAGGAAAAGTGGTGGCAGGAAACTCATCCCGGATCTGCCATGCATAACAGCCAAAAATCTCGTAGGCCCAAGCCTGAAAAGAAGAAGAAGAAGTCAAAACAGGGAAAATAATGATAGAGTGAAATGTGCAAAAGAAAAGAAGTCAAGATGAGAGAATACCTCGAAGGCCAGGTGACAGCAAGTGAAATATTTCGCCTCCCCTCTGCTGATGTCATCTAGAGCCAAGTACATCTCGGCTAAACCTGCCTCACCCCAGGACAGATTCCCCACGGTATCCCAAACTCTCAGAAGCTCCAGCAGTGAAATCAGGGCAGTAGATGCGCTGTTGATAAACAGCATGTCAGAAAAACCCACCCATACAAAGGCTCTCACCAATCTCAAAGCTCTCAGCCGGCTCTCAGCAGAATCATCAACAACAGGGTTGTCCCTACTTTGCTCCCCAATCAAACCATGTAGCTCACCCTGCTCGTATCCATTCCCCTTTTTGACCTGGGGAACGAAACCAAGTAAGCTCATAAGGTCGGCATCAGCAATAGGCTGGGGCTCAGCTACCTGTGCAGGCTCATCTATATAGAGTGGCTCAGCCGTAAAGGGCAATCCCGTGATGACCGCAAAATCATACGGTGTGACTGTCGTCTCACCCCAGGAGAAATGGAATGAGTGAGTGGTCTCCCACCAAAACTCCCTAAACGCCTTCACTAAATCCACACTCCTCTGGGTGTCTCCAATGGCCTTCGCCATCTCAAAAAATCGCCCCAGCCCAACGGCGTAGACCATGCCCTTAGGCGAATATATCTGCTCCTAGCTGCCTAGCAAGATCTGCCATAGCCTACCAATCACCTCCGGAAAACCTCGGGTGAACAATCCCTGCAGGTAAACATAGCACAGGTATAAATATCTCATGTTGTTTCTTGAAATCATCTCAAGTGAAAATAGGTCAAAGCCTATCAATGTAGAACGTGCATTTAGCATCACATTTCCTAGTTCAATCCATGTTCACATGCCAATTCATGTTAACTCATTGCAGTCTGGAAAATTAAGTTCCAATCAATTTCACCCAAATCAAAAAAAAAAATTAAAACCTATCAAAGGTTATGTACCACAGTTTTCTTCCTGACATCCGAGGTGTGTTCATTAAGCTGTGGATAGAAATCCCCTCTTTGAGCTTGTGGAATGAATGGCCTTTGGTTCCTCTGAACCCCCTTCCGTCGATTACCTAACTCGGCGTGTTTGTAAGTGCTCCAATTTGAGCTTGTTAGTATTTTCGTTAGAAAATTAACGAAAGTTATAACATTCCTAACAATTCCTAACATTCCTAACATTTCTAACCAAGTAAGGGTAGATTAGGGATTGCCAAAAAAAGATAAACCAAAGAAAGAATCAAAAAAGCAAAAGAAATGGTCAAAAACCCGAAATAGAAATGGCTGGGACATTTTCTGTTGCTTAATTTGAATTTTATTCCTTGTGTCCAAAGCCTGAAGCTGTAATTAATGAACACTGCACGCTGCTGATCATGTCCGCGCGGATGGTTTTGTATTTTTCAGAGGGCTATAAATTGAGGCTTTCAGTCTCAGAAATAAAAAAGAAAAAACACAATTTGTAACTGCACCTTGGCGAAAATAGTGAGAAAACAGTGAGAATTCTCTAGAATTGTCACCTTTTTCTCAACTATTCACCCAAAATCACACTCACTCAAACACTCTCATATTCAAGCCTCAAACACTCTTACATTCAAGCCAAAAATTCCAAAACACAAAGAAGATTGGTAAACCCTCCTTCTCCTTACCCTAAACTCCTTCATGCATACATTTTCAAACTCCAAAATGTAGTTTGTTCATCATCTTGTCTTAGATCCAAGAAGATCATGTTGGAACATAAACGATCCATTAACCATGAACCGACTCACAACTAGATTAAGAAGAGAAGGAGAAGAAGAAGAAGAATAATACGGAAGCGTGTACCTTGTGATTCCATGATTGTTCTTAGTCTTGTTCTTGAGTAAAACAAAGTATGAAGATATTCTTCAAAGTAGGGAAGAGTAGATCTTCTAAATGATAGTGCCCACACTTGATCTTCTTAGTGAATAAAAGAGAAGATTTGTGACTGAATTTTGTAAATGAATAAGTGTCTCTAAATGGGTAATAGATAGCCTTTATATAGATAGAGAAGGGGCACTTCATTTAGGGACTACACCCTTTCATAAAGATTGTGGTGTGAAGTTACCATTATGCCCATCATTTAATGGTACTTACACCTAATGGAATTCTACACATTTTGTCTATACTTTAACATTATTAAATGATTATAACAAATGGAATTAAATAACACATATTAATTAATCCATGTTCTAACAATCTCCCACTTGGATTAATATTAATATGTATCTTTTACTAAATAAATTCCTTAATCATTTATAACATGAATGACAACCCTTATGTGCACGTTTATTGTCATCCAACACAATCCCGTCCATTAGTCTTATAAGTATAGGGACTAAAGGGGCAGTCGTTGTAATTGATTCGTAACTAAACCCCCATTAATCACATATATATATCCAACTAAACGACATAGATTAAGTATAGATATGTAGCATGGAATATTAATGAATATATATGAAGAACGCATATATATATTCTCCAACTAGTCCTACTTAACCAAATGAGATCAATATAAATAATAACAACACAAAGAAATAGAAAACAACACAAACTCCCACTGATTTAAGCATTATCAAAAGTCGTTTCACCCATATGAGCAGTATGCTCGTGAAACATTAAAAGAGATTACGCTTTACAAAATGGATCCAATAACATGGAGTTTGATCCTATAAGTTGTATATCTATTTGTTCATATTATACTTATTTCTCTTCAACAAGAGACATAACCATATGATGTCTTTCGACATCTTTGCATCCACTAAAACATAATCGGAATACTTAATGATCTCAAAATGATCCGATTTTATATACATAAGCATGTAGTTTAATGTTTTATATCATTCTTTTGGATGCGACTTAATGTTCTTCTTTTCCGAATTGCTTTGGTATTGACCAAGCATCCCAATAATAAATACAAGGTCTGTACGAGTACGTACTTGCGCATACATTAAGTTTCCTACCCGGTGCATAAGGGATATTTTCCATATACTTGGATTTAAAATTAATCTTTAGGACATTTACTTTAAACTGAATTTATCTCCCTTAGAGACATGGGTGTCATGTGGTTTACAATTTTCCATGCTAAACCTTTGTAATACCTTCTCTATATAGCTCTTTTGTGATAATCCTAAAATACCTCGTGAATGATCACGATGAATTTGAATTCCCAATACAAAAGATGCCTTACCAAGATCTTTCATCTCAAATTTGTTTGAGAAATTTCTTAGTTTCTTTTAGAAGGTCCTTATCATTACTAGCAAGAAAAATATCATCCAAATCCACATATAAGAACAAAATAATAAATCTACTCCCACTGAACTTATGGTACACACAATCTTCACCAAGATTCATTTCAAAGCCAAATGAAAGAATAACTTGGTTAAATTTTAAGTACCATTGACGAGATGATTCCTTAAGCCCATAAATGGATTTGTTAAGTTTACAAAACAGTTGACTAGTTTGATCCGAATTAGTCACCATTTCTGGTTTCTTCATATAGATAGTTTCCTCAATGTTGCCATTGAGAAAAGCTGTCTTAACATCCATTTGATGAAGCTCAAGATCATAATGTGCCACTAATGCCATAATGATCATAAAAGAGGTTTTAGAAGATACCGGAAAAATATTTCTTTATAATCAATGCCTTCCTTTTGAGTAAATCATTTAGTAACAAGACGTGCCTTATATCTTTTCATATTACCTTGCTAATTCCTTTTAGTTTTAAATATCAATTTATAACCAATAGGTTTTACACCTTCAGGTAATGGGACAAGATCCCAAATGTCATCGTCTTTCATTGATTTTAACTCCTCATTAATGGCATTGATCCACTTATGAGAATTAGAACTATTAATGGCTTCATGAAAGGTGATTAGATCATCTCCCACTAAACCTAAGGTGTCCTCATTCTCCGCAAGATACATATCATAAATATCCGGAATAAAATTTCTTCTTTCTCTAGTAGATCTCCTTAAGGGCACCGGTTCATCCTCATTTTTGAGGTTGTTGAATTTCATTATGTCCAACATTTTCATGTTGTCCGTTATTTACGGGAGTCTCTATATTATTTTGAATTGTATGTTCTTTGTTGAATTTCAGGTACAATTACTTGATTTCCAACAGGAACTAAAGTTTGAGGAATAAAGAGTGGTTTCTCTAACTCTTCAAATTCAAAATCATTACTATTTCTCCCATTAAATTCAACATCCTCAAGGAACCTAACATTGCCAGTCTCGAAAAATGTTCTAGTTTTCGGGTCATAAAATTTATATCCCCTAGATCTCTCGGCATACCCTACAAAATAGCTACTAACAGTATTAAGGTCCAGTTTGCCCTCATTAGGCCTATAAGGTCTAGCTTCTGCTGGACACCCCCATACATGAAGATGATTTAAGGATGATTTCTTATTCGTCCATAACTCATAAGGGGTTTTGTCGGTAGCTTTTTGAAGGTGCTCTATTGAGAATATAAGCTGCGATTTTTAATGCTTCGCCCATAATGAGTGAGGTAAAGAAGTACAAGAAAACATACTTCTTACCATATCTTTAAGGATTCTATTATGTCTCTCCAATATACTATGCTAGGTTTTCCCGGCATGGTGTAGTGAGGGACAATCCTACACTCTTCAAAAAATAGCGAGTATAAAAGACCCGGACGTTATTCACCCAATACGTTATACCGTCCGTAGTTTTCACTACTATGATCGGATTTAACGTTCTTAATAGTCTTTCTTATGCCTTAAAAGACTTGAAAACGTCCAATGATTGAAACTTTACATGAAGAAAATAATGTATCCATAACGAGAGTAATCATCCATGAACGTAATGAAATATTGTTGACCATTCCATGAAGGATTAATGAATGGTCCACAAATTTCCATATGAATTAGTTCCAAGACGTTTGATATTCTCAAAATTTTATTTCCTTTAATGTTTGTAAATTTATTCTTTAAAACACTTAATGCAAAAGTTTTATCCGGAGTATCAAGTTAATTTTAGGATTCCCTCCGACATCAGCTTTATCAATTCTCCCTTTGGAGATATGACCCAAACGCCTATGCCATAGAATACAAGAATTTTCACTTGATAACTTTTGCTTAGTGCCTTTAGTTTTGGTTTCATTATTATGGGACCCATTCATTTTCTTGACCGTGTCAAGTAAATTAAGATTATCGATATATGACAAAGTACTAGTACCGACAAGTTTGGAATTTAAAATAAAGATCACATTTATTATTACCAAAGAACAAGAGTAACCTTCCTTGTCAAAATTGTGATAGATATTAAACTCCATCAAAAGGATGGTACAGTGAATGTATTATTTAATACAAAATAATAGCCAAGTACTTATCAATAATCTAAAAGTCCCTATGCCTATAACTTCAACCGGATTTCCAAACTTCCATATAGATGTATTTCTCATCTTCACTGAAATTCGGAAATTCTGTGCAACCCCGCATACATGAACTAATGTGAGTTGTTGCACCAAATACAACCACTATGTATATTAAGGAATTGAAACCAAATTTGCCTTAGTACAAACAAGACCAAATGACATACCATCCTGAATTCGCCATTTGCGATACTTATGGTAGTCGTTCTTCATGCGAGTAAGGTCCTTGCAAAAGAAGCATTTCTTGACTTTATGATCTTTAAATGATCCCTTATGCTTCTTACTTGCAACCGCAATTTCCTTCCCTCTTCTCTTAATCCCACGAGAAGAAGTAAATGATGAGTGAGTACTTTCTAATTTGAGATATTTCATCCTATCTTCCTCTAATGTCATATGTGAAAGTAATCCATTAATATTCCACTTTTTCTTTTGACATTTATAGGTCACTTCAAAAGGACCAAATTGAGGAGGAAGATAGATCAAAACTAAGTGCATGAGCAAATCTTCCGAAATCTCTAACTTAAGTGCTTTTAGTTTGATCGAAAGATGAAATAATTCGATAATGTACTCCCGAAGATTTTCGTCACCCTTGTACCGAATGGAAACAAGTTTCCACAAGAATTCAAGAAAAAAACTCAGCATTTTCGATTTCAGAGACATTGTCCAAAAATGTCTCTGAAACTGCATTTTCCATGATCATTAGACTCACGCGGTTGGACCGTTTCCATTGCTCAACATTTTTCCGTTCTATAACGGTATTTCCTTTAGTGAGAGCAGCAGGACTTGATTCCCCAAATGCGTGATCGATGTCCATATTGCCTAAGATCATCGTTATATTATTTTTCCAAGTTTTAAGTTTAGTCCCAGTAAGCAAAGGTACATCATTTATAGCAATAGTTACGGATGAAGCATTAATCAAATCTGAAGGAGAAGAACAAGAATGAAATAAAACATATATAAGAAACTACATAATGATTAATTATATAAAATGAATTCCATCAAAATAAAAGATAATCAACATGACATCAAGACTAATCTTTGGATTACGAATTGACTCACAATTTGATTTATCTTAAGGTAAACAAATAGCTTAAACAACACACTTTAAATACTTGCCTTCCTTTGGGCCGGATCAAGTACAAAAGGTGTCCTAAAGTTTAAGGTACTTGTTCCCCGGCAATAAAGAATATAAACAATTCACTTTAAACACCCGCCTTCCTTTGGGATGGTTCACAGCATTTAAAATGACCAAAAGTTTAGTTCAATTATTACCCCATGAATGTAAATACTTAGTCAACAACAAGGTCTCCTTTGGGAAACAAGCATGTTATCACATATCAATATTTACATTCATCTTTTAACAAGTTTGAATTTAATCAACAAGGTCTCCTTTGGGAAACAAGCATGTTAATTATATCCAAAAATGTTAAGGATATAATTAATCGGAAACAAAAGGCCTTAAGGTTATTTCTGAAAATTTAAAGGGTAAATAAATAAGTGAAATTTATCATTAAAGGATAGTATCCTTTTGTTCTACCCGTCCATTCTTAAAGTTCGATAACTCTAAGAACCGCCGAAGCGCGACTGGTGTCCAGATACTATAATTTACTAACAAATTATCACAAAAGACCAAACGGGTATGAATGACCAAAAAATTGCAGTTCTATAAACATTGAAGCTTCTGCACACATGGGCGGCCGCGCAGGTCAAGGTGGGCGACCGCCCAAGCTTCAATTCCACAAATTTTGAAGTCGCTGTACACATGGGCGACCGCCCAGGTCAAGATGGGCGACCGCCCAAGCTGCATTTCACAGTCATTGAAGTTGCTGTACACATGGGCGACCGCCCAGATCAAGATGGGCGACCGCCCATGTGCCCAGTGCCCAGATTTGACGAAAAGTCACTATTTTTAACACCCTTGGAGGGCGCCGGGCCCTTTGCCAGGACAACGAGACAAAACATCCAATACCCTTTAGACTATCAATTCTTAACTTAATGGTGAATGATTATTCAACCAAAGCAAGTAGATCCTTATACTCACATCACATTTTTAAATGTGTGGCTATACATTTGAACAAACTCACAACGCATCAAATGATGGTGGCTATGTCCAAAATAGGATAATCTTACATTAAGAATTGAAAGCCTTGTGTAAACCAAAATCAGAAATAGAATGAAGTTTATGAATATAATACTCTTAGACAAGATGAGTATCATGAACAAGAACAAAAACTAAATGAAATCATACAAGAATTAAAGAATAAGACTTTATAAGAATTTCAAACTCAATCTAGTATATGAGTAGGCTCTGATACCAATTGTTGGAACATAAACGATCCATTAACCATGAACTGACTCACAACTAGATTAAGAAGAGAAGGAGAAGAAGAAGAAGAATAATACGGAAGCGTGTACCTTGTGATTCCATAATTGTTCTTAGTCTTGTTCTTGAGTAAAACAAAGTATGAAGATATTCTTCAAAGTAGGGAAGAGTAGATCTTCTAAATGATAGTGCCCACACTTGATCTTCTTAGTGAATAAAAGAGAAGATTTGTGATTGAATTTTGTAAATGAATAAGTGTCTCTAAATGGCTGATGGATAGCCTTTATATAGATAGAGAAGGGGCACTTCATTTAGGGACTACACCCTTTCATAAAGATGGTGGTGTGAAGTTACCATTATGCCCATCATTTAATGGTACTTACACCTAATGGAATTCTACACATTTTGTCTATACTTTAACATTATTAAATGATTATAACAAATGGAATTAAATAACACATTAATTAATCCATGTTCTAACAGATCACCATGGAAGTTCATCTTCATGGATGATCTTCTACAAGGATCAACATTATTTTCAAAGCATTCTTACTCACTTGCAAAGAAAACACATTTTCAAAACCCTAAAACTCATTTTCATACATCAAATCTCATTTTCAAAGGATAAAATTCCCCTTCCCAAGCAAATGAAGTGCTTAGTCCTAATGTACCCCAAGGATGGTTTGATATAGTTGATTCACCACTAAAATGTCAAGTGATCACTAATCAAAACCTAGGGAAATGGGGATAAGCATGGATTCCAAATCCCCTTTAAAATCATGTTTTTCTTCAAGAGGAAGTTGCTGTCCAGTAGCAATTTTCTAAGACCCCAGTCCATGGTCTAATTTTTTGGACACTGATAAACTTGGAATTTGGTGTTAACTACAAAACACTTTTTGTAGCCAACATCCAGAGCTTTCCAGAAATATTTTTACTTTATTTTTTGCGTGAGAAAAACTCCATTTTTCAAATTTTCTTTTGAAGGTCAGTTCATCAGTCTCTGGAAGTCCAGATTTCACATCTGAGATTTCCAGAAGGTTTTGGGTCCTCAAATCACCTCCAAAATGAAAAGTTCTTTTACATAAACCTAATTTAAGGTGTTTTGAACATTTTTCATTCTCGGACTTTTCCCAGATTCTGAAGTTTTCAAGCCCTAAAGTCCATTTCAAAATTAAGTGTCCACTGCCTTTTTCATTCTGGCAGAAGTGGTTTTCAACTTCCAAAAATCTTTTGAGTACCAAAACTCAACCCAAAAATCACACCAAAAATTATGGGATCTGTCCAAAGTCTAATAAAGAATTCCCAATTTTTACTTTCCCCAGTTTCAACATATTTTGGCCAAAGTAACACACACACACACACACACACGAACAAATGATTTTTAGCTTGGAAGACTCGTTTTACGAGGCATCCGGGTGCACACTTGTTCGGTCGAAACCTAACGGTTTATTTTATATCCGCAAGCGCACGGGCTATTGTAATATAGCGGGTGCAAGTACGAGTCGATCCCACAGAGACAGGGTTTACTTAAGGGATATTTTTGTCTTTAGAAAATATAGAAAGGATTGGGGGGGTAGATAAAATTTGTTTTTAGAATAATAGAGAGAGCATAGACAGAAAGTACTTTAATTGAATTCTTATAAAACGAAGCATTCTCGGGATTGGAAATCATACACATAATCTTATTCATCAAATTGTCATTGTCTTAGAAATAAAAGGTTTTCATAAAAAGCAAGGATGGTATGTTAGGCCTACGCTATTTCGGGCTAGGACAATAGCATTTGTATTCTTCACTAATTATGTCCTAACTGTTTGAGAAATCCGTTTATGTTTGCCCCCGCCCTGTCACAAACGGGCATTCCGGCTTATCTCTAGCTGACCATAATTAGTAAGAATCTATTAAGGGCGGAAGTTCAACATACTTTCCATTAAAGGAACATCCCTAGGCCATTGAACTACTCTCGTGATCAATGAACCTAGTTTCTTTATATGGTTCCGTCAATTGAGATTCTCCGCTAGGTACTTCTCTCAATTGACTGAATCATACAAATTGGATATCGCCAATAAGTAAGGCATTTAGAGAATAATATAAAGAGATTGTTTTAGATGAAGAAAGTAGACAAGACTAATCATTTTTTAGATGATGAATAAGCATGTTTTTGAGTTTCCAACCCCAAGAATATGGGGGATTACTCACAAGCCATTTATAATATATAAGCAATTAAAATAAGAGATTGAGTAAGAAAGACTTATGATGAACAAATGCTGGAAATAATGCTTCACTTTTATTGCTCTTCTTCCAAAGTAACTTCAAGAACAAAATAATGACTTGATCTTCAAATCTCCTTGGAAATTGTTATCACAAGTATTTGTGTTTCCTATCTATCAAATATCAGTAATTTCTCTCTAATAATTCGTCTTTAAGACTGATCTCTAGGGTCCTATTTATAAAAAGGAGGGAACTCTTCAATCGGGTGCAACCAAAAGGTGCCTTTACATCTGCAGTCACGACTTGCACGGCCGTGTCAAGGAAGTTGCACGGCCGTGTGACCCTTGGCGCCAGATTTGAATTTAAGTCTTGACACTTCGCACGGCCGCTCCTATATAAGCTGCACGGCCGCTCCATGAGATGACACGGGCGCTCCCTCTTCAAGACACGGCCACTCTATATTTTAGGGCCAAAAATGGCCTGAAAAAGGCCAAGTGCACGGCCGCTCCATCTCTGCTGCACGGCCGCTCTGTCTGAATTTTAACTTTGTGTGCTTGATTTGGTTGGTGCTCTCCTATGTCTTTTGCCTTGAAGTGTCCAAGTATCCTTTTGATAAAAAATGAACCTAAAACCTGTCTTAAAAAGCAAGAAATATACCAAAAGCGTAAAATCTAGAAAATAAGGAAAAGAAACTAAAAAGTATATGAAATGAAATGAGAAATGATGTTTTATGCCATAAAAAGTATATAAAAAGAAGGATAAATGACTATATAATAGTCACTTATCAAATTCCCCCACACTTAAACCTTTGCTTGTCCCCAAGCAAACTTATAATGAAATATGGAGAGGGAGAAAAATATGATTGATCCCTCAGAAATAAAGTAGCAAGCCCTTGAATGCCTTGTAGATAATGCCTTTTATCTATCTAATCATATTTTGAATATCTTTAAAAATTTATTTGGGAAGAAATATTTTAGGAATATTTTAAAGAGATAAAATGCAAGACAATAACCTAGTATAGCATATATAGAATTTTGACCAAGTAAAGCATGCTAGAAGGAAGAATTTTCTTGGTAGGAAAAGCTATCACTTTTTAGAGTGATTTTTTAGAAAAGATGAATTTTATTTCTTTAAGATGTACAAGAAAAGGTATAGACATTTATTCACAATTTAGAAGTTCCGAAGAATTGTGTTACATTCTTGAATCACAAAGGTGAAGAATGGGTGATGGTAGTGGAAAAATCTCGTCAAAGTCAAACAAATTTATCTTATTTTTGTACGTGTTATATTTTTGCAAAAGTCCTAAGTTATTCTTGATCCTTTCAAGTAGGAGACATTGTGGTCGCGAGCCCCATGTTCCTAATACTTAGATCAAGAATACTTTTGGATATTATTTCCTGTTTTGGCAAGGAAGCATCGTCGCAAATGAACGCCGTGCCCCGAGTTACTTAGGAGATAATTTCTTTTTTGCTTTTAAGGCTTGGTGACCATCGTCACTCTTTTATTAATAAGATAAAAGTGTTTTTCTTTGACTTGATTTGAAAATGGAAGGATGGAATTTATGAAAGGGTGTGATTCAAGGGATGCAAACAAAAAGGTGCTTCTAAAAAAAGAATAAATATCTAATAAAGATAAAAAATGTACAAACTTAAAGGAATATATTCAAAAATTTGCATATATAACCAAGCATAAAAGAATTCCTTTCTAATCAAATGCATTTTCCTTGATGAGATTCTATATTGTGCTATACCAACTTATGAGGCTTTCAATTATTTCCTAAAAAGATCTCTTATACTTTTCCTTTTTATAAATTTCTAAGTGTATAGAAAATATGAGAGGAAAGATAAAGGCATTTATACTAGGGCAAATGGCAAGCATAATGATAATGATTTTTGATCATCATAGGGATTTTTTTTTTTTTTTTTAAATACTATTATACATGCATAAAAGAGAAAAAAATGCAACTAAGTTAAAAAAGAAAAATTATACTAGAAAGCGATTAAATCTATCCTAGAAAACAAGTAAAAAATTTAAAACTAGAAAGCGAAAAATAAAAGATAGATATACCCCCCCCCACACTTGAAATGAACATTGTCCTCAATGTTTCAAGGAACAAAGAGTAAAAAGATAAGCATGCGGTGGTAAACAAAATTATGATAAATAGTAATATAATTCATCGGTTTATTATTCCGATGATGCTTGTTTAAGGTCATAAGCTCGACCCCTTTTTATCAGTAACAATGGACGGTGAGTGATATTGTAATGGTCTCTTGTCCTTAACAACTCGCCATTCCTTGCCCTTTGGCGTGATTGAGCTCTTATAATTGATGCACATGCGACATCCCGGTGTGCCTTTTTTCTTAGGCCCCCTACCTTTTGATTTTTCAATTTTATTATCTTTTAGGGTGCATATTTTTCATACCATTATGATCTAAGGGCTTTTTAATTATTATTTTTGAGTCCTTGGATTGCGAGTTTTCACTCTTTTTGTTATCATTCTTAGGAGTGTCAACTTCATGGCACGATTTCTTGAGATTTAAGTCTTTAAATTCGACTTTCTTATTTCCAATGTTTAAAGAAAGAGTGCCATTCTTTACATCTATTATTGCACCAGCGGTGGCAAGAAAAGGTCTTCCTAGAATGATTGGAATTTGGTGATCTTCCTCCATATCAAGAACTACAAAGTCAACCGGGATGATCAATTTCCCAATTTGACAAGGGACGTCTTCCATAATACCCACCGGGTATTTAATGGAACGATCCGCTAGTTGGAGAGAAATAGTGGTGGGTTTCATTTCCCCTTCACCTAGTTTCTTACCTATCGAAAGCGGAATGAGGCTCACACTTGCCCCAAGATCTAACAAAGCATTATCAACATTATATTTACCTATTTTGCAAGGAATAGAGAAAGTGCCGGGATCTTTTAATTTAGGAGGAAGTTCTCTTTGTAAAATGGCACTTACTTCTTCTGTCAAGCGGCTAGTCTTATGCTCCTCAAGTTTCCTCTTATTTGCAAGAATATCCTTTAAGAACTTAGCATAGGACGGCATTTGTTGAAGGGCATCGGTAAAAGGTATGTTGATGTAAATAGACTTTAAGACTTCTAAAAATTTTGCAAATTGTTTGTCAAGTTTGGCTCTTACCAACCTTTGGGGGTATGGTATTGGAGGGTCAAAATTTCTAGAAATCTTAGGGGATTCTGTCCCATTTTCAACATCTTCATTAGTATCAACCATCGGTGGGGTTGGACTAACTTTCTCCTTACTCGGTTTGATATTTTCCTTAGGAAGGGGATCTATAATTTCTTTTCCACTCCTAGTTTCTACCGCACTAACATGCTCGTCGGGCCTTTGCGATTGACCGGGAAAACTCCCTTGTGGTCTATGCGAGGTGCCGGCTTGTTGAGCTTGTTGATTTTCAAGCATTCTATTGTGGGCGGCTAAATTATCAAACCTAGCATTCAACGACTTTATGGATTCCCTTAACTCATTATTGGTCTTTTCTTGTTCGTTTTTACTTTCAATAATAAAATCCATGATAAGATCCAATTTAGACTTAGGGGGAGGGAAAGCATTAGAATTGCCATTGAAATTCTTTTGTGTAAATCCCGGTGGTTGTGTAGAAGGTTGTGGGTTTAAAATATTGTTATTCTTATAGGAAAAATTAGGGTGATTTCTCCACTCGGGATTGTATGTGTTTGAATACATACCACCATTTCCCCCATAAGAATTAACAAAATTTACTTGATCACTAGAAGTAGTGTCAAGAAATTCACAACGATTCTCGTACTATGTGAGTTCGACCCACATAGTTCACAAACAACATTAATGTTGGCCACGGTATTTACATTAAAGTTTTCAAATTTTTTAAGAAGCATATCAACTTTAGAAGACAAGGTAGTAATGACATCAATATTGTACTTACCTGGAATCCCCTGCGGTTGTTCCCTCTCATTGAACCATTGATAGTGATTCAGGGCTATGTTCTCTATCAAGTCGTATGCTTGATCCACCGTCTTATTCATTAGTGCACCTCCTGCGGCGGCATCAATTGTCTCCCTTGTTCCATGTGTGAGACCATTGTAGAAAGTATGCACAATTAACCACTTTTCAAGCCCGTGGTGAGGGCACATCCTTAGGAGCTCTTTGAATCGCTCCCAAGCGTCATACAGTGATTCGCTTCCTGTTTGGCTAAAATTTGTAATCTTCGTCCGAATTTGAGCAGTCTTGTTCGGAGGAAAGAAACGTCCAAGGAATGCTTCTTGAATTTGGTCCCAAGTTGTAAAGGAGTTGGGTGGGACTGAAATTAACCACTGTTTCGCCTTATCCTTAAGAGAGAAAGGAAAAAGGCGCATCCGAATTGCTTCCGGGGTAACATTCTGAATACGTGTGGTATCACAATATTCAAGGAATGTTTGGATGTGGAGATGAGGATCTTCGAAAGCGGTGCCGCTATATTGGTTATTCATAACCATAAGAAAAAGTCGCGGCTTTATCTCAAAGTGTGCCGCTTCGGCATTCGGCACAACAATAGGGGATCTAGTTCCCGGGGTACTTGGGTTAACAAAGTCCCGTAGGGTCCTAGCAGGTGTTTGCGGTTCTCCGTCCATGTGTTTTTGTAGAGTTTCTCTAAATCTTCTTAATCTTTCGTGAAAGCTTCTTTCGGGTTCCGGATCAAAGTTGTCAACGAATGTCCGAGACCGTTTCATAAACTACAAGAAAAACACTTTGAAGAAAAATTAAACGTAACAGATTATAGGACAAGAAAGCAAAATAGTAAAAATAAAATAAAAAACAAAAAATTTTGTAGTAAAGACAAAAATAAAAAGTAAACCGTTGTCCCCGGCAACGGCGCCAAAAACTTGTTCAGTCGAAACCTAACGGTTTATTTTATATCCGCAAGCGCACGGGCTATTGTAATATAGCGGGTGCAAGTACGAGTCGATCCCACAGAGACAGGGTTTACTTAAGGGATATTTTTGTCTTTAGAAAATATAGAAAGGATTGGGGGGGGTAGATAAAATTTGTTTTTAGAATAATAGAGAGAGCATAGACAGAAAGTACTTTAATTGAATTCTTATAAAACGAAGCATTCTCGGGATTGGAAATCATACACATAATCTTATTCATCAAATTGTCATTGTCTTAGAAATAAAAGGTTTTCATAAAAAGCAAGGATGGTATGTTAGGCCTACGCTATTTCGGGCTAGGACAATAGCATTTGTATTCTTCACTAATTATGTCCTAACTGTTTGAGAAATCCGTTTATGTTTGCCCCCGCCCTGTCACAAACGGGCATTCCGGCTTATCTCTAGCTGACCATAATTAGTAAGAATCCATTAAGGGCGGAAGTTCAACATACTTTCCATTAAAGGAACATCCCTAGGCCATTGAACTACTCTCGTGATCAATGAACCTAGTTTCTTTATATGGTTCCGTCAATTGAGATTCTCCGCTAGGTACTTCTCTCAATTGATCGAATCATACAAATTGGATATCGCCAATAAGTAAGGCATTTAGAGAATAATATAAAGAGATTGTTTTAGATGAAGAAAGTAGACAAGACTAATCATTTTTTAGATGATGAATAAGCATGTTTTTTGAGTTTCCAACCCCAAGAATATGGGGATTACTCACAAGCCATTTATAATATATAAGCAATTAAAATAAGAGATTGAGTAAGAAAGACTTATGATGAACAAATGTGGAAATAATGCTTCACTTTTATTGCTCTTCTTCCAAAGTAACTTCAAGAACAAAATAATGACTTGATCTTCAAATCTCCTTGGAAATTGTTATCACAAGTATTTGTGTTTCCTATCTATCAAATATCAGTAATTTCTCTCTAATAATTCGTCTTTAAGACTGATCTCTAGGGTCCTATTTATAAAAAGGAGGGAACTCTTCAATCGGGTGCAACCAAAAGGTGCCTTTACATCTGCAGTCACGACTTGCACGGCCGTGTCAAGGAAGTTGCACGGCCGTGTGACCCTTGGCGCCAGATTTGAATTTAAGTCTTGACACTTCGCACGGCCGCTCCTATATAAGCTGCACGGCCGCTCCATGAGATGACACGGGCGCTCCCTCTTCAAGACACGGCCACTCTATATTTTAGGGCCAAAAATGGCCTCGAAAAAGGCCAAGTGCACGGCCGCTCCATCTCTCGCCGCACGGCCGCCCGTCTCGAATTTTAACTTTGTGTGCTTGATTTGGTTGGTGCTCTCCTATGTCTTTTGCCTTGAAGTGTCCAAGTATCCTTTTGATAAAAAATGAACCTAAAACCTGTCTTAAAAAGCAAGAAATATACCAAAAGCGTAAAATCTAGAAAATAAGGAAAAGAAACTAAAAAGTATATGAAATGAAATGAGAAATGATGTTTTATGCCATAAAAAGTATATAAAAAGAAGGATAAATGACTATATAATAGTCACTTATCAACACTAACGTCCTTCCCGGCATGTAACGTGACCTCCGAACCCAAATCTATAATCTCGGGCATTTTTCAAAGTTTTGGCCCTTAAAACAAAAATGGCGTGGCGACTCCGGTCTTTTTTCGATTGGTTTTTCAAAGAAACAAAAATTTCAAAGTTAACCCTTTCGGAAAAAATTTGCTGGCACATCATCACAGTGGCGACTCCGCTGGGGACTTTATAAGCTTTTTCTAAAAAAAAAATGATATTTGGTATATTGGTGGAAACCATTGAACTTCTCGTTATCGCCTCCTAACACGAGTCGGGGATAAATTGTGGTTTAACAATCCCACGTACCGGTATCATTGTTTTAAAAAAAAAAAAAAGAGAAAAGCTTTTGAGGGTCAAGCTTCCGTCCCGGCATTAAAAATCATTTGTTGTGTGTGTTGATTTTTGCACATTTTCGTGTTGTTTTGGCCGCCTCGGAAAAAGTCAAAATTTTGACTGTCGGAATCATGTCCCTAACTGTTGGAATTTTTGTGCTTATGTGCTTATGTGTGCATTTACTTTCAAAAAAAAAAATTCAAAAAAAAATTTCAAAAAAAAAAAGATTTTTCAAAAAAAAAAGAAAATTTTCAAAAAAAAAAAATCATGCATCATTCTTTTTAAGACACATGAAAATTTTTATTTTACTCAGAAAAAGAAGATAGACTGCTTGCACACTACGCGCACGTGACCGTACACTGCACACTACGTCCCTAACCCGGGGAAATCCTTGTCGCGGCCCATTTGATCTTATTACGCCTCTCGGTGCAAGCACAGGACTACCCAAACATCCCATGGAGCCTCGTGTCGACCATGCACTTGTCCGTGACACACTTTGTCCGAGACCCGGTTGGTTTTTAGTCTGGTCTGTGTCATGCCCTGTCTGTGTATAGAACTTTCCTTTCAAGCCTTTGTTGGCACACCGACTCAATATCTTTCGGGGACCCTAATCAGTCGAAGTCATGCCGGTTTTTCGCCGCAGACTTTGACCAAGATATTGACCGGCGCCTTGACTTCGGCTCTGACTGGCACAAATTATACACAGACTCCCAGCATGACACTGAGTCATCAAGGATTAATGATTATTCCATGCCTAATTACGGCCTAATTGACGACAAATCAAGATCAATCGTGGACATTTATCAGTCCAAATCATGCCGACTTTTTGTCGAGCCCTCGGACATGATCTTGACTTTGACGTCAACTTTGTCCGTAATTTACATCGAACGCTCGTTAAGACTCGATTACCCGCCAGACTTTTAGGATCATTTTTTCTTTCGGTCGGTGGGACCCGCTTGCCCTATAGGACCCTCGCCCGGGGCTGTCCACCCTGGGAGGTCGAAATACAGGTGGAATACGAGGGGCTTATAGACGTAGTGACGGGGCCCACTGATCCAGGATCCAGAGTAGTTTGCGAAAAAGAAGAGCAATCTTTTCCAACCGATTAGGTTAATAAAACATGTTTTAAGTAAACGTGAACAAATAACCGCATGTTGCATGAGCCCCAAAGTCCAAACACTTACCCTCCTTCAATTCCTGCACATCTCGAACCCTCGTACCTTTTTCCCCGCAGCCTCCTCACAAAGGTTGGTTCCGACTCCGGTCACCGTTTGATTAGTTGGGAAGAGTCAAGCGCATCATCAACTTCGCCGTTTGTTCCGACTCCGGATTCGAATGTCTCGCATCGCCCGGTAATGATGGGGATAACGTCACTCGCCTCCCTGGGACCCCTCGGACGTAACAACGGTGGAATCGGTTAGCGAAAGATGAGGTTACGACAGAAGCACAAATGAATAGCCTTATGAACGCTATTAAGAGCCACGGTTTGGCCGCCGCCTCAATCCCGATGGCACCTTCACCGTGGAAGAAGACGAGGATGCCAATCCCACTCTCGGCCGCCACGATTACTCCAGGATGCCACCACCCACCTCCTATGGTACCACTACCGTAACCCATGCTCCTCGGTCTTCGGGTCACCGGCTCCCCAACCACGCACCACCGGATCCATGCAGCCCGACGGCACAAATCGGTTCACGCTTCCTCAGCTGGGACAAAGCCGCACGGAATGTCTTCTCATGGTTGGGGTTATCTCGGAATGCCACAGCCTAATTGGGATCCCGCCACGCTTTGGAACCGATCAATCCGGCCTTCGCAAAGAATCAGCTCAAAGGGTCACAACAACAGCTTCGGCATGCCTCAACGCCCGTCAGAGCCCCTCCTCGTAATGATGCTAGCTCACCGCTCCTCCCACAACTTTCACAAACCCATTTCTCACTCGTGGTTCGATGGGTTACCAAACCTCCATCCCGCTTTCATCGGTAATCACCACGACCGCAGTACCCTCGGTTATACACCATCGCCTCACCACCATGCAATTCAACAATGGGGCCAGGACAAAGAAACCCCGCATCTAAACCTACTTATGGGCCCCACTGAAATCCTAGCTATCCGGCTACAAACAGGACTATCTCCACCCACTTTGCCGGTTGAAAACCCACAAAGAAGTCCGCAAGGTTCTATCCTTTTGCTCGTGGTCCTATTCATGCTCCCTGTAACTTAGCCCAAAGACAAAGTTTTCACCTACGTCCCGGGCCGGACATTCCATCCACCCGCCCGCTCCCAGCTGTAACCCCCTCTCCGTTTCAAATGCCACGGCTCCGCCACAAGACCATCATCTCGGCCCGGTTCATGGAACAACACAAGGAAATGAAAGCGCAGATCGCCGAGCCGGGATCGCCAAGAAGTCTCGCCTTCCGGCCTACGTGCACTGACTCTATTGTTCCTTCCGCCCCACAAATTCGTGATGCCTAACTGATCTCTTTGATGGGACCGCATGCCCGAAAACTCATCTCGGACACGTATACCTTGGCGATGAAGGCCAAAGGATGTACCAATCAGCCTATGGCCGACTATTTCGCCTATCTTTGAAATCCAAAGGCCTTAAAATGGTTCTTTCATTTGAAACCCGGCCGTGACTACGTGGGACCGTATCACTAATGCCTTCACGTAAAAGTACAAGGCCAACCCTGGAATGGGAAACAAATAGAGTTGACCTACAAACAACAAATGCTAGTCGTCCGATGAGAATGTTGGGGACTTCTACAAGCGGTGGAATCTCGAAACTCGTGAAATGGCCATCCCTCCTTCCGAAGAGGAACAATCGGACATCTTCCGCTCATGCTCGAAACCACATTCGAGAGCCTCCTCGCCACTTCCCGTACTCGACTTATGGGCCATGGTTAACTCCGCAGCCCAAGTTTGAAAAGGCTTATAATCAAGAACCGGCCGCTGCCTCGCACGTATATCGGGATCCTCCTTCAAACACCGCCCTCAAGCTCCGCTAAAGGCAAAGAAATGATTAACTACGCGGGACAGAATGTAATAACACAACTCCTTTCGCTCCCAGAAAACCGCCGAGCCTGTGCCACGGTCATGAACCTCGAAAACTTTGGAATGCCTCTAAACGACATCTTTAGGGGACTGGTGAAAGAAGGCTTGCTGCGGCCTTTGGAGAATTTCCAACCCAAAAATCCGAATGCTCCCATGGATACCTCAAAGTATTGTGCTTTTCATCAAGCTCACGGACATCTAACAGATAACTGCTTTACTCTGAAAAAGGCAATCCAGGGGCTGATAGAACAAGGAAAGTTGGAAGGCCCCGAGGGGCCTAATACACCAAGAATCCTCTCGCCAGGAACCATAATCAGGTAAACATGATTGAATGCGGAGAACCTTTTCATGCTCAGGAAGGTGCTGATGAAGGTCCCCAAATACCCATGGCCAACCTTGTCGAAGATCCTGAATTCGGATTCCCCATCAACCTTGAGGGCGATGAGCAAGTCAGCCCACCTTGGTCTCATGTCAGAGACTTCCTGCAAGAATACGAGGCCCGCTATTTCTCGGATGAAGGGAAGGCCAATACCGAAGAGCTGGGGCTGTTCCGGTCAAAACATGAGAAAACCATTTACACAAGATGGTTAAAACAATCGAGAAGAATCGAACAAGAAAGCTTCCGGCGAGCGCCGTATCTGGGCTTATCAAAGAAGAGGCCGAAGAGCATCTAGAGCTAGTACACTTCGCAAGTTGGCTTTGGGAGAGGCCGAATACGATCCCGAGAACAATAAGAATCGAAGAGGAGGATTCCTTCTATATCCTGCCGGGAATCAAATACGTGCCACCCCCTCTCACTCTTCCCCCGCAGTTTTTGGGAGGAGAAGTGGAGTCCCAACTACCATTTCCGGGAATGGGAGCATATGACAATTTCTGCGGCTGCACGCACCCATATTCCCATAACGGGTTTGATCGGCGTTCCCTCTCAGCCGAAATTCCGGTAGTATGGGAAGATGATTCCGATGACAGCGATGATGATAATGATGACGAGAGCGAAGAGTCAACTGAGGCCCCAGATCCGGAAATAATCTGTAATAATCATGCCAGAAATGAGCCCATGGGAGCCAGGCACAATGGTTGGTTGTCAGCAAGCGACGACGAAGAAACTTCGGAAGACGAATATGAAACCGAGGATATGAAGGCCATGAAGTTTCCTGGGTCTGAGCACGTGGATGTCTTAGAGTTCAACACTGCCTACCATGCTTTGGGGAAAGGGTTTTCAGGCATCCGATCCAGCCGATAGTCGAAGATCTGATAGAAAGAGGGAAACTAACTCCCATCCCCCCAAATGAGAAAATAACCATGGTCAGATCGAATCCGCCCCAAAACAAAGTAACACTCCTTGTCAGGGTTACCCAAGAAGAGGCCACCTTCCCCGAATGTATGTCAGCTCTCAGAGAAGTCCTGGAAACCTAAGCATGATACCCGATGCGCCTCCCACACGGAGTGCTATAATCATCTCCAACTCGAGTATTACTGTAAAGGAACCGTAATGGTTGCACTATACCGGGATGAGATCGAAAAGCCGCCGAGCCCCGACAATAGCGAATCTTGTTGTATGATAACTATGAGCAAGGCGGGCTATGGGAGCGAATTGGAAGACGCCCTAGCTCTGTGGGCCATCCAGGGGCAACAACACAACCCCAGACTCAAAAGCCTGTGACTTGGGAAGCAGTTATAAGGGCCGCCCAGGAAGGAGCCAGTAGAGCTCAGCCCCTCACCGTTGCTAGACTCCGTCAGAACCAGTGGCCGATAGCCAAAAGGGCTCCCCGTTGACCTTAGCGGCGTTGAAGAAATCTAGTCAAGAAGCAACCGATGAGGAAGTTAACTGGTTGACCCGATCCGGGCAAATCTTCCAAGGGAATCCCAAGGCGTATAAGAAGGCCACGGATCAAGCACCCGAGGAGAACCGCCATCCCTATGCTAAGACAAACAAAACTCCCGACCCCGGAAAAGAGGATCCCGTGCTCACCCCTGAAGCAAACACAGCCAACATCTCTCTCGTGGTCCCCGCTCACCTCATCCTATCCCCACAAGCTAAAGCCGGAAGAAAGCCCGGCCCGCACCTTGGTACCTATTGATGCTACTCCCGATGATGTGGTACTGATTGGAAACATCCACTACGGGAACATAATCACTTTCACGCATCTTGACCTCCCTCAATTTGGGGCCGATCATAACGAGCCTCTCTTCATCACACCCAATTGGATGAACGACGCCTCCCTCGGGTCCTGGTTGATAATGGGTCCGAATGAACATTCTTCCGGCAAAGATCATGAGCTCGCTTGACATCAAGTCCACGAGACTTAAAACCTTCCTCCCTCACGCCAAAGCTTACGACTCGACATCCCGAGCAAACCTTGGAGTTGCTACCTTGGACCTCTGGTTTGGACGTAAATTGATACCTATGGAATTCCAGGTTATTGACATACCGATCACTTTTAATGCCTTATTGGGAAGACCTTGGCTGCATCAGTCAAGGGGGTCGCCTCAAGCCTCCACCGGTGTGTGAAATTCGTCTCGAATGGGGACGACAACCATTTACGGGGATTTAGTCACCTTGGAGGGCACGGATACAGTGGAATACCTATTCGAAATCAAACATGACGAGGAAGGCCTCATGCTAACGGGCTTCACGGTCGAACCTCCAAAGGCCCAAGTTTGCAACATAGATCCGACAATCACCGGGATAAAATCCCTCCGGTCTTGAAAATGATGAGAAAGATGAGCTATCTACCTGGCCTCGATGCAGGGAAGCACCAACAAGGAACTCACAAACTCATCGAGGTGAAAGGACAGAAAACTCGCCACGGCACGGGATATGAGGCCTCCTCGGTGGACACCGCAAAAGGAAAAGGATTTGGAGCTATCACGGGAAGGGTCCCGGTCGACGACCCTAAAACTCTTCCTTTCGAGTCCTAATTTGGTGACTACTTCGTAAAGGGTCCCACACAACCGGGTAACATCACAGAGCCCACGAAGGGTGGCCGAAGCTACGGGATAGCCACAACAAGTTCGTGGAGCCAAAGCTAACCCGGTCCGTAGAATGTTCTGGACCTACCCAAGATACCCAGGGCTACCACTACCATAAAGAGCGAGTGCACTTTTTAAAGGCGTGCCAAGCCTAGTGGAACAGTTCGAAAAGCTGCCTGCCCAGGATGGCCCGAAGCACGAGTTTGAATTGACGATGCCGAAAGCCAAAGCCACGAAGTCTTTTCGGATGATTGGGATGATCCGATCATGCGGCGGTTGTTCGGGGAAGAGATCCAGTGCCGGACACGATTGATTTCAGCTCAGTCAAAGAAATGGTAGCAATGATCGAGGAAGGAGCACAGTACAATTCCCGAGTCATGACGCCCCTGACAGCGATGCCGTTAAAGAATCGGGAAACTCTCTCAGGCCCGTCCGCGACCAAAGAACAAATGATCACCAAGCCTGGATTGGTCTCCCATCCCTTTGTGTCAATCTAGGAAAAGTCCTCCGAGTCTTTCATTGTTAAGGTCGAGTCTCTAGAGTCGTCCGACGGCCCTACGCCTGAAGACTACGAGTCTGTAGCAAATGCTGTATTTCCTTTCGTTCCTAATGAAATGACGAACCTTTCTGAGTATCCCTTGATTGCCACTTTAATTAATGATGAATTAATTAATAAAAAAAATATTTAATAATAATTCATTAGATAAAGAAGCAGACACATTAAATAAAAAAAAAAAGAAGAGAACAAAAATCTTTAAGCAGGTTGTTCGGAAAGAGGAAAATCGAGCCCAAGCTGCCGAAGAGATTTTGACGAGTGTGAATCTGGGAACTGCGGAAGAGCCTAAAGAGACGCAGATTGGTGATTTCTTCGAAGGAACTGGAAAGGATGCCTTACAAAATCCTACAAAATCCTCAACTCAAGGAAAGTAGCCCTCTTCATCAAAGAGAACATCATATGCCGATACGGGTTGCCAGCCGAAATCATCTCAGATAATGGATCCCACTTCGAAGGGGAATGTGAAAGGCTGGCGAGAATTCGAATAACCCGTCACAAGTCATCTCCTTACGGGCCCCAAACCAACGGAGCCGTCGAGGCGGCAAACAAGACTCGGAAAATATCATCCGGAAAATGGTTGTCAGAGGCGAAGATTGGCCCAAAAAGTTACACACAGCACTCTGGGGCTCGGAGAACATCCGTCAGGACGGCAACAGGAGAGACACCATTTGCTCTCACCTACGGGATGGAAGTCGTGCTCCCAATCGAGCTAGAAATCCCCTCACTCCATGTGCTGTTGGAAAGCCAAATCAACGAGGTCGAATGGCTCCGAAGTCGCCATGATGAATTGGCCCTACTAGATGAGCGCCGATTGAAAGCAATGGAACACATCCGAGCCTACCAAGGGAGAATGGCCAGAGCCTTCGACAAGAAAGTAAAGCATCGGGAGATCCGAGAAGGTGATCTCGTTTTGAAAGAGAAGCCCCCAGTCCGTATCAACCCCTCGGCAAATGGGAGCACATGCAGGTCGGGCCATACATCGTCCAAAAGATCTTCTCCGGAGGAGCCATGCAACTTGCGGACCTCGACGGAAATCCCTTTGTACACCCGGTGAATGGTGACAAGGCTGCGCGAGATACTACGCGTAAAAACGCCGAGTCAAAAAAGAAAAAACAAAAAAAGAGTGCTAAAAGAGTAACACCCAACTTGGTTGAAACCCCGAAAAGGGCGGCCTAGGTAAAAAACAGGGTTGCACAACAAAAAAAAACAAAAAAAAAAAAAACAACAACAAAATCGACCGGGTCGAACTACGGAGACACGAGCCCTTTTGTCCGAAGGGAACGTAGGCGGCGGAAACGGTTCGGTCTAAAGCACAAATAAAAGTCATACTTTGACATCAATACACCGATCGGACCATGAAAGCGTCTCGAAAAACTACTGAAGCAATTCAAATATTCATTACAAGTTAAAAACTTTTGATGAGTCTAAGCCCGGTTCATTCCTACAACCGGCAACCTGCTAAAGAAAACTAAGATACATAATCAAACTAATGTGTCTGCTACGACAAGAAAGGGATACTCGGAAACCTCGGAGTCACTCCATGCCACTCGTGCTTGGCCTCTCCCTCTTCTTCCCCCTTCGAGTCTTCTTCTTGAGCAGGGAAAAATGTCGGTCTTCCTCCTACCAAGCTGCAGTACGAGGAACGGGATCTATCAAACCGGCCTCTGTCGGGGCCTTGGTAGCCCTAGCGTCATCTCTCATCTCTGTGGCGTAGTGGTAGCATAGGAGTCCTCCTCTCCTGCCTCTTGACATAAGCCTCATAGTCGGTCACAACATCTCCGCTCCTGTCATGAGGGTTGTCCCTCGCCTCGGCCCTCCTCCTCTCGCTGTCGGGTCCTCCGCACCCACAATGGCCTCACGCCGTCTCAAAATAGCCATCGAGTCTCTCCCAAATGCCTCTCGTACCAATCCAGTACCAAGTGGTCAAGAACACGAGAGTCTCGGACGCTGAGGATAACCCGAGAAGGAAAGACGTCATACCTCCATGCTCGGGAAAGAAATGGAAACACCGAGGGATCATCCATAGAAGCGAAGCCACCACCACAGGTGGCTATATCACCAAAATCCTCCAAAGGAACTGCTCCAAGCCGAGCTGTCTCGAACTAAAGCCGGAATGTAGAAGGCTGGGTGAGAAAGCCCCGGAAGCATGACCACATGAGACCCGTCTGAAGTACTCTGCGAGTCTCCACCCGCCAACAAGGCACGACCATCGATATCTTACGTCGGCGACCGGCCATCCAACGCTCCCATGAGCCACGATCATCAAAATCTCAAACAATGAACCCCTCTCCTGGCAAATGTCCAAGGCTTGATCATATCGGAAGTTTCCCGAAGAATCCCCAAGCGCTCCATCAGCCACAAAGTCAAGAGAAACGGGCTGCCCCCGTGCATATACCATCTCCCGGTAGCCAGCCTGTCGAGAGCATGCAAAGTCTCTCCCAAGATCAAAGGTACAACGTCTACGCCCAAGCGACAATGAACAACGATATCCAGCGAGACCGATGACAGATCCCAAAAGAATAAACCATGAACAAGGTCCCGAACATGCAAAGTGCAAAAGCATCCCAATAGGCATCGTCAAGCAAGCCTAAGCCCCTAAATCTATCAGGGAGACCAGAAATATTGAAATGATCGGGACCACAGATCATACCTTGTGCTTCCTCCGGGGAAAGATGAAGAAGGTTGCACAACTTGTCAAGAAAAGAGGCCCCTCCGGGCAAAGGAATTGCAATCTCCTCCACCTCGGGACCACCAAGCAAAGTCCGAAATTCTTCGATGGTCGGGACCATCTCATTGTAAGAAAGGCAAAAGACATGCCTTCTAGTGTCCCAAAATGAGGAAGAAGCTCTCAAGAGGTCGTAGTCCGGAACCAATTCTTTGAGGGACCATAAGCACTTCACCTTGTACCTTTCTTCAAAGAATGACCTCCTTTCATGCATAATCTCCCGAGACCACTCTTTAAACTTGGTGAAGAATTGCATTTGAGCATTTTGGGACAATTTGGGTGGATTTCTCATGCTCACAATTCTCTCCATGGTTTTTCTCTCCTTCTCCCGAAAATGGCTGTTTGAGCTGGTGGTTGAAGAAAGGTATTTGAATTTGAAATAAAGGGAGACCAGATCTGAAGCAAAATTAAAGGACAATGTCGAGATGCGAGTCCTGTCCGCGCGAATATGTTTGCCACCCGAGAAAAAAAAATCTTTGCAACGGTCAAAGCTTGCGCACCAAAGGAATATTTTGTCCCGGCCCAAAGCTTTGTCCAAACCAGTTCATACACCAAACATCTACACCCTTGCCAAAAAACCGAGGCTCATGCAACATTGCATTCATACAGCATCGCATTCAAAAAAAATAATAAAATAACAATAATCCCAGATTATTACATTCCAGAAAAAAAGAAAAAAAAAAGCAAAAAAAAAAAAGAAGAAAGCAAAAAAAAAAATGTGTATAAAAATAAACTGTATCTGTCTAAATACAATCTCGGTCTCGAAATCAATCTCAAAATATCGAGTCTCGAAGGATCGTCGGTCGAGTCCTCGGTGGTGGGCCTTCCCCGGTCCCTCTTGCGGCTCGGGCCCGCCTCCTCGGTAGCCATGAAGATCTCGGGCTCGGAATCATCGTCCTCGTCCCGGAAGAAGGCTCGTCGGGACCAACCGGCACGCTACGATAGGGCAAGCCAAGATCTGCGAAGAAATCATATCCGAAGGTGAAGGCGTCGGACTCTGGACGTGCGAAGAAGATCCACCATCTTGCCGCGGACGTGTCCCCGCCCGTAAGGATCTCCGAGAATGATGTGGTCCGAAGGTAGTACCACGCGAGGGTCAAGGAGAGGAGAAAGAGGAGTCTCGGAGGAAGTCTCTGAAAAAATAGGGGAAGCCTCCCGCCTGGCAGGCGTCGGTTGTGGTCGCCTCGCTCTAGCCCGAGGGGCTCCACAAGCCACCATCCTCCTGATGAATCTCTTAGCCCCGATCACACCTTCGTCGGCTTCTCCACGACCACCTCCAGGAAACCGCACGAAAACAAAAGCGTCGAAACCGTTGAAGCAAGAAATGATGACAGAAAGAAAAGAAAAGACGAAGCAAAAAAAAAAAAGAGGTGGGAAAGAGAAGCCATACCTTCATACCGGACGAGGCCGGAAGCTCGTGGAAGCCGCTCGAGTGAGGATCTGCACCCTCAATCGGACCCCATCCTGGACATATGAAAAGTCCGTCCGAGGGTACCGCGGGACCCTAACCCCTCTCTATCAAGAACAGGGCGTCCTCGGCCTCCTCAAGATAAATCTTTGGATATGGCTCAATCGCCACAAATCTTTGAGAAGTGTTGGCCGCCCGGTAATCATCCCAGTCACGAGATCTCTCACTAGGGTGCATCATGTCGGCGGAGGCTCCACCGGTGTCATCAAAGGCAAATTCACGCCATGCGACGCGTCACCCTCTCCCCCGGATAATAGACGTCGCAAGTCAAGCCCCTCAAAATCCTCCATTGCACGGTCCATACCTCGGCGCCCCTCGAGTGCGCCACATCGAAACTTGATCCCGGGGATAAAATATCATCTCCTCATCCGTCTCGGCCCCGTCAAAGGCGGGCGGTCCACGTATGTCGAGGGTCGTGCGCCCTCTAGAACCCTTCTTCTCCCGGGCAAACTTGGACCGAACGCATGGCTGGATACGCCCGACATACTCCAGCCGTCTGTCGCCACATCGTGACGTGAAAGAACTCCAACGCCCATACTGCGAAAGGTAAAAATCAAATCAATTAAGTGCGAAAAAAGATACGTGCTTAAAGAAAAGAGGGAAAGCGAAAATAAAGCTTATACCTCCAGAGGGAACTCGAAGCATGTCAAGGAACTGACAGCCTTTCGGCTATACCGATCTAGAGCGAAATAGAGCTCTGCCGATCCTGCCTCTCCCCAGAGACCTCTCCGGCCATCCCCACGTCCTCCAAGGACCTCGGCAAGCAAAGACAGCCGTCCCTCGGCATGTCCAAAAAGAGTGCTCGAAAAAGCAAACCATAAAAAGGCCCTAGCAATGCGCTCGGCGCCTATCCTCTCATCTCCGGCCTTGTAGCTCCCAATGATCTCCACAATCTTTCCCTCAACCACGGCGTACTCCATACCCATCCCCTTTTTGGGAATAGGGAAAATCCTAGCAGGGCACTGCAGATCACGATCGCGTAGCCGTCTCTCCACTCAATCTTTGCGTCCATTAAAGGACATACCCGTGATCGCAGCATAGTCAGAAGGCGTAACCGTCGCCTCACCCCAGGAGAAGTGAAATGTGTGGGTCACGTCCCACCAGTGCTGTGCCAAAGCGAAGATCAGACCCTTGCTCTTGGGAAACTTGACCAACCCCCTCAAGCACTCAATGAACTCGTACAGCCCGGTCTCAATGACGATCTGTCTAGGACTCATCATCGCTCCTCTGCCCATATCTGGAAGCCAGTCCCATAGACCAATCACAGACTCCACTGATCCCCGAGTCTTCATCTTGTTCAGCTGCTGCGTCACAAAGCGATCTCCACCCTGCAATTGAAAAAAAAAAAAGAAAGAGTCAAAAAAAAATTTTGCATTCAAAAAAAAATTGCATTAAAATAAAAAAAAAAGAGCATTAAAATTAAAAAAGAGCATGCACATGCATCATAGACATGAAATTTTGAAGAAAATTCGGCAGCATAACAGCATGCAATGAACCTAGCCCCATTTTTCTTGCACAAAAGAAAGCAGTTTTCAGCAAATCCCAATCAACATTCATTCATACATGAAGAAAAAATTCATACAAGGAGTCAACGGAAGCAAAAACTCCGTCCCATTTTCATAAAATAACATGCATACACGCATACATTCATTCAACGGAAGCGAGAACTCCGTCCCATTTTTCATGAAATAACATACATAAACAATTTTTTCAAATCATTCATTCAAAGGGAACGAAAAACCCGTCCCACTTTTCATAGAAAATCACATTCTCAAAAAAAAAATGCATTCATATCATGCATATCATTCATCATCTCAAAAAATCCTACATTCGTACGAGGAGTCAACGGAAGCAAAAACTCCGTCCCATTTTCATAAAATAACATGCATACATGTCATTCATGGAATCATCATCTCATTGCAAAAAAAAAAAATCATCATCCCATTACAAAAAAAAAATCCTACAAGAATGCATACATGCATACATTCATGTCCGTCCCAAATTCGGACGAATTCCTTATCATTTCATATTTCAAAAAAAAACAACAAAAAAAAAATGGCAAAATGCCCATTCTTTTCAAACAAAATGCAACATGCATATCATCAAAATCAAGATTCAAAGTCAAAAACACAAATTTTTCAAATTTAATTTCAAATTTCGGACAAAAAAAAAAAATTTGGCAAAAATGCGCATTCTTTTTTCAAACAAAATGCATTACCCATATACTCATTACAACATGCAAAGCATCAAAATCAAAATCCAAGGCCAAGAACATCAATTATTCGAAATTCAAAAAAAAAATCAAAAATCACCAAAAAATCAATTTCAAGCAAGAAATCGACAAAGGGATCGAAAAGATTCGAAGTATACCGTTCGGAGGCTCGGATCAGTGGCCCAATGTTGCCACGCATTGGGGTAATGCTCCTCCGCAATCGATTGCGAAAGAGAATAGTGCCTTCTCATTCGGACAAACTCCAATCGCCTCTCCGCTACCGGACCACGTCCTTGGCCTTGAATGGCTACTCCCGCGTGTTCCATTGCTCGAAAAATCAAAGAAAACGGAAGATTTTCGAAGCTTTTCTTGGCCAACAATGGCTTCCCCTCGGTTTCTCCCTCTTCTCTCTCGAAAACTGAAAAGAAATTATGAAGAAGAAGAAGGGAGGGCGGCGCCTCATTTAAAACCTGTCCAGATTACAATCCCCTCCGCGCGGATAGGTTTGAAGGGTCAAAATGACCCTTTTGCCCTTTAAAATTTCAGGACTCTGCAGTTTAGTCCTCAACTTAACAAAGTTAACCAAAGTTAACCCCCTTTCAAAGGAACCCCCACGGCAGTCAAACGTAAGACCGATCTCCCCGAGAAAGAAACGGGATCCCGTATCTTTCATCAAAATTATTCCCCGGCAGTCAAACGTAAGTCCGATCTCTCCGAGAAAGTTAACGGAATCCCGTTTCTTTCATCAAAATCATCAACGGCAGTCAAACGTAAGTCCGATCTCTCCGAGAAAGTTAACGGAATCCCGTTTCTTTCATCAAAATCATCAACGGCAGTCAAACGTAAGTCCGATCTCTCCGAGAAAGTTAACGGAATCCCGTTTCTTTCATCAAAATCATCAACGGCAGTCAAACGTAAGACCGATCTCCCCGAGAAAGTTAACGGAATCCCGTTTCTTTCATCAAAATCATCAACGGCAGTCAAACGTAAGACCGATCTCCCCGAGAAAGTTAACGGAATCCCGTTTCTTTCATCAAAATCATCAACGGCAGTCAAACGTAAGACCGATCTCCCCGAGAAAGAAACGGGATCCCGTATCTTTCATCAAAATCATTCCCCGGCAGTCAAACGTAAGTCCGATCTCTCCGAGAAAGTTAACGGAATCCCGTTTCTTTCATCAAAATCATCAACGGCAGTAAAACGTAAGACCGATCTCCCCGAGAAAGAAACGGGATCCCGTATCTTTCATCAAAATCATCAACGGCAGTAAAACGTAAGACCGATCTCCCCGAGAAAGATAACGGAATCCCGTTTCTTTCATCAAAATCATCAACGGCAGTAAAACGTAAGACCGATCTCCCCGAGAAAGATAACGGAATCCCGTTTCTTTCATCAAAATCATCAACGGCAGTCAAACGTAAGTCCGATCTCCCCGAGAAAGAAACGGGATCCCGTATCTTTCATCAAAATCATTCCCCGGCAGTAAAACGTAAGTCCGATCTCCCCGAGAAAGAAACGGGATCCCGTATCTTTCATCAAAATCATTCCCCGGCAGTCAAACGTAAGTCCGATCTCTCCGAGAAAGTTAACGGAATCCCGTTTCTTTCATCAAAATCATTCCCCGGCAGTCAAACGTAAGACCGATCTCCCCGAGAAAGTTAACGGAATCCCGTTTCTTTCATCAAAATCATTCAACGGCAGTCAAACGTAAGACCGATCTCCCCGAGAAAGATAACGGGATCCCGTATCTTTCATCAAAATTATTCCCCGGCAGTAAAACGTAAGACCGATCTCCCCGAGAAAGATAACGGAATCCCGTTTCTTTCATCAAAATCATCAACGGCAGTAAAACGTAAGTCCGATCTCCCCGATAAAGATAACGGGATCCCGTATCTTTCATCAAAATTATTTCCCGGCAGTAAAACGTAAGTCCGATCTCCCCGAGAAAGAAATGGGATCCCGTATCTTTCATCAAAATCATTCCCCGGCAGTCAAACGTAAGACCGATTTCCCCGAGAAAGATAACGGAATCCCGTTTCTTTCATCAAAATCATTCCCCGGCAGTAAAACGTAAGGCCGATTTCTCCGACGAATACGTCTGATTTTCCCCCAGCAAAGGCTAACAAAATCCCCAGCAAAGTCAACGGAATCCCAAAAGCCAGCGAAATCTCGAGTAGATCTCGAACTACGAAAGGGCTTGATTCCCACTAGGGATACGTAGGTAGCCTATCATTAGGTCCAGCCACTCGACCAAAACGGTCACCCCCTCCTTCGGCAGCGGACAAAGTCCACCGAAAGGCCATTTCAAATCAAGGTTCGAGGCACCTAAAACGCCATCATCAAGGTTCGAGGCACCTAAAACGCCAACGTCAAGGTTCGAGGCACCTAAAATGCCATCATCATCAAGGTTCGAGGCACCTAAAACGCCACCATCAAGGTTCGAGGCACCTAAAATGCCATCATCAAGGTTCGAGGCACCTAAAACGCCATCATCAAGGTTCGAGGCACCTAAAACGCCATCATCTCCAGGTTGACGCCTCAAAATAGTCATTCCAGGGTCAAAGACCCGAACTACGACTGGCTTGATTCCCCTTAAGGATACGTAGGTAGCCTATCATTAGGTTCAGCCATCCGACTGAAAATGGTCATTCCTATCCCCAGCAGAGCGGATAGCCATCCGATCGAAAATGGTCATCCCCAGCAGAGCTGATAGCCGTCAGACCAAAATGGTCATTCCTATCCCCAGCAGAGCGGATATACAATTTCAGCCATCCGACCAAAATGGTCATCTCTTATCCCCAGCTGAGTTTTTTCCAAAGAACCGATCGAGAACTCGCTCATCAGGTTCGAGGCACCTAAAACGCCATCATCTCCAGGGTCAAAGACCCGAACTACGGCCGGCTTGATTCCTCTTAAGGATACGTAGGTAGCCTATTAAATAGGTTCAGCCACTCGATCACTTGATCATCCTGCCAAATATGGAGCCTTACTCTTATCGACGACCCCGCTTCCTTCGAAAGCGGCGTCGCCGAGGGGCTACTGTAAGTGCTCCAATTTGAGCTTGTTAGTATTTTCGTTAGAAAATTAACGAAAGTTATAACATTCCTAACAATTCCTAACATTCCTAACATTTCTAACCAAGTAAGGGTAGATTAGGGATTGTCAAAAAAAGATAAACCAAAGAAAGAATCAAAAAAGCAAAAGAAATGGTCAAAAACCCGAAATAGAAATGGCTGGGACATTTTCTGTTGCTTAATTTGAATTTTATTCCTTGTGTCCAAAGCCTGAAGCTGTAATTAATGAACAGTGCACGCTGCTGATCATGTCCGCGCGGATGGTTTTGTATTTTTCAGAGGGCTATAAATTGAGGCCTTCAGTCTCAGAAATAAAAAAAGAAAAAACACAATTTGTAACTGCACCTTGGCGAAAATAGTGAGAAAACAGTGAGAATTCTCTAGAATTGTCACCTTTTTCTCAACTATTCACCCAAAATCACACTCACTCAAACACTCTCATATTCAAGCCTCAAACACTCTTACATTCAAGCCAAAAATTCCAAAACACAAAGAAGATTGGTAAACCCTCCTTCTCCTTACCCTAAACTCCTTCATGCATACATTTTCAAACTCCAAAATGTAGTTTGTTCATCATCTTGTCTTAGATCCAAGAAGATCACCATGGAAGTTCATCTCCATGGATGATCTTCTACAAGGATCAACATTATTTTCAAAGCATTCTTACTCACTTGCAAAGAAAACATATTTTCAAAACCCTAAAACTCATTTTCATACATCAAATCTCATTTTCAAAGGATAAAATTCCTCTTCCCAAGCAAATGAAGTGCTTAGTCCTAATGTACCCCAAGGATGGTTTGATATAGTTGATTCACCACTAAAATGTCAAGTGATCACTAATCAAAACCTAGGAAAATGGGGACAAGCATGGATGTCAAATCCCCTTTAAAATCATGTTTTTCTTCAAGAGGAAGTTGCTGTCCGGTAGCAATTTTCTAAGACCCCAGTCCATGGTCTAATTTTTTGGACACAGATAAACTTGGAATTTGGTGTTGACTACAAAACACTTTTTGTAGAAAACATCCAGATCTTTCCAGACATATTTTTACTTTATTTTTTGCGTGATTAAAACTCCATTTTTAAAATTTTCTTTTGAAGGTCAGTTCATCAGTCTCTGGAAGTCCAGATTTCACATCTGAGATTTCCAGAAGGTTTTGGTTCTTCAAATCACATCCAAAATGAAAAGTTCTTTTATAGAAACCTAATTTAAGATGTTTTGAACATTTTTCATTCTCGGACTTTTCCCAGATTCTGGAGTTTTCAATCCCTAAAGTCCATTTCAAAATTAAGTGTCCACTGCCTTTTTCATTCTGGCAGAAGTGGTTTTCAACTTCCAAAAATATTTTGAGTACAGAAACTCAACCCAAAAATCACACCAAAAATTGTGGGATATGTCCAAAGTCTAATAAATAATTCCCAATTTTTACTTTCCTCAGTTTCAACTTATTTTGGCCAAAGTAACACACACACACATATACACACACACACACGAACAAATGATTTTTAGCTTGAAAGACTCGTTTTACGAGGCATTCCGGGTGCACACTAACGTCCTTCCCGGCATGTAACGTGACCTCCGAACCCAAATCTCTAATCTCGGGCATTTTTCAAAGTTTTGGCCCTTAAAACAAAAATGGCGTGGCGACTCCGGTCTTTTTTCGATTGGTTTTTCAAAGAAACAAAAATTTCAAAGTTAACCCTTTCGGAAAAATTTTGGTGGCACATCATCACAGTGTTGTGGAGCCCTCTTGGTAGGACGTGTTCTAGGAGGCATTTCCCCAACTGAATCGGACTCGAAATGATTGGTTTCTCTCGATTCCTCTCAATTTCCCTCTGATGGCCACTCTCTCTCGTTTCTCGTTTTCGTCTCCCTCTCAATTTCAATTTTGATTAAGTTTCAAATGACGATTGTCCAAATTTTTAAAGAATCTGTCCACATGGCTTCTTATGTCGTACGACATACTTAGCCCATGTGGCTGGTTTTTACAATTTTGCCCCTGAAGGCTCAATTTTACAATTTTGTCCCCCATAGGCTTATTTTACCCTTTTGTGCCCCTGGCATTTCCAATCACATCAATCCAGTTTTTCCCTCAAGTGCCCCCGTGGCCTATTTTACAAATTTACCCCTGTGGCTCATTTTATTTGCCTCTGGCATTTTCAATTCTACTCTCAAATAATTAAATTATCAGGTACGTCCCATTTCTTTACAAAAATTATCGGGTCCTTCCCACTTCTTTACAAAATCCATTCTTTCTCGCGATCTCCGAACGAAGGAATAACATTTCGCTCCCTCGCGATCTCCGTTATTCCCGAATGAAGGAATAACATTTCGCTCTCTCGCGATCTCCGTTATTCCCGAACGAAGGAATAACATTTCGCTCCCTCGCGATCTCTGTTATTCCCGAATGAAGGAATAACATTTCGCTCTCTCGCGATCTCCGTTATTCCAGAACGAAGGAATAACATTTCGCTCTCTTTCGATCTCCATTATTCCAAGATGAAGGAATAACATTTCGACCCCTCTCGCGATCTCCGTTATTCCAGAATGAAGGAATAACATTTCGCTCTCTCGCGATCTCCGTTATTCCAGAATGAAGGAATAACATTTCGCTCTCTTTCGATCTCTGTTATTCCAGGATGAAGGAATAACATTTCGACCTCTCTCGCGATCTCCGTTATTCCAGAATGAAGGAATAACATTTCGCTCTCTCGCGATTTCCGTTATTCCAGAATGAAGGAATAACATTTCGCTCTCTTTCGATCTCCGTTATTTCCGGATGAAGGAATAACATTTCGACTCAATAAAAGTTCGAACTATGACCTGGCTTGATTCCTCCGGGATACGTAGGTAGCCTACTGTAGGTTCAGCCAATTCGTCACATATGACACCCCTTTCCCCAGTGGATATCTTTTCCGAACTACGGTTATGGCTTGATTCCTCCGGGATACGTAGGTAGCCTTCCAAAGGTCCAGCCACTCGACCACTTTGGTCACCCAATCCGTCTCGGCATTCGCCAGATCGGATACTTTTCTATCGACAACCCCACTCGCCCTGCAAGTGACGTTGCCGAGGGGCTTCTGTAAGTACCCAAATCTGGCTCATGCCTTCCGGTTAAGTTTCCCGGCAATTCCCCGGACTTTCCTAAAGTTCAGGAGCAATTCGGGAACTGTTCTGAACCTTCCGAGGGGTGAAGGAATTACTTGGAATTAAAAATCCACGTTTTCCTTTTGGCATAAAAGCCCTTCTAGAAGCTGCCACCTTGTAGGCTTCTAGAAGGTAGATGGATGAGGCTTCTTATGTCGTGCGACATACCCTGCCATGAAGAATTCTAGAAGCTGCCACCTTGCATGTTTCTAGAAGGAAAGTGGTTATGGCTTGTTATGTCGTGCGACATACTAAGCCACTGCCATGCAGCCTATAAATAGAGGCCTGCACCTCTCATTTTGGGAGAGCCATTTTCACCCCTCAGTGTCACTCTATCAAGAATACGCCCAGGAGCCTAGTCTCTCCTCACATACACCCAAAACACACACTAATTCCCTCAATAAACCCACCATTTCAACCAATCCAACACACACTTCCTACACACATCTAGAACCAATGGCTCTCACTGAACCAAGGCTTGATCTCAGCTCCGGAGGCTGATGTTTGAAGGCTCCTATATCTAACTTGATATAGGAAGTCGGGGATCTTCAAGGGTAACGATTCTCTATCCTTTTCTCTCCCCCTATCTTCCTTATACATGAGATCTATGTATTAAATGTGTTGACTTTGATTCATCCTGAGTAATATCACATGTTTTAGTCTCATATTGCTTAGATCCGTATCTGTTTGCACATCATTTCATGTAATAGCCTCGGCTTGACATTGTTTTGTATGAACACTCAAGATGAGTGTGGATTCCTCATATCCACACCCTCTTGAAGTGTTCACTATTGACATACTTGTTCTCTGAGACCCATTTGTGATGCAACTTGCCTAGATTGTGGCTTTGCTGTGTCTGTAAATGTGGCTTGTAAAAGTCTCTGCAAATGGCTAACTATGTCACGCGACATACCTTGCCAGGCAAGTTGTGTCACGCGACAACATTGGCCAGTTTGCAGAACCTTCATCTTTTCAGTTTGTAATCTGATTTCAACCTTTACCATGCTGTAATCTAATGTCAATCTGCAATTTAAACAGTATCTTTGTACATAAAATGTCATCTTTTCATTAAAATGACATCTTCATACATCAAAGTGGCATCCTTTGCATCAAAATAGCATCCTTTGCTCTTAAAATGATATCTTTATGCATAAAGTAGCATCTTTTGCACTTAAAATGCCGTTTTCTACATAAAGTTGCATCTTTTGCATTAAAAATGTAGTCTTTGCATTAAAGTTGCATCCTTTGCACCTAAAACCTTTTCTTTACATTAAAAATTGCATCCTTTGCACCTAGAACCCATTTTCATACATAAAAATGCATCCTTTGCATTAAAAATCATCTCTTTACATCAAAGTAGCATCCTTTGCTTTCAAAATGACATCTTTATGCATCCTTTGCATATAAAATATTATTTTTCTACATAAAGATGCATCCTTTGCATTAAAAATCATTTCTTTACATAAAAAGCAACCTTTGCAAACAAAAAAGCATCCTTTGCACCCAAAATGTCATCTTTTCATTAAAAATGTCATTTTTATCCTAAACATGCATTCCCTTGTCCCCATTGGTATTTGATGCATCCTTTGGAGCGGACCGGTGTAAAGATCCTATCTTTACATCGTTTCTTCCATTAAAGGGGCCACAATCTCTTTAGAAAGGGATAAGACTTGAACCCTATATCTCCGATTATCACTTGAGACGAGTATAGTAGTCCCTACACAAGATCAATCGTCTCAAGGTGTAGGATTGATGGGCTAAGGACACTCCTTTCTAAAGAACCTCATTTTGGACTATAAAAGAGAGTCCTTCTCTTGATCACGCAAGACCCAAGTTCAAATAGCGATGATCACAAGTCCAAAATGAGGACGGGATCAAAGTCCTGAACACATAAAAATCCAAGGAATCCCGAGCGATAACCAACTAAATGGTTTATACGTCCGAAAGACAACTTGGAACATTTCCCCCCTCTTTTCAACACATGCACACAAGAAAGCACGCAAGCAAGCACGAAAAATGGAATCTTGGGAGACTTGCTATGGCAAGGCACCTTGGGTGAACGACGATCCGTTCTTCCCAAGGGGTAACTTAACCTCCGAACCCTAAATCCTTTTTTTCAAAGTTTTGAGGAAATCAAAATGGCGTGGTGACTCCGTTTTTCAAATTAAACCGGATGTTTTCAAACTCAAGTGAATCCAAACTAAAACACAAAAAAATAAATTTGGGCACCACATTCACAACAGTGTCCATCTGCAGATACCTACAGATTTGAATTCAGCAACACCAATAGCCAACACAAATCCAATTGATCAATCAGATAAGCTTCTAAACACGCAAATAACAACAATTCAACCCAGGGAGTGTGGATATGGACACCCCCTTGGGGTCTAAACACCAAATTCAACAAATATTCAACAATAAACACCCAATTATTCAGATCAACCAAGTTAAACAGAGAGATTGCGATTAGGATTCAATAATCTAGATAGATAGAGTCTGATTATTGAATCCAAGGGAAGTAAAACAATAGAATTATCCAATTATCAAGGTATGAGAGAGAAAGAAAAGGGGGTTGAGGGTGTTACCCTTGTTGCTTCCATGAATTCTGTATCAAGTTAGATACAGAACCCTTCAACAGCAGCTTCTGGTCCTGGAAAGCTTGAGAGAATCAGTAGAAGGTGGATCTAAGAGGTGATGGTGGGAGTGGGTGGAATTGGAGGGAATTGGAGGTAGATTAGGGTAGGAGAGAGAGAGGTGTGTGTTTAGTGTGTGTGTTACGTTGCAATTTCTGTAGAGTAACAGTATGTGAAATTCTGGATCCATTTCTAAGAGGGGAAGGGTCTTATTTATAGGCTGTAGTTAGTGGTCACCTTGTGTCGCACGACTTTCTGTAACTGTTTTCCTAGCCTCGACTTGTCGCGTGACACAAGGTGTCACAACCGCTTTTGGCGCCAAAACCAGTTTCTGGAACATTCAGGGAAAATACCCAAAAGGTCCAAAAAGGTTTTATTCCCTGGGGGTCCTTTAGCATGAGCAAAGTACCAAAAGGTACTTCCTTCGCGGGAAACTTATGAAATGTTTTCGGAAGTCTCGGGATAGGCCGGGAATTTACCAAAATGCCCCTTAATGCAATTTTATCACATTAAAATGCACCTAAAAGGGTCGCGAATTGGATTGGCATACTTACAGAGCCCCTCGGCAACGTCACTTGGAAAAAGTGAGGTTGTCGATAAAATAAGACCCAATCCCAATAAGCGGCAAGGGATAAGGCGGAGGGCTGGACGGTGATCTGGGGAGATCAGATGGCTGGACCTTTTGAGAAAGGATTCCTACGTATCCCTAAAAGGGAATCAAGCCAAATCGTAGTTCGGAAACGAGATTGACAAGAAGCAAGAAAGGGTAGAGATGTGCCTTCATACCTTTGCTATGCTTACCTGTAGCTGCTTGAGGGGCTGGTGCTTCTGTGGGTGGCAAGTAGCTGCCGGAGGGTCTCATGCTACTGCCGTCGGTGCAAGGTTGTAGCTGTCGGAGGGACTCATGCTGCAACTGGTAGTGGCGAGTAGCTACCGGAGGGTCTCATGCTACCTCTGGTGAAAGGTTATAGCTGCCGGAGGGACTCACGCTGCAACTGGTGATGGCGAGTAGCTGCCGGAGGGTCTCATGCTAACGCTGGTGAAAGGTTGTAGCTGCCGGAGGGTCTTATGCTGCAAATGGTCTTCGTGGATGCCGGAGGGACTCATACCACTAGGTGTTGATGCAGGGTAGCTGCCAGAGGACTCACGCTACTGCTGCTGGTGGGGATAAGTGTAGCTGCCGGGGAACTCACGCTACTGCCGTTGGTGGCTTGTTGGTTCTGTCAGGTGTGGGACAGTCTTTATTGATGGTTGACTTTTGTGTCCTGAGCTTTGCTTGGTAGGACGGGGCTTTTGCTTGCTAGGGAGCGGGCTCTTGCTGGTGCTTTGGCGGCGATGCCACTGATCTTGGTGCGCCTTGCCGGGGAGACTAAAATAGATACGGATTTTTTGTCTCAGTTTTGGTTGAGGGCCAGTCTTCGAGGGTTGATGAGGCTCAGTTGATCATTGTACCTGCGGGGGAAACTGCAAAGCATGCCTCAGGGGTTAAAGTGCAAAATATCAGACCACAGGGGTGGTTTTTGGAAAATCTGGCCAATGAGTCACGTTGTGTCGCACGACCACATAAAGCTCATGGCAAGACCCTTATAACGCTGAACAGTCCCTATTTTGAAAACACATTTCAGGGGGAGGCGAGCAGTTTTGAGAGGAGAGGCCATCCATTAGTACGAATTCAAGGGAAATCAAGAGAATCCAGGGTGTTGATTTTGTTTTTGGCTTGCAATCATGCCTCCTAGACCACGTCCCACGAAGAAAGGACCACAACAGGCTCAGTTAGCCGCTCAAAGGAAGAATGTTCAACGGAATCAACGGCCGTTCATCCCTCAGGTAGTGAGAGGATAATTTTATCCGCAACTCAAAGAACACACTTCCGCGCTCGGGAAGAAGAATACGGTATTTCTGTAACCTTGCCCTTCGTTGCATTGAAAATTGGTTTTGTGCCAAACTGTTCGATCTTTATCTGCGAAGTCTTGAATCTGTTGCATAATTTTGAGCTATGGAAAATCATGAATGCATGTTAAATGTTTCAACCCTAATTTACTTGGAGAAGTATGAAATTGCAATTAGGAACAATTTATTGACATGCTTCTTTTGAAAACTTGGGATATTCATACCTATGCTGTGTTTACCTGCAGGAGTTGCGGACCAGAGGCTCACCAGAGGTCATTGGTCGGCTATGGGATCTCTTGCCAGGCAGCCAGGAGATGGAGCATTCGCCGAAGGGCTTGATATATGCTGCCGGGCTGGGTCGGTTCTTTGAGATGGCAAAGGCCTTCGGGGATACTCAGTGGAGCGTGGGGCTGGTGAAGGCGTTTCGAGAATTCTGGTGGGAAACTACTCATTCTTTTCATTTTTCCTGGGGAGAGGCGACAGTGATGCCGTACGACTTCGCTGCTATCACAGGCCTTCCTTTTACTGCCGAGCCATTATATTTGGAGGAGCCTGCCCTTGAGGATGATCCTCAGCCTCCTGCCGAGGCATACTTCATGGAGCTGGTTGGTTTTTTTCCCAAGGATAAGAAGGGGAACGGGTATGAGCTAGGGGAGCTCCATGGTCGTCTTGTTGTGTAGAGTAGGGATTATCCTGCTGATCTGGCAGATACTGAGGAGGGCCAGCTGAGGGCCCAGAGGCTGGCTAGGGCTTTTGTGTGGGTTGGCTTTTCCGACATGCTTTTTATTAATGGCACGTCTTCTGCTCTGATTTTGCTGCTGGAGATTCTGAGGGATTGGGATGTTGTTGGGACATTATCCTGGGGGGAGGCCGGACTCGCTGAGCTGTACTTGGCTTTGGACGATGTCAGCAGGGGGAGGTTAAGTCCTTCAACTGCTGCCATTTAGCTTTTGAGGTATTTCCCAATCCGATCCCATTTTTGAATATTATTTCTTTCTGTCCTTTCTTGCTATCATTCTGACTTGCTTTGATCCTTCTTTTCCAGGCTTGGGCCTACGAGGTCATCGGTTGCTATGCTTGGCGGGTTCAGGAGGCATACCCGGTCACTATGTTTCCTGCCATGAGGCGCTGGGTGAAAGACGCGCGGCAGAATGTCCGGACGGCGGATACTAGGGGATGGGTGATGATTTCTTACCCCGATACTATGATCTGCTTGCGAGGGACTCTCGGGAGTCTGAATCTGTTTCCTTGGACTGAATCCATTATACTCATCCAAAACCTAATTTCCATTCATTCCAAAACCAAGAAAAATGCTCAAAATTGACATGCAACATTTATTCAACAACAATATCTATTTTAAACATGGAATGAACAAGAATTGAAGGAAAACATAATAACTTACCAAAATAATTCGAAAATAAGAAAAACTTCAATCGGATAGACTTGATCCCCTCGGCTTCCCGAACATTTAGACGCGAACGGATCGCCAAATGGACAAGAACTGAATTTATAAGGAATTTATGAAGATAGCCCTAGGTTGATGATCTTCAAGGGAACGGAGGAGAGAGGTGAGAAAGAAGACATGGCTGGCCTTTTTTTATTATAATCTCTCCATGGAAAAGAAAATGAAATAAGGATATACATTAACTCATTTAACACCTAGGCTCCTCCAAATCTTTAGCTTTTACACTTAAATTCCTTAAGCTTTTATTGTTACACTAAAGCACCTCAACAATTTTATAATTTATTCTTTAACTTTTTCAATATTATAAATTTACTACAACTTTTTCTATTTGTTTTAATTAGACCTTAATTAATTAAAGTAAATTTTATTAACATACTTAGAATGCCAAATAAATTATTAAAATATTCAACTACCACATAAAAATCACAATTATCATATAACTTATGGAATGAGATGCAACACATGCCACACACACGTGCTCGACACGTGACCAAATTAGTGCCTAGATTTAGGGTCGTGATAGGGTAGGGTGGGGTGGTAGGGTAGGGGTGGGGGTAGGGGGTGGTAAGCGGGGTGGGGGTGGTTGTGGTAGTGTGGTAGGGGTGGGGTGGGGTGGGGGTGGGTATGGTGAGGGGGAGGGAGAATTGTAAAATTTAATTTTAATATAAATAATTTTTTATGAGGGAATGGGGTAGGGGTGGTTGATGTGGGGTGGGTAACTTCTGATTACCGGGTTATAACGGGTTCACGAGTTAAACGCAAAATCTGATGGGTAATTTGGGTAACTCGTTACAACCCGTTATATGAAATGAGTTGAGTTGGGTTGGGTAATTAGTGGGTTGAGATGAGTGGGTTAACAAGTTAATGGGTAAAATTGACATGCCTAATGATATACTAAGTGATTTCAGCACTTTCTAAACGATTTCCCAAATGATTTCCTGTGCTGAAATTTATATAGTTGCACATTTCTTGATTAATTGTTTATGTACTAATGTGCTAATATGATCTGTTTAGTATATGTTGTAAGTCCACATTTCAGGTTATAATATGGTGGAGGAATGATCTAAAAAATGTGGAAATATGTGAAAAAGAAAGTTATGCATAAAAGGAGCTTTATACATAAACTTTAACAAAGTCCTTGTTGGTGTCAACAACTTCAAAACGTGTGTAGACCTTGTCAAGGTTGTTGCTGCTGATTAAGAGAGGGTACAAGGATAGAAAAGCTTGGGAGTACAAGGCCATAAAGCGTGGACTTGGAGGGCAAGTTTTTGGTTGCTAAAAAAGGGGAGATGGAGCTAACAATTCCCACGAAGTAAGGAACAAGCCAGCCACTTCCCCACTTCCTCCTCAATGTCCAAGACAGCCCCAAGGTTGTTAGTTTGAGTAGCCTTCAAGACACTTGAAGACTATAAATATGCATTGAAGGGGACACTTCAAAATATGCCAATTTTACACACCTTCAATCATATAGAGATAGAGTTCTTATTTGGTTTGATTTGTTCCATCCTCCCATATAATATTTCACACTTGATTACCTTGGTTTCAAGTTGTGTGTTGGCTAGGATTGAAATTCGTTATTTATCTCTTGTTCCATAGAACTTACATTGTATTAGTTATAGGGAACACTTTTGGCTTTTGTAATTCATTTTATATAGTGATTATAAAGTCTTACCTAAGCGGCATCCTCAAGTTATATAATTTATATAACTTGAGAAAACAATTTTGGTGTTATTTTCCGCTGCAATTTCTTTACAAAATTGTTTTTCATTTCGAAGTGTGTGTTTGCTATCTCAAGTGCTATCGTTGGTGCTGATATCACCTTGGATATCATTTGTATTTCAGGCCGTGACAATTTCAATTGGTATCAGAGCCTATCACTTGTTATACTAAGTGCTAGATCCGGTGTCATGGCCTTTGATCCTGCAAATCCAAACCAAAAATGTCTTCCTGTTTTAGATGGTTCGAATTATGCATATTGGATGATCCGTCTTCGCTCGCATATCAAACAATTGGTCTTCGAGCTTGGTGATTTATAGTTAATGGATACTCTCTTCCACTGTTACCTCTAGATGAGGATGGTGACATTCAGGTTAAACCTAAAGTCGAGTGGACTAATGAAGAGATTGTCCTAGCTAACTACAATGAGAAAGCTCTTAATGCTATTTTTGAGTGGGTTGATATACACATTTTTAAACTAGTTCAAAACAGTTCCACAGCTAAGGAAGCTTGGGATATTTTACAAAGGTTTTGTTAAGGTGATTCTAGTGTGCGTGAAAAAAAACTTAGAGGTCTTACTAGCAAGTTTGAAAGGTTGAGAATGGGTGAAAATGATACCATTTCCTCTTATTTTGAAAAATTGTTTGACATTGCTAATGAGTATCAACTTTTAGGTGAACCTTTTACAAATAAACAATTGGTTTCAAAGGCTATTAGAACTCTCCCTGAGCGTTTTAATATGAAGGTTTCATCTATAGAAGAGGCTCACAACCTTTCTACTATGGACATCAATTCCTTAATGAGCATTTTGAAAAAAATTGACTCTATGGACATCAATTCCTTAATAAGCATTTTGAAAAAAATTGAGTCAAACCTTGCTGAGCAAAGTGAAGCTTCTAAAGGCAAGAGTGTTGCTTTAAAAGTTCCATCCTCAAGTTTATCAAATGATGAGGATGACGAATTTTTTGAGGAATTAGGTGAAGATGCTAGGTTTTCAAGAGTCTTTAAATGCTATTACATCTACTTTGACTAATAAGGAAGATAAAATAGTTTTTGTTAAAGAAAGGGATAATGTTGAACTATTGTCTTCAGATAGGACTTCTGACAAAGTGAGAGTATGCAAATGTTGTTATTCTACTGGACATTTTAAAAATAAATGTAAAACTCTTTTAAAGAAACAAATTAGTTCATCGCTGCTATACGAAGTGTTGCCTAGCACTTCAGATATCACTGGCAGTCAGAAGGGAATTAATCCAAGTAGGACAGCATGGAAACCTAAGTCTAATTTGAGATGTGATGTTGTTTACACTGCCTTAAAAACCAATATTGAAGGTTCATGGTATTTTGATAGTGGTTGTTCACGTCACATGACGGGAACAAAAATATTTTTAAAGGAATATGAACCTATTCAAGGTGGTAGTGTAACATATGGTGGTGGTGGCAAGAGTAATATAGTAGGAAAAGGCATTATGAATATACCTGGATTTCCTGCTTTGAAAAATGTTTTGCATGTTGATAGACTTGTAACTAATTTAATTACTATTAGCCAACTTTGTGATGACAATCTTGAAGTGAAATTCAATAAGAACACTTGTGAAGTTTTTTATTGTACCAATAACTGTGTTATGTCAGGTACTAGGTCAAGTAATAACTGTTATCTTGTTGAGGATAAACAAGTGTGTCATTCTGTGAGAGTTGATGACGCTATCTTGTGCCATCAAAAGTTGGGACATGTCAATTTTCGTAACATTGTGAAACTGCTTAAGGTAAAAGCTATTAGTGGTATTCTAACCTGGACATAAGTAAGAAAATAATATGTGAGGATTGTCTCAAAGGTAAATAGACACGTGTTGCCCATAGTGTTACCCAACATCATGAGGAGTACTCTAGAACAACCCACTGTTTTCAACTTTTACATATGGATTTAATGGGTCCAGTTGAGGTAGAAAGTTTAGGAGGTAAGAGATATTCTTTTGTCATAGTAGATGATTTTTCTAGATTCACTTGGGTGTATTTTTTGAAAGAAAAATCAGCAACTTTTGAAAAGTGTAAGATCTTACATGCTAAAATCAAAAACATGTTTTGTGCTCTTATCATTCGAATAAGGTCTGACCATGTAAAGGAGTTTGATAATTCTTTGTTTTCAACTTTTTGGGAATTAAAAGGAATTAAACATAAATTTTCAGCTCCTAAAACACCTCAACAAAATGGGGTGGCAGAGAGGAAAAATAGGACCTTGCTTGAAATGGCTCGTGTGATGTTGTTTTCAAAAAGGATTTCAAAAAGGTTTTGGGCTGAGGCCTTAAGCACGGCTTGTCACACGGCCAATAGAGTTTTTCTAAGACCCGGTACAACTATGACACCATATGAAATTTTGAATGGTAGGATACCAAAAGTTTATTATTTTCATATATTTGGGTGTGTGTGTGTGTGTGTGTGTTTTGTTCTAAATGATCGAGATTACTTAGCCAAGTTTGACTCTAAAAGTGATAAGGCAATATTTCTTGGGTATGCTCATAATAGTTGAGCATATAGGTTTTATAATTTTAGGTTAAAAACCATTCAAGAATCAGTTAACGTTGTTTTTTATGACTTAACAAGTGTTACAGGTGATGGAGTGCAGGAATCTCCATTAATATTGCTGGAAGAGCTGGAGGAACAAAGTAAAGAAAGTGATACCCCTGGTGCTGACCAAAATGCTACCACTGAAGGGATAACATCTCAGGTATCACCTGAAGCCAGTCCAGCAACTAAAAATGACGAACAGTCTGATAATGACGCTAATGTGCATGGAGATTTAAGAAGAGATCCACCAGCTAGGATCAGAAGAAATCATCCTTCTTCTCAGATTATTAGAGAAGTGGATGAAGGGGTACAAACTAGGAACAAAGAGCCTATTAGCTACCGTGAAATGGTGAGGTATGTGTGCATGTCCACCATATAACATAAGGTAAAATACTCTTGTTTTATTTCCTCTTTAGAACCCAAGAATGCTTTAGAAGCTTTAAAAGATAATTTTTGGATACAAGCCATGCAAGAGGAACTTGAACAATTTGCTCGTTACGAAGTTTGGTTTTTAGTACCACGTCCCATTAACACTAATGTAATTGGTACAAAATGGATTTTCAAAAATAAATTGGACGAGCAAGGAAATATTGTTCGGAACAAAGCATGTCTCGTGGCTCAAGGTTATACACAAATAGAAGGTGTTGACTATGATGAGACCTTTACTCCCATAGCTAGAATAGAATCTATAAGACTTCTCTTGGCAATAGCTTGTTCTCTAAAAATCACCTTGTTTCAAATGGATGTTAAAGCTGCCTTTTTAAATGATTATTGAAATGAAGAAATTTATGTTGAAGAACCAAAAGGTTTTGAAGATCCTCATCAACCAAACCACGTATATAGACTTGATAAAGCCCTATATGGCTTGAAACAAGCTCCACGTGCGTGGTATGGTCGCTTAACCTCTTTCTTACTTGAATATGGTTTTACAAGTGGTGAAGCGGATAGGACTTTATTCATTCTAAGGCATGGAAAAGAAATAGTCATTGTTCAAATATATGTTGATGACATAGTCTATGGCTCTACGTCTCAAACTTGTCTTAAAGATTTTGTAGAGGCTATGACGTCAACATTTGAAATGAGCATGATTGGTGAGTTAATATTTTTCTTAGGCTTGCAGGTGAAACAATCTAATGAAGGGATATTTATTTCACAAAGCAAGTATGCAAAAAACTTAGTGAAAAGGTTTGGGTTGGAGGGGGCAAAGAGCTCTAAGATTCCTATGTGTTCATCTCTTAAACTTGGTAGAGACCAAGTACGTGAGGATTTTGATCCTACTTTGTATCGCTCCATGATAGGTAGCCTTCCCTATCTCACTTCTAGTCGTCCTTATATCATGTTTAGCGTGTGTGTATGTGCACATTATCAAGATAATCCTAAAGTCTCCCACCTTAATTCTGTCAAAAAAATAATTAAATATGTTTCTGAAATAAGTGAATTAGGGATTTGGTTTAGTAAGGATTCTAACACCAATTTGGTAGGCTTTAGCGACTCGGATTGGGCGGGAGATATGGATGATAGGAAGAGTACTAGTGGGGGTGTTTTTACTTGGGTAACAATTTAGTATCATGGTATAGTCGTAAACAAAACTGTGTCTCTCTTTCCATGGCTGAATCGGAGTATGTTGCAGCTGGTAGTTGTTGCTCACAACTTATTTGGCTAAAACATATGCTAGATGATTATGGCCTTGAGAGTAATTCTTTGACTATGTATTGTAATAACTTGAGTGCTATCAACATTTCAATAAACCCTGTTCAGCATTCCCGTACTAAGCACATAGATATACGTCATCATTTTCTTAGAGATATGGTAGATAAAGGCCTAATTCACATTGATCATATTGTTACTAAGTATCAATTGGCTGACATCTTTACCAATGCCTTAGACCACGAGAGGCTTTCTAGTTTGAAAAAATCTCTTGGTCTTTATAATCTCTGAGTCTGTTTGTCAGTGCTACCCTAGGTGATGTTATCACTTAGGGTAACACTTGTATATTAGTGTAGTTTTTCTTCTGTTTGTTTTAAAAAAAAATTGCTTTTGTAGTCTTTTAATCTGGTTAGCTTAGTTCTAACCGTGGCACATGTTGACCTTTTTGTTATGGTAGGTCAACACTTAGGTTATCATGTTTGATATTATTCCCCTTCGTATGCTTAAAGTGACAAAGTCACTAATAATTGTATGTGATAAATTAAAAGGCAAAGAGACAATTTTGATACCATACTATTCTCTCGAGCTCGGGGCACGGCATTCGTTGCGACGATGTACTCTTGCCAATGAGAAAGTATGAGGTGATTTATGCTTAGTATTAGGGACATGGAGCTCGTTACTACAGTGTACCCTACTTGAAAGGCATATATCAATAAAACTTTGCACTTGAAATAAGACTCGGGGCACGGAGCTCGTTACTACGATGCTTCCTTGTTTAAAGAAGTACATTGAAATTTTATAACAAGCAATGCCTCATTAACTTGTGAGTTAGGCTTTTTATGCATCAAAGTGCTTAAATGAATAGGCTTATGATGCCTCAAGTGCCTAAAAATGGCTAAGCTTGTTATGCCTCAAGTGCTTGAAAATGAATATACTTATCAAGGGGTTTTATATCACATACGTTATCCTAGGTGTTATCGTCATTGCCTTAACATATTAGTGTGTGCTATATCAGTTTTTATTCCTTGTTTTTTTAGAAAATTGTTGATTAATTTTTTAAAATCTGAAAGTCTTGTTTTTAAAGAGTTTACGATTTTGAAAACGTCTTTAACAAGTTTCGTTTCTTTTTGGGTAAACTTTGTAAAATAACAAATCCCTATAAATGTTGATATTTATTAATCATTTCGGATTATCTTGTTTTCTTTTGTTTAATTAATTTTTTATTTTATTTAAAGTTGATAATATATAACACAAAAAAATAATTAAAAAAAAACACAAAAAATTTTAAAAAAAATAAAAAATTTTAATGGCCGGTTACTGTTTTTTATTGCTGTGGATAATTGTGGGTAAATAATAGGGTGTGTTGTTGAGTTTAATTAAGAGAGCTACATTGTAGGGGTTTATGAGGGTTTATAGGGTTTAAGTTAGGATAAGACTTAGTGTCAAATCAAATTAAATTCCCTATCTAATCTCTCTATTTTCTCTCTATTTTCTCTTATCTCTCTCAACCGTCTCTCTCTCTCTCTCTATTTTACTCCCTTCAGCGCCCTTCTCTCTCTCTCTCTCTCTCTCTCTCTCTCAAAACCTAGGGAAAATTTTTTCACAAAAATCCCAAAATTCTCCATGGCCTCTCCGTCCAAAACAACCACCGAACCCTCAACCACTGATCACATGGACATCTCACCAAGCATTGCACCAAGTGCTACTTCACGTGTTGCCATGGAAATCTCTCCCATGATAACACCTGCTTCATCTCCTCCCAAAATGGCCATTGTTGCCGTGGCTGCCCCTGTTTCTTCTATGGTTCAAGATGTTCCAAAGGTCACTCTCATTCCGGCTGAAACCAAAGAAAAGAGAAAGAGGAAAGCTCCCTCCGCTCAATTAACATCTCAAGTTGCAAAAAGGAGGTCATCCAACATAATTAGATCGATCAGGTCCAAGGCCACCTTCAATACCTCTTCAGATCCTGTGGAATTGTCAGAAAGCTCCTTGGAATTGTCATCTGCTCATGTTAGTGATGAAAACTTTGATGCTCACAAGGAGAAAAAACAGTCTGAAGACTCTTTTGATGCTTGGGTTGATGCTGAGGAAGAAGAAACATTGACTGAATTTCAAAAGAAAAAGGCTAAGGGCAAAGGGTTAGCAAGTGCTACCAAGAGTTCTACCAAGGGCATGATATCATCTGAGGTAATACCTGCCCCATCTAATACTCCTTCTAAGTCTTTTAAGAGTATTCCTAGTGATCATGATATCTCTGATGATGAGTTTATCCAGAATGAGGATGATAGTGCCTTTCCCAAACCATTTCTTACTTTAGAGTTTTACAAAAAGGAAAATATGGAATTTTGGCTAAGTAACTTGGGTAAGAAATTGTTGAAAGAAAAGCACATAGATGAGGAAGAACTGAAAAAAGAAGGGATTGTTCAGTTTCTTGAGGATAGGAAATTTTTGAGGGTCAATAATCATGCCTCGATTTTTGTAGAAAGTGTGGTTAAGAATTTCTTTGCCAACTTGCATGGTCATCTAGACAATGAGGGGTCTGATAAATATGGTAAAGTGTTTGTGAGGGGCAGGGTTTACTCATTTACTCCTGCCATCATCAACAAAACCTTAGGACTTCCCAATTTAGATGATGAAAGCATCCGTGTTAACCGAGATGATATGGTTAAATTCCTTACCCACAACAAAATCCAAGCTTGGCCTTCAAAAGAAAAACTTCATGCTTCTAGGCTTACCTCTCTATTTTCTGTTTTGCACAAGCTTTGCATATTCAACTGGCTCCCCACTACCAATGAACCGATTGTTACTTTGGAGCATGCAAATATGTTGTACAGATTGGGGAAGAACCATAGGATTAATTTCGGAAGGCTAGTGTTCAAACACTTGGCATCATGGGGTAGAAAGAAAGATATTAATATTACTTTTTTCCCTTATCCTTCCTTGATTTTCAAAGTTTTGGTTTTCCAATCCTTGCCTATTGAATCCTCTGATTCCTTCACCTTTGAGCCTGAATACTATACCATAGACTCCTAACTGAAGAAAGGAAACAGGTAAACTAAGGACCTTCCCTGGAAAAAATCAAATGACAATGTTGGTTCGTCTTCTGCGCTTCCTGTTTCTGGTAATATCTCAGGTGATATCCCAAATGCTCCCTCAGATGTTGCCCCAATTAATTTTGCATGAACTGATGCTTCAAGTATACTTTCAAATGTATTCAACCTTCTGGGCAACAATTCATCTTCCATCCCAAAAGTAACAGTTCTCAGCTTCTTAAATGAGTAGTCCAGTGTTCTTGGAGAACTTGTTGAAACCTATGCCAAGCTTAAGCAAAGAACTGGCAGGTTTATTGAAGAAATTTCTTCCCAAACAGGGGAAGGATGTGCTACTGCTGAGGCTGTTGGAGCTGGTACTACTTCAGGTGCTACCGCCAGTGCTGACCCAAGTGTTGGTGGAGGTGATAGGGATGGTGATGAAGAGGAAGAAGAAGAAAATGAAGAAGAAGAAATATGAAAACCTGAAGGTTGATGTTGCCACTGCTTGGCTGTTGGGCTTTGGTGTTCTAAAACAATTTCTTTTTATGTTGGTGATGTGGTTCTAAACAATTTGCTTTTTATTTTGTTTATGGTGGTGATATTTTGGTTGCAAACACTTTAGGTGGTTTGTTTTAAAAACATTAATCGTTTAGGTAGTTTTGCTTGGATTATGTTTTGGTACTTTGGTTTGTTTGATAAGTTAGTGTATTTTGAAAACTTTTTAGTTTGAAATAAATTAGTTTCTGTTGATAAATCATTGTTTTAGATTGGCTCCTTGATTAAGGGGGAGTTAATCTACATGGAGATGTTATGTTTTGACTCTATGCTCTATACTCTGTTTATATTATTATGGACTGACAAAGTACAGGTGGGCAGCGCATTAGGTTTGAGAAGAAATATACAACTAAGGGGGAGATTGTTAGTGTAAAACGCAGATGATATCCAAAGTGATTTCAGCACTTTCCAAATGATTTCCTGTGCTAGAATTTATATAGTTGCACATTTCTTGATTAATTGTTTATATACTAATGTGCTAATATGATCTGTTTAGTATATGTTGTAAGTCCATATTTCAGGTTATAATATGGTCGAGGAATGAGCTAAAAACGTGGAGATATGTGAAGAAGAAAGTTATGCATAAAAGGAGTTTTATGCATAAACTTTGGCAAGTTTTCGGTTGCTAAAAAAGGGGAGAGCAGCTGGTCTCTCATTTGGCCTTTCTGAATGTATGAGTATATTTTTTTTTCAGACAAGAGCAAGTTATTGTTATGCGAAATTTTCATATCCAACTATCACATAACTTGTACTATTGTACAAAGTATTTTATTACTACTTTCGTGCCTAAATAAATGTCAAAAAAAATCAAATTTGTTATCGATCAAAAGCAAATTCAAAAAAAATAATCAATATTAATTAAGGAACAGAGAGAGTACTAAGTTTTTGTTAGTGTAAAACGCATATGATATCTAGACCTGGTAATCGGGTTGGGTTGGGTTGAGCCGGGTTAAAGTGGGTAACGGGTTGAAGCGGGTAACGGGTTGGGATGAGTAATACTTGTTACAACCCATTTAATATACGGGTCAAATGAGACCGGTGGGCTCGAATAACCCGATAACCTCAACTCTTTTTTTTTAAATTACTCGGCTAGAAAAAATAATTTTAAAAAATAAATTAATTTTTTGACCCGATGGTGGGTGGGGGGTGTTAGTGGTGAGTGGGGTGGGGAGTTGTTAAAACTAAATTTAAAATGATTAAAAACAATTTACCCAACGTGTGGGGGTGGGGGTAGGGTGTAGGGGTGGGGGGGGTTGGGGGTGGGGGATTGTTAAAAATAAATCTAAAATGATTAATATTTTTATTCGACGGGGGGTGGGGGCAGGGTGGGGTGTTGTTAAAAATAAATCTAAAATGATTAATTTTTTTTTATTCGACGGGGTGGGTGGGGAGGCAAGGGGTGGGTGGGGGTTGTGAAAAATAAATCTAAAATGATTAATTTTTTTTTGTTCTAACGGGGGTGGGGGTAGGGGGTGGGTGGGGAGCTGGGGTGGGGGTTGTTAAAAATAAATCAAAAATGATTAAAAAAAATTTATCCGATGGGGGGGGGAGTGGGGTGGGGGTGGTCATGGTGAGTGTGGTAAGGGGAGGGTGGGGGTGGTGAGGGGGAGGGAGAATTTTAAAATTTATTTTTAATATAAATAATTTTTTATGAGGGAATGGGGTAGGGGGTGGTTGATGTGGGTTGGGTAACTTCTGATTAGCGGGTTATAACGGGTTCACGAGTTAAACCTAGTTTAACCCGTAAAATCTGATGGGTAATTTGAGTAACTCATTACAACCCGTTATATTAAATGAGTTGAGTTGGGTTGGGTAATTAGTGGGTTGAGATGAGTGGGTTAACAAGTTAATGGGTAAAATTGACATGCCTAATGATATCCTAAGTGATTTCAGCACTTTCCAAATGATTTCCCAAATTATTTCCCAAATGATTTCCTGTGCTGGAATTTATATAGTTGCACATTTCTTGATTAATTGTTTATGTACTAATGTGCTAATATGATATGTTTAGTATATGTTGTAAGTCCATGTTTCAGGTTATAATATGGTGGAGGAATGAGCTAAAAAGCGTGGAGATATGTGAAAAAGAAAGTTATGCATAAAAGGAGCTTTATGCATAAACTTTAACCAAGTCCTTATTGGTGTCAACAACTTCAAAACGTGTGTAGACCTTGTCAAGGTTGTTGCTGCTGATTAAGAGAGGGTATAAGGATAGAAAAGCTTGGGAGTATAAGGCCATAAAGCGTGGACTTGGAGAGCAAGTTTTTGGTTGCTAAAAAAGGGGAGATGGAGCTAACAATTCCCACGAATTAAGGAACAAGCCAGCCACTTTCCCACTTCCTCCTCAACATCCAAGATAGCCCCAAGGCTGTTAGTTTGAGTAGCCTTCAAGACACTTGAAGACTATAAATATGCATTGAAGGGGACACTTCAAAATATGCCAATTTTACATACCTTCAAGCATATAGAGATAGAGTTCTTATTTGGTTCGATTTGTTCCATCCTCCCATGCAATATTTCACACTTGATTACCTTGGTTTCAAGTTGTGTGTTGGCTAGGATTGGAATTCGTTCTTTATCTCTTGTTCCATATTACTTACATTGTATTAGTTATAGGGAACACTTTCGGCTTTTGTAATTCATTTTATATAGTGATTATAAAGTCTTGCCTAAGCGGCATCCTCAGGTTATATAATTTATATAACTTGAGAAAAACAGTTTTGATGTTATTTTCCGCTTTAATTTCTTTACAAAATTGTTTTTCATTTCGAAGTGTGTGTGTGCTATCTCAAGTGCTATCGTTGGTGCTGATATCAACTTAGATATCACTTGAGTTTCAGGCCGTGACAATTTCAGTTATAATATTTGTAAATGACTATTTAACCCTTTTCAAAATATATTTATAATATTTATTCCTAAGTTTTTATATTTGTTATTGACTTATTTAACCTTTTTTCAAATGTATTTGTATTAAAGATTACAATTCATATTATAGTATAGTTATTGTTTCCTTCTGTTAGGTATGCATACTTTAACCCTCATAGCTTTAGCTTAGATATGATTGATACCATAACCTTATCTCTATTTTAAGGACTTTAGGCCCATATGTAATGAATCTTAGACTTCAATTTTTTAGTATAAGTCCATTTTATAGAATAGGTTAAAATAGGCTTGAAGACTGGCACAAGACTCATTGGACATAAGGTTTCAGTTCAAGATGTTTCAAACCGCAATCAAGAAACCGCACTTGCAAACCACAGTGTGGAATCCTTACTTGAAACCGCTCCTTGAACAACTGCAGTGAATTCTCTTTTATGAAACCGCACTTGCTAAACCGCAGTGCAGTTCCAACTTCAGACCGCACTATTGAAACCTCCTCTGGTGAAACCACACTTACTCAACCGCATGCACACCAGACTGCATCCAATGATTGAAGACTTGAAGTGAACCACATATGACTGTTGGAATCCACGTCAGCAATGACAAAAGTCAACCACCAAATCTTGTCACGTGACTAAGTGTCAGACAAGATCTGCAAGGATCTTGAAAAGGTGACAGATGTCCTGCATATCTTATTTGCAGCTGGAGTCTGTTCAGCTTTATCTGCAACTGCTGTACCAAAGGACAAAAGTAGATTTGTGGACCAATCAGAAAGCACCAGTATAGTCCTTGCAAACAGCTGTGTCCAACGGCTAGTTTCTTGGTGCTTGGGTATAAATACCTCTAATCTTCAACACTTGAAGATTGCTTGAGAAATTGATATTGCTGTGAGTTCATAAGAAGTTGAAGCTCTGCCCAGAAAATATTCAACCCTTTGAATCTTCATCTTCTTTCTTCAAGAAATATTTCCCAGCCTAGAAATCAATCCTTAAACACTTCAAGAATCATTGTGCTCTACATCATACAGATTCAAAGAGCCTTGATCTTGTTTATCACACACACACCTCACTTGTTTAATCACATAGATTATTCATTTGAGATACACCAGTTATATTCTAGGATTTGATCTTCATAGAATAGATTTTAGATCTGAGTATTGATCTTTGTACTTTGTAATCTCTCATACTCTAATATAAAATCTAACTCTTAGAAAATCCAAGACTAACCATCTTGGTAGTGGATGTAGATCATTCATGATTGAACCACTCCAAATATTGTGTTCTTCATTTCTGCACTTTTATTTACTGTTCATTGCTAATTATTTAATTCGTATCTGTTTGATCTTATTCTCAGTTATCCATTATTGTGAATTGTGTTTGAAGTTAACTTTTTCAAAACCTCACTTTTCAGTTTTATAAAACCGCACTGAAAACCGCACCTCTAAATCGCTTTATAAACTCAAATATTCTGTTGTGCATTTTGCAACTCTACTTGCAGTTTCTTATACTGCAAGAGGTTTGTAAGCAAGAGGTTAAGTTTTCAAAAGAGGGCAAAAAAATTGTAACAGCTATTCACCCCCCCCCTCTAGCTATTTTTTACCCTTGTTGCCACATTTGGGACCAACAAGTGGTATCAGAGCAAACACATTTATAAAACCACTGTTTTTCAAGCTTAACAGCTTGTGTGCCGATTCGCTATGGAAAATTCTAAAACCATGACAACGGTTAACTATTCACACATTCCTCTTTTGGACGAAGACCACTTCAACATCTGGAAAGTCCGAATGCTTATTCATTTGGAGACTATTGACGAAATGCTGGTGGAATGCGTAACAAATGGCCCGTTTGTTCCCATGAAGGCCAACACTAATCCAACCACCAGTGCTGAATTTCCAGAAGTCCAAAAGCCCAAAGATGAGTGGTCTGATGAAGAAAAGAGATTAGCTGCTTTGGACAGCAAAGCGAGGTTCATCATTTCTGGAACCCTTCCCGTATCAACCCTTCAAAAATTGATGTATTCAAAAACCGCAAAGCAAATGTGGGATGCCATAGAGAGCTACCTCGAAGGTGACGATCTATGCAAGGAGAATAAAAGATATGCTGTTGAATGATCCTACAACAAATTCAATAGAAAATTCAACGAAACCTTGCGTCAAACCTATGATTGCTATGTTGAGGTAGTTAACTCTTGTAGATCTCTTGGCAAAACTTTATCTGATAAAGAAGTCAATATGACTTTCCTAACTGCTTTAGGTTCGAGATGGATAAATAAAGCCACATCTCTTGAGGACTCCAAAGTTTTGAATACTTGGACGTTAAGTAACTTGTATGCAAACCTTAGAGTCTATGAACTTAAATTAGATCATATTGAAGAGGTTGAAGGGAAAACCAAATCACTTTCTATGTCCATAGTGGAACATAAGGAGAAACCAACTACATCCAATCAAACTGCTGATCCTTCCATATCAACCGCATCACTCATCGATATGGATGATGATGATTTTGCCATGTTTGTGAAAAGATTTCAAAAATTTAGAAATCTTCAAAACCCTTCACAAAATCATTTTCTAAAGACAAACCTTCAGCAACTTTTTCAAAGGCTGTTGATACAAAGAAAAAGGGTGATCTAGTTTGCTACAACTGTAAAAACCTGGTCACTTTGCATCTGAGTGTCCACAGCCCAGATTCGAATATATGAAAAAGAAAACCTCTCCTGCGAAATTTTTTTGTCGTAAGGGAATGGTTGCTGAAAGGAAGAGAACTCAAAGGAGTTAGCAACTTGGATTGAAACAGATTCTGATGAAGGAAGTGATGATGAAACCGAAGAGGTTAATCTCTGCTTAGTTGCAGATGCTTCCGATGATTCAGATACTGAGTCAGTCGAGTCGCTGGATATGGAGGATGAAGTAGTTCCCCAAGGATTTCAAAATTTAAATTGGATGATGATGTGAAACTTACTCCTAGCATTAAGATTGGAAATAGTTCTTATTCACGTCCCATTTTTCCTTCAAAAAATGCTACACCTTCAAAAATTCCAACAAAGAAAAATTTGAAAAAGGTGGTGGAAGAGGTTTCTCCCATGGAACATGAAAGGATGTTCAAGGAAGCTGAAATGATGATCCATAAGTTCAATAATATTAAGAAAGCTTTAGCTTTAGCACATGATGAACTTTCTCAGTTTAAGACGGAGAAAACTGTAATGAGGTCTGAAATTTCTAATCTTAAAGACCAAATTAAGAGTATGTCTCCTCTTACTGATCAAAACCGCATCCTAAAAACTAAGGTTGCTGCACTTCAACTTAGGAACGATGATCTAGTTGCTCAAAATAATGATCTCCAGAAGATTATTCATGAGTGGGCCAAATCTCGTGTCACCTTGGATCAAATATTAGAATCCCAAATGACCAGTGGAATTAAAGAAGGTCTGGGATTTTAAACAGGTGAAAAGAAGAAGTGTGCATCCTGTTGTGAAAGGATGAGGAATTTTCTAAACTAACTAAAGAAATTGAGCTAGATAGAATAGAGAAAGAGGCTAAGCAAAGGAGAGCTACCAAAGGTAAATCTACTGAACCTCCTCCCAAACCGTAGTCTGCTCCCCAACTGTAACCCCAAACCCAACTGCAGCCTGCACCCCAATCGCAGCCCCCCACTCAACCGCCTCCACCTCCTCCTACTTAAACCCCCATCCAAAACCAACCTCCATCACCTATTCATTCTCCAATTCATTCTCACCATTCTACACCTCAAAAATCTCCTTCACCAAAACTGCCTTCCCCCACTCAACCACAAAGAGCTGCAACCGCTCAGGGGGAGAATCCCAAGAAAAGGAGATTCAAAATGATGGCCAAAAAAACTCCTACCAAAAGGCCCAAACGTTTTCTCAAACGTGTTGTCTAACAATCCCCTTCTCCTTCTCCCTCTCCTTCCCCTTCACCCTCCCATTCTGACTACCAAACCCCCTCAGACATTGAATCAAACTTAGGCCCTGCATTTCAAGAATGGACTCAAAAACCTTCTGTTGGCCAAGCTCTTTCCACCTCCATACTAAGAGACCCAACTCCCTCACCACCTCATTCTACTATACATAAAACCACCCCTTCTAAATCCAACCGCGTTCAAACCCCTCCTCCTTCAAACCGCGTCCAATCTCCACCCCCTTCAAACTGCAATAAAACTCCTACACCACCTCCTTCTCCCATAAATCAAACTCCTCCTGCTGCGAAAACTCCTACCCCTCCTACCTCACCCCCAACAACAAAACACCCCTCCACTTTATGTCCACACTACACAATCCAACTCACCCATAAAATCCCCTCCTCAAACCGCCTTCCAAACCCAAACTGCCTTTCAACCCCAAACCGCACCTGAGACTACCCCAGTCCAACCGCCTCCACTTTTCTCAAACATTCCTTCTACCTCAACCGCCCCTCCAACTGACTACTCCCAGATCCTTTCCACCCTTAACCTTATCCAAGGCCAATTCTAATAAACCAAGGCCACATCATTAAACTAACCGCTTCTAATACCACCCTTGAAGCCTAGAAATCGCTCCCTTCAAAACCATGTTCAAACCCAATCCCAACTTCTAACCTCTCAATCCCTGAAACTGGATGATTGTGAATCTTACATGAAAGATATCCTCCTCAAGATTGATACCATTAAGGGGGAGAGTGAAACAGCAAACATTGTCAAATCTGCTGCTGAAACTTGTTTTGAGAGATTCAGAAAAGATCTAGCTTATGGAATCCTCCAAACCGTGGAAGACAAGGTTTCTACCACCCAGCTGAAAGATGTGCTTAATCAACTTTCCAATTCCTTCAACCTTTCCACCAAAACCGCCATAGAAACCGCCCTAGAATCTTTCCAATCCAATTTGCTCAATTCCATAAACTCTAGACCACAGCCTCCCCAAAACCCCATCCCTGCTCTAGATTCCATGGAAGCAAATATCCTATCAAAAATTGATTCAGTCAAAGGGCAGCTGGATATCAAGTCAAATATTGTAAAAGACTCCATATCAGCAAAAATAAATTCTATGAATGATGAAGTGAATGATAGGTTTGAAAACCTCAAGGAGGGATTCAATTCCAAGCTTAGCATAAAAATAGCTTAATTGCAGAAACTTTTGGAGAAATCTTTAAAGGGGAGTTTGAATGAAACTGAATGCAATATGCAAATTGCTCAAACCGCTTATCAAGAGAAGATCCAAGAGGAAATCCACACCTTCTTCAATTCCTTGGATTCCTCCTTCAACACCAAAATCACAAATCTTGAAACCGCTCTTCAAAGAATCGCAGAGGAAGTCAGGGCTTTGAGAAGAATCCTTAGGTCAGAGAATTCTGCTTTCAGACCTTCCGGACCACTTGTGCCTGAGCAAGAAGTCAACCAACCGCATCAGCAATAGAACCGCCTTTTGTAATTTTCTTTTTGCTGAATACTTTTTGCTTGTGTTAGACCGCATCCTCGTTGTATTTTTTTTGGTCTAACCTTTTTGTTTTTGCAACCATGTAATTTCCTTTCATACCTTGTATCTGTAACTCAAAACACTTAAGGTATTAATGAAAATTGCATCATGGTTCCAAAACTTTGTTCATATATAACTGCTTGTTTGTAGAACAATGAAACCGCAATGGTTTTAAACCTCATTCAAATATTTTCTAACTTAAAATCGTATTTTTGAAATGAAGTTTAAACATTCAGTTTAAACCGCACTTTAAACTTAAACTCATATTTTTTTTCAAGTGCACTGAATGCATTTCTATACTTTCAAATTGTAAGTTTTTCAATCTTTCAATAGTATAGAAATCTATAACTTAAGCTAGTGTGTGCATTGACTTGGGACATGACTTACCATGTTAATTCTTATGGACATGTTTTTACCAAGTACAATGTTTGCTTTTGTTATAGTAGGTAATGGCATCAATCAAATAGGGGGAGATTTTTGAGTATGCATACTTTAACCCTCCTAGCTTTAGCTTAAATTTGATTGATACCATAACCTCATCTCTATTTTAAGGACTTTAGGCCCATATGTAATGAAGCTTAGACTTCAATTTTTTAGTATAAGTCCATTTTATAGAATAGGTTAAAATACGCTTGAAGACTGGCATAAGACTCATTGGACATAAGGTTTCAGTTCAAGATGTTTCAAACCGAAATCAAGAAACCGCACTTGCAAACCACAGTGTGGAATCCTTACTTGAAACCGCTCCTTGAACAACTGCAGTGAATTCTCTTTTATGAAACCGCACTTGCTAAACCGCAGTGCAGTTCCAACTTCAGACCACACTGTTGAAACCTCCTCTGGTGAAACCGCACTTACTCAACCGCATGCACACCAGACCGCATCTAATGATTGAAGACTTGAAGTAAACCACATATGACTGTTGGAATCCACGTCAGCAATGACAAAAGTCAACCACTAAATCTTGTCACGTGACTAAGTGTCAGACAAGATCTGCAAGGATCTTGAAAAGGTGACAGATGTCCTTCATACCTTATTTGCAACTGGAGTCACATCAGCTTTATCTGCAACTGTTGTACTAAAGGACAAAAGTGGATTTGTGGACCAATCAGAAAGCACCAGTATAATCCTTGTAAACAGTTGTGTCCAACGGCTAGTTTCTTGGTGCTTGGGTATAAATACCCCTAATCTTCAACACTTGAAAATTTCTTGAGAAATTGATATTGCTGTGAGTTCATAAGAAGTTGAAGCTCTGCCCAGAAAATATTCAACCCTTTAAATCTTCATCTTCTTTCTTCAAGAAATATATCCCAGCCCATTAAACACTTTAAGAATCATTGTGCTCTACATCATACAGATTCAAAGAGCCTTGATCTTTTTTATCACACACACATCACTTCTTTAATCACATAGATTATTCATTTGAGATACACCGATTATAGTCTAGGATTTGATCTTCATAGAATAGATTTTAGATCTGAGTATTGATCTTTGTACTTTGTAATCTCTCATACTCTAATATAAAATCTAACTCTTAGAAAATCCAAGACTAACCATCTTGGTAGTGGATGTAGATCATTTATGATTGAACCACTCCAAATATTGTGTTCTTCATTTTTGCACTTTTATTTACTGTTCACTGCTAATTATTTAATTCTTACATGTTTGATCTTATTCTCAGTTATCCATTATTGTGAATTGTGTTTGAAGTTAACTTTGTCAAAACCTCACTTTTCAGATTTATAAAACCGCACTACAAATCGCACCTCTAAACCATTTTATAAACTCAAATATTCCGCTGTGCGTTTCGCAACTCTACTTTCAGTTTCTTATACTACAAGAGGTTAGTAAGCAAGAGGTTAAGTTTTCAAAAGAGGGCGAAAATTTTGTAACAGCTATACACTCTCCTTAATTCCCGTGCAATGCCAACTTTGTGCCTTTTCTGGTGGGACGGAGGGAGTATATATGATTGATATCTACAAGGCCGAAGGTTCCCTATCACTATTACAACGCTAAATGGAACGACTAACATTAAACACGAAACCTATCATAGCCAATACACTCTCTCTACCCAAGGCTTCAAGAGTGTAAACGAGTATAGGAGGATTAAGTCTATTAGAACCAAGGAATGTTTGATCATTGCTTGTGCAAGGATGTGTATTGTGTTGAGTTGTGTTTCAATGTCTTGATCCTTACTATTTATAGTCTTCAAAGACTTGGGTATTACTCATAATTGACTAAGTATTTTCGGATGAGTGTGGGAAGGTGGTTGGGTATTCATGCCTATTCTTGAGGCAAAAAGGATCTTCTCTTATTTGATTTTAGGAATCAACTTATTGTTACCCAAGTCCAAGATTCATGCCTTTGTACCTTCTAGCTTTATTTGCTTGTACTTCCTTGATCAACTCACAACCCTTTGACAAGCTCTTCCCACGTTTTCACACCTTCACAAGTTATGCATAATATTTCTATTATGTGTAACTTCATCCTTCTTTAACCTCTTCCTTGTTTCTAGTGTATCTATCTTGTTATAATCTGAAATGTGGACCAACAAATACACAAATCTTGCAAAATATATTAGACATTAGTATAAAATTATTTGTGAAAGAAATGATCAACTATATCCTCAAACTCTTATCTCGTAACACTGAGAAATTGTTGGCAACACTTGTAGTAACACCACATTTTGCACTTACAATCTTTCCCTTAGTTGTACATTTCTTCACAAGCACCAAGTGCTTGTACCTACAAGATTTTGTTAGCCAAAACAATTATACAATATCTCCCCCTTAAAGATTAACTCCCCCTTAATCAAGGAGTCAAAGAGTTAACCGAAAAATAATGATTTCTCACGAGTACTTAGTTGTTTAAAAACAAACATCCAAGAGAAAATAAATGTACCAAAATCATCAAAGTAACAAAAACCATAAACCAACCAAAAAACACCTAGAGTATTAAAAAACATCACAAAAACTTAAATACCGAACTGTTTTAAAACTACCAATAAGAGAATTGTTTTTAAAACACACCATCCACCAAAAAATGAGCCAGAGAACCCGCTAGTCATGTATTCAATCTTCTTCTTCCTCTTACTCCTCATCTTCGTCGGTTGGACCTGTTTGAGTATCACCAGCACCTGCAGCAGCACTTGCACCAACACTTGTTCCGGCATCTCCCCCTATTTGTGAAGAAAACTGAGTAATGAAATCCATCAAGTCTGTGTGCATCCACTGATTTGATTTTCCACAGCAGGCATCAACTTGTGTATAAACTGCAAAACCACAGTTTTTAGGATTGTAGTTGAAGTGTTACCAGAAGTGTTGACAACACTTTCAGTAACACTGGTAGCTACTGTACTTGTGGAGACATTTGGTGTAGTGGCTTGGACAGGAATGAAATATGCACTAGCAGTGGTACCCTGTACTGTACTGGTGGAATAAAACCTGAACCACTATTTCATGGGGCTTGAACCAAGGAAGATCATAGTGCCTATTACCCTTCTTCAGTTGATAATCAATTTCATAAAATCTTGGCCCAAATGTGAACACATCCGAGGCCTCAACTGGTAGGAATTGATATTTCAACACATTAAAAATCAAAGAAGGATAAAGCAAGTAGGAGTGATCATTCTTCCTTGGCCATTGTAAGTACCCAAATTCGGATCGTCAAAATCCGTTAAAAGCTAACCGAAATCCGTTAACTGGCCCGCTCCAGGTTAACCGGAACCCGTTAAGCTCCCCGTTCTCAAGCCAACAAGACGTCCCGGGACTGCCCCGTGCATCCCAACGTCAAAGCGTACTCAACACACGTTGTCACACGTAAGAGTACAGCTTTTCCTGAAAAATGCACTTTCCAGCACTTTTCGGGGGCGTTTCAGACATTTTTCGAACAGTTATTTAAAAAACGGACAAAACCAGGAATAATGGCACGAAAACCCATGCCTTGGTGAGTCACAGGGGCACGTGGCACGCATGCATAGCCCTCTAGTCAACATCAATCAGATTTCAGAGTGAAAAGACCAAAATACCCCTGAGATGTTGTCACAGTCCGTCCGGACTGTTTTTCAGGCAAAACAGAATTGCCAGAAAGTCCTCCCAATTTCCAAAATACCACAAACCCCCCCCCAAATTCAGGTTAAGTCCGTCCGGACTCTTTTGCATTTTCACCCTATAAATACAGAGGGCTGTCAAACATTTGAGAAGGAGAAAAATATTATCCATTTTCACAAATAGCCACGGCATAACCAGCTTCCACCCCTTTCTGAGCCTCATTTTGTCTCGATTTGCATGAAAACCTCGTATTTCAACCAAACACGAACCAAACAACCTCGAAACACCTTTCCAAACACTAAATCGTATCCCGTATATGCCTCTCGAGCCAAAAGAGTCAACCCCTAGCCATAGGTAACACTCTCTCTCCCTAAAAACTCGTTCCATCTCGGTTTACGCGCCAGTCGCTACAACCGTTTCGGTCAAAAGTTATCAAAATGTAGATGTCACCGTCAAACGGGGTCCGATACATTTTAGTCCAAGATCCTCTTCTCTCCCATAAGAGAAGTAATCTCGGGTTAAAACGGCGTTCCGGCCCCGTTTCCTTACTTTAATGTCCTTTACAATTCCGGATCGTTTGATCCGTCGATACGCAACTTTATAGTCCGAACCGTTTGGTTCGTGAAAGTCATTTAATGGTCCGGATCGTTTGATCCGTTGAATGTCATTTAAATTACGCAACTTTACAAGTCCGAGCCGTTTGGTTCGTTGATCGCACCTTTAAAATCCGGATCGTTTGATTCCGTCGATACCGCACTTTAAATACTGTCATTTACAAGTCCGAGCCGTTTGGCTCGTGATAGTATTTACTTATCAAAGTCCGAGTTGCAAAACGATTCGTTGATCGCATATCATTTAATGTTTTTTTCCCGTAAAATCGCTAACAATGTAATGCCCGGTTCAAAACCGGAGTTCGACATTCGAACTCTCTTTCAAAACGCGCAAAGTGACGTTTGGCATCCAAACGATCATCTTTAAACTCAAAACCCGACATTTGACATTCAAATCTCATTTAATGCTTTTTTTCCGTAAAATCGCTAACAATGTAATGCCCGGTTCAAAACCGGAGTTCGACATTCGAACTCTCTTTCAAAACGCGCAAAGTGACGTTTGGCATCCAAACGATCATCTTTAAAACTCAAAACCCGACGTTTGACATTCAAACGCTCCTTTCTTAAAAGTCAACATTTGACACTTAAGTTAAAAGTTCAAAAATCGTCACTCGCACCACTTTTCCTAAAAAAAACTCCAAAATCGACGTTTGTCATTCAAACGCTCGCTTTTTCCAAAGAGAATCACAAAATCAACGTTTGACATTCAAACCAAGATTAAGCTTGTCATTCAAGCCCCCATTTTCAAAATGCAAACACACACACACATACACACACACACACACACATTTTCGAGAAAGGTAGAAAGACTCGTCATACGAGGCATTTCGGGTGATCTCAAAATACTCTTCCCGAAACGTAACATGACCTCCGAACCTAACAATCTCTGGTACTAAAAGAGCTTTTTGTCATGTTTTTGCTACCAATAAAAATGACACCCTTTCCAAAGCCTTTTCCAAAGTTTTGCTACCAATAAAAATGACACCCTTTTTCATAATCCGTTTTTCAACGTTTGGGCTCAAAATAAAAAACCGCGTGGCGACTCCTCTCCTTCCCAAAAGCGATGTCCCAAACATCCACGAAAGACAACCGCTCGCCGCAGTCCGCGCGATCCGGGTAATTTCAGTTGGCGACTCCACCGGGGAGAAGGATACTTTTTCAAAACGGCCGTCGTTTTCAAAAAGCCTCCCGTGGGTCAAACTTTCGTTTACCCTTCCTCGTTTTTGTGTGCGTGTGTTGTTCAAAGCCTCGAACGGTTTTTTAAAAAAAAAGTTGTTACATTTTCATCTCTTTCAAAATCATAACATGTTCGTGCATTCCCGTTCATACTTGATTTTCATGTTACATTTTGGAACTGCGCATAAATTCTTTAAAACACATCTTGAAAATCTCTGTTTTACTCAAAAAATAATAATTTAGTGACCGCACACTACTTGCACATGCTGCCTCGGTACACCGCACGCTACGTGCACTTGCTGCCTCGGTACACTACACACTACGACCCGTAACCCAGGATGACCGTTCAGTTGCAGCTCGGTTGGTCTGCCAGACACCTTACGAGCGCGCACGGGGTCGTCCCAAACAGCCCATCCTAGCCCGTGTAAGCCATGCACTCTTTGTGTCACACTTCGTCCAAGACTTCGGTTGGTTTTTGGCTTAGTACGTGTCATAAAGCCCAAGTGTATGTTTTTTTACGCCGGGTTCCCTCACAAGTCAAGCTCGAAAGATTGAGACCGAAGGTCGTTCCCGACCCGAAGTCTTGAGCTTTTCAGCCTTGACTTTGACGCGGAGCTCTGCCGAAAAATATATCCGAAGGTTCAATGTGACACCATGTCACCAAACCCTCAACGCATGCACCATGCCAACCACAACTTGGCCAACGCCAAAAGCTAAGGCCCCTCGCGCAAGCGAGTCAGGAGAGGTCATGCCGAAATTTTAGCACGATCCCCGCCTTAACTTAAGGACGTTGACTTCGACTGTGGCCCGCGTGTCACATACGTTGGAAGTTTGCGTGATCAGATAGCCCTAAGTTCACTTTTTCCTTTGTCGGTGGAACTCGCTTGCCTTATGAGACCCTCGCTCGGGATTGTCCGTCCCGGGAAGACGATTTACAGGTGAAAAATGAGGGGCTTATAAACGTAGTGACGAGATCCACTGATTAGAGCCTTAGGTTAGTTGCGAAAAAGAAGACACGATCTTTTCCAACCGATTAGGACTCTGAGAAAATACGTTTTAAGTAAACATTAACCGGTAACTGCACATTGTACTAGCCCAAAACCCTGAGCCAAATACCCTTTCCGAAGCCTAAACCCTGCCTTTCGTTCCCTGCAGCGAGCAAAAAGTGGTTCAGAATTCCGGGTCAGCGCCTCGCCAGAGTCACAGTTATGGCAGCGTCAGACAGTTCTTCGGTTCCCTCAGTTCCTTCAGCCAGATTCTCCGACATGTCAAGCTCACCGAGAAATCGTGACGGGGACGGACCCCCGCCACCGGTAACAGATATGACATTGGAAGAAGCCATCCGGGCTTGTGAGGTTCACAAGAGGCAGAGAGAAAATCAGCAGAATTTCGTGGTACAGCTTCTAAATGAGCGAGGTATAGCGGCTATCCCTCAACCAGATGGTACTTTCGTCCTAATCGAGGATGACGATTCCCCGAAACCAGCTCCTCAAACCTTCAACCAGGTTCCTCCCCCGCCAACTTACGGGATGCCTTCGAACCAAGGAAACAGCCGACCTAGGCTTCATGTTGCCACCTCTCAGGGCAACCCTGTCATATACGGCCAAGCCAGTACTACTCCCATCACTCAGTACAACCAGCGCACCGCTGGACCATCTCAAACGAATGTCAATATCCTCCAATATCCTCCCGGGTTCAACCCATTGCCTATACACGAATCCCAAAACACCGGGGACAAACCCCGATACAGTCCAGAAAAGGCCCCCATATATCCTCATATATCGAGCCTTCCACCTCCAATCACTGCCACTCGTATGGTAGCACCCAGCGCCGAGCCTCAAAGTCCACCACTGGACCCAACCTTAGTCTGGATGGTCGTACAGATGAAAGACCTAAAAGCCAGCATGAGCAGCTCAAAGCAAGAAACGCTCAAGTCCACAGATCCGGGAATGGTCACGCCTCTCCCTGCCAAGTTCAGAATGCCGAAGATGGACCAATTCGACGGAACCAAATGTCCACAGACGCATGTTGACACCTACGTTCTCGGCATGAAAGCGAAAGGAGCAACCCTTCAGCAAATGGCCGATCACTTCCAGCATACGCTCAAGGGTTCAGCGTTACGATGGTTCCTAAGGGTCAAGTCTGCAGATCGCCATACCTGGGATCAGATCAGTAACATCTTCCTAGAGCGGTACAGATCCAACCTAGAGTGGGAAACAAGTCGTGAGGACTTAATCACCACCGAACAGAAAGCAGATGAAAGCGTCGGAGAATTCTACAAGAGGTGGAGTTGGAAACTCTCCGAGATTATGGAGCCACTCTCCAAGGATGAATAGATGCGAATCTTCAAGTCCTGCTTGAGGCCGTCCATCAGAACCCTCATCAGCCATCACTTCTTCCCAGATCTCCGAGCCATGGTCAATGCCGGCTCACAGTTCGAGAAGGATCTCAAGGAAAAACTGGCCACAGTACAGCCATACAGATACAGATCAGCAGCTGCATTCAATCCCGCACCGGCCCCCGGCAAAGGGAAAGATACGTCTGTCAACTACATTCATCAGGGACAGCAGTCGGGCAACAGAAACCCGGTCCCGCAAAGCAATAACTCCACCCCGAAGCAGCCTGTCGTACACTTCGGCAAGTTGGACATGCCGCTGAGTAAGATGCTGGAGGGGTTAATCAAGGAAGGCCTCCTCAAACCCGTTGCAAACTACAAACCCAAGAATCCCGTAGTCAACGCTGACAAAAGCAAGTACTGCGCCTTCCACCAGTATCATGGCCATACCACCGACAACTGCGTGGGGTTACGGTATGAGATTCAGAATTTGATAGAGGAAGGAAAATTGGAGCATCCCCGTGGACCTAATACAGTCGGAAACCCTTTTCCGAACAACAACAGTGTGAACTCCATCGAGTGGGTGCCAAAGAAGATTGCCGCAGAGCCAGTTCCTCCGCCTCTTCCAGCCAGGTCCTCATCAAACGTCCACATCAGTTACGATGTTTGTGACTGCTCCGAATGCCTTGAGTACGAGTTCCAAGACATGATCAGGGTTGATTCTCCCAGAAAGCAGAAGAAGAAGTCTTCTCAACAGAAACTGAGAGAAAGATATGAAGCTGGAGACACCAGCGTGGGTACACTCGGAGAGCCATCCGGGAAGTTCGATTACTACGTACTCTACTCTAGCCAGTCCTCCCTTCCTCCAGGCCATGCAGCTTTAGAGCAGACAGGGGTGGAAAAGCCGAAAAATCCTGCTGACGCCAAAGTTCAGGCCTCAGGACACCGGAATACCTCAAATCTTGACAACCTTACCGCCAGCCAGAAGCCTAATCCCCCGCGGGATCAGCCAAGGTTCAATTTGCCCAACTTCAGGGCACAAGCCGACAAAGGAAAGTCAAAGTCAACTTGGCACTCGCACTCAATCAACGTGCTTACCAAGGGCGGCCACCGCCACAAGCTACCTCGACACAATCCCGAGGCACCACCAAAAGCTTTACCCCTCAAGAGGAAGACAGGAAACGGATGGCTTGATGACTCTCCTTCTCCGGAAAGAGACCAGATCTACGATTCTCGACTGTATGGCAGTATGCTCACCTTCTGTGACAAAGACCTGTCGAAAGATGCCGCAGGGCACAATGAAGCTTTGTACATCACTCTCCGGCTCAACACCATTTCTATCCCCGGGGTATTGGTAGACAATGGATCAGCAGTCAACGTCCTCCCTCTCAGCATGATGCGAGCCCTACGCATCAATGAAGGCCACATGACCCCATCTGCCCAGACTATCAAAGCCTACGACAGCACGTCTCGTCCCATCCTGGGGACGATGACTCTGGAGCTCTAGTTCGAAACCCAAATGGTGCCAGCAAAATTCCACGTGATGGACATTCCGTCCGAATTCACAGCTCTGTTGGGACGCCCTTGGTTACACCACATGAAAGCCATAGTTACCACTCTCCATCAATGCGTCAAGTTCATTAACCGGCAAGGAAATCTTGAAGTCATCAGAGGAGACAGTTTTCTCATAGGAAACGAAGTCGAGACAACGACGCCTGCGTGCCGCGGCCTGTGCACCGGGCTACCTCCTTCAAGCCGACCAAGGGACTATCGAGGTAAATCTCATCGGTAATCCCTCGAGTCCGGAGATGCTAACTATGTCAATGTCCTCGAACAGGGCGGACCACAGGCGATCAGATTCATCAAGTTCAACTGCCGTTTTCGAAACTTGGACGCAGATTGGAAAGAAACCCTGAGCATCGCAATGATGCGGGCACGCAAACCCCCTGTCTCCGATCGGAGATTTGTCAGCATCCTTCAGTCCAACTCTATGGCCCCGCCAGGCGAAGAAATCTTCGTGATGAAGGTCAACAAGAATCGTCACACTCATGATGAATGTATGGCAGTCGTGTGGGATGTCCTACATGAGGAATTGCCCGCCGAGCCCCTCTTCTCAAGCGAAGGACTTGATATTTTTCTAGCAGCTCCAGCATCGCAGCAGGACACGAGACGTCCTTATGTCTGGGTTGAGCCGTCTGACGACAACGAATCAGGACTCTCCGGAGTCGAGGACGCGGCAGATCCGCGGGAAGATCCCTACATACATATGCTCAGTTTCGAGGACGCCACCCATTTCGATCAGGTCACCTATGACAAGGGCTCCAATACCATTGAAATCGTCAAGCTCAACGTCCAGTACAGGCAGTTATCCGACAATTGGAAACAACTGGTTGACACGACAAAGAACCCCTCTGATCAAGTGACTGACGACAATTTCGTCAACATTATCTTTTCCAGATATCTCGATGATACCAAGGATCTGGTCCTTATTATCAGATTCTGCAATGCCAAAGTTACCCTCGACGACTGCCTGCTCATGGTAAATGAGGCCCTGGCCAATCGAGCTCAAAGCTCATTATCACTTCCGACTACCAGCCCCAGTGGCAACCGGCCCGTGCCGTCAGTCAAGCTTACAGCCACAAGCGCCGCCAAGGCCAAGGGCATCAGCAAAGGAGACAAAGCTCCTCACCCTGCTACAAATCAGATCAACCTCGGGAATGCTTCCAGTAGCTACCCTGAAAACACTGTAAGAGTCTTCCCCGCAAGACAGATCCAGCTTACGAAGAGAGGGATGATCACCTCAGCATCAACATGCTCAAGTTCAACCCTGCTTCCAGTCGTCACGGCCACAGATTCAGGCATCCCGCCAGCAAACTGCTAGCTCTGATAGACTTGGCGATCCAGCGAGATCACGAGACTATCAACTTCGTAGAATTCAACACCCCCGTGGGTTCAATCAAACAGATATGGGCGAACTTCTTGGTGACCGAGATCAAGGAAGGCCGCATGGAATGTCCCAGCCCGACTTCCTTCGTCAATATAATCCAAGTGTTTCTGCCATTCGTGGACTTGGATGTGATTACAGTTCTAGACACCAGTCAGACGGCGCGCACCTACGAAGACTGTTTAACTCTCGCAAGGAAAGCACTCATGGAACTAGCCTGACTTCCTTCGTCAATATAATCCAAGTGTTGCCCAGGTAGTCCCTTGGTTGATTCGAAGGAGGTGACCCCGGTGCCTGGTGTAAGTGCTCCAATTTGAGCCGTTAGTATTTTAGTTAGAAAATTAACGAAAGTTTTAACATTTCCAACATTTCTAACAAACCCTAACCTTTCTAACAAAGCAATGGTAAAGTGGGCATTGCCATTTAAAGTTAAACGAAGAAAAGAATCTCAAAAAGCAAAAGAAATTGGAAAAATCCGAATTAGGCAAGTTGAAAAACAAACTGCTGTAATTTTTTGAATAATATTCCTCCTGTCCAAAAGCCAGCACTGTAGCAGATGAACAGTGCACGCTTACGAAACCCTCCGCACGAACATCTATGTAAATCACAGAGGGCTATAAATTAAACCCTCCTCTCTCAGTCTACACAACAGATTTTACACACAGAAGCTGCATTTTGGCGAAAAATAGAGAGAAAACAGTGGGAATCCTTAGATTGCCACCATTTTCTCTTGAATCTTTCCCAATTTCACTTCAACCATTCTCATATCACTCTTAAACACACCAAGCTCAAGCTTAAAACACTACTCAAGAGGAAGATTAGGGAGAAAACATAGAGGACTTAAGTGTTATCTACTTGTTTTCTCTTTGATCAACTCTATCATCAAACCCTAAACACATTCAAGCCTTGAATCCACCCAAACACAACTCCAAAACACCAAATCTTGATACTCCTCAAGTCAAACACCAAATCTTGATACTCCTCAAGTCAAATTCCAAGCCTAGGAAGATAGGGTGTCACCATTGGTAAAGCCCTCCTTCTCTAAACCCTAAAATTCCCTTTTAACCTCTTGTTCATCTTGTTCTTCCTATTTTGATTTGCTTTATGTCTAATTTAACTTAAGTCTTGACCTAAGATGGTCATCTTGAAGTTCATCTTCATGAATGACCATCTCAAATGGTCCAAATTTTAAATCTCTAGTTGATTTGTCTCTTTAATTTCATCTCTACAAAATATCCCCTTTCCCTTTGCAAAGGACATGTTTAAACCCCATAAAATTCCCCAAGGATTACTTGAATATGATAACCACTTAACACAAAGTAGTGGAATCAATTCTAGGGATGAAAATGGGGTGAACATAGATGCAAATCCCCCAAAAATCACATTTTCCCTCAAGAACATCTTGCTGTCCAGTAGCATTGTTCTGAGATCTCAGTCCATTTTCCTATTTTTTGGACATACATAAACTTGGAATTTGGTGTCGACTACAAAATACTTTTTGTAGCCAACATCCAGATCTTTCCAAAAATATTTTTACTTTATTTTTTGAGTGAGTAAAACTCCTTTTTTTTAAATTTTCTTTTAAAGGTCAGTTCATCAGTTTCTGGAAATCCAGATTTCATATCTGATATTTACAGAAGGTTTTGACCCCTCAAATCATCTCCAAAATGAAAAGTTCTTTTAAAGAAACCCTATTTAAGGTGTTTTAAGCAACTTTAATTCCCGGACTTTTCCCAGATTCTGGAGCTTTCAAGCCCTAAAGTCCATTTCAAAGTCAAGGGTCAACTGCCTTTTTCATTCTGACAGAAATGGTTTTCAACTTCCAAAAATCTTTTGAGTTCCAAATCTCAACCCAAAAATCATCCAAAAAATCATGGGATCATTTTAAAGCCTTAAAAATAGTTCCCAATTTTTACTTTCCTCAGTTTCAACTTATTTTGGCCAAAACACACACACACACACACAACAAAGGATTTTGAATGCTTGGAAGACTCGTTTTTACGAGGCATTCCGGGTGCACACTAACGTCCTTCCCGGCATGTAACATGACCTCCGAACCCAAATCTCTAATCTCGGGCATTTTTCAAAGTTTTGGCCCTTAAAACAAAAATGGCGTGGCGACTCCGTTTGATTTCAAAAAATCGGGTACATCACAGTGGCGACTCCGCTGGGGATTTACAAGTTTTATCTTTTCAAAAAAAAAAAAATAAATAACTTTTGAGGGTCAAGCTTCCGTCCCGACATTTGAAAATCCTTTGTTTTGTTGTGTGTTGATTTTTGCACAGTTTTCGTGTTTGTTTTGGCCGCCTCGAAAAAGTCAAAATTTTGACTGTCGGAAATCATGTCCCTAACTGTTGGAATTTTTGTGATTATGTGCTTATGTGTGCATTTACTTTCAAAAAAAAAATTTCAAAAAGAAAGAATTTCAAAAAAAAAAAAAAGAAAATTTTCAAAAAAAAAAATCATGCATCATTCTTTTTAAGACACATGAAAAATTTATATTTTACTCAGAAAAAGAAGATAGACTGCTTGCACACTACGCGCACGTGACCTTACACTGCACACTACGTCCCTAACCCGGGAAAATCCTTGTCGCGGCCCGTTTGGTCTTATTACGCCTCTCGGTGCGAGCACAGGACTACCCAAACATCCCATGGAGCCTCGTGTCGACCATGCACTTGTCCGTGACACACTTTGTCCGAGACCCGGTTGGTTTTTAGTCCGGTGCGTGTCATGCCTGTACGTGTATAGACCTTTCCTTTCAAGCCTTTGTCGGCATACCGAGGCTCAATATCTTTCGGGTCCCTAATCGGTCGAAGTCATGCCGGTTTTCCGCCGCAAACTTTGACCAAGATATTGACCGGCGCCTTGACTTTGGCTCGGCCGGCACAAATTATACACCGACTCCCGGCATGACCTTGAGTCATCAAGGATTAACGGTTATTCCATGCCTAATTACGGCCTAGCGACGACAAGTCAAAGTCAAGCGTGGACATTTACCGGTCCAAATCATGCCGAGCTTTTTGTCGAGCCCTCGGACGTGATCTTGACTTTGACGTCGGCTTTGTCCGTAATTTACATCGAATGCTCGTTAAGACTCGATTACCCGCCGGACTTCTAGGATCGTTTTTCTTTCGGTCGGTGGGATCCGCTTGCCCTATAGGACCCTCGCCGGGGCTGTCCACCTGGGAGGTCGAAATACGGGTGGAATACGAGGGCTTATAGACGTAGTGACGGGGCCCAGGATCCGGGAATCGAGTAGTTTGCGAAAAAGAAGAGCAATCTTTTCCAACCGATTAGGTTAATAAAGCGTGTTTTAAGTAAACATGAACAAATAAGCGCATGTTGCGTGAGCCTTAAGCCCAAACACCTACCTTCCTTCAAATCCCACCATCGAACCCTCGTGTCTTTCCCCGCGGCTCCGCACAAAGCTTGGTTTCGGGCACCGGGTCACCGTTTGATCGGTTGGGAAGAGTCAAGCGCATCGTCGGCTTCACCGTTTGTTTCAACTCCGGGTTTCGAATGTACGCATCGGTGGTAACGATGGGGACAACGTCACTCTGCCTCCCGGGACTCCTCGAGACGGAACCGCGGTGGAATCAGTTAGCAGAACAGATGAGAGTGCGACAGGAAGCACAGCTGAACAGCCTCATGGAAGCTATTAAGAGCCATGGTCTGGCCGCTAGCCTTAACCCCGATGGCACCTTCACCGTGGAAGAAGAGGAAGACTCCAATCCTAATCTTCGTCGCCCCGACTGCTTCAGCATGCCACTACCAACCTCCTTCGGTGCTACCAGATCCCATGCTCCTCGATCTGCAGGTCGAGACCACTGGATCCTGCGGCTGATGGGACGAATCGGTTCACGGCTCCTCGGTGGGGGCAAAGTCGATACGGAATGTCCTCTCACGGTTGGGGATACCTCGGAATGCCACGACGGGTGGAATCCCACCGCGGTTCGGAACCGATCAATCCAGGACCTTCACAACCACGGTTTGGAATGCCGCCACGATGCAGTTACGGGCCACGGTCGGGAGCCCCTCCTCGGAATGGTGCTGGTTCGGTTGCTCCTCACACGGCTTTCACAAATCCATTTATCACTCGGGGTTCGATGGGTTGCAAACCTCCATCCCGGTTTCATCGAGAATCACCGGGACCACGGTATCCTCTCGGTTATGCATCCTCGCCATAACCGGCCATGCAATTCAACAACCGGGGACGGCCCGCACTTAAGCCTACTTATGGGCCTCACTCCAGGAAATCCAAGCCATCTGGCTACCTCGAATCTGCCTCCATCTTCTCTGCCGATTGGAAGCCAACGGCAAGTCGCTGGGTTCTATCCTTTTGCCCAGCTCCTACCTACACTCCCGGGGTAATTTGGGCCAAGGACGGGTTTTCACCTATGCTCCGAATATGGTATTCCTTCCACCAATGCACCACCAACGGCTAGTCCTCTTCCTAGCTCAAATATCGGCTCGGGAATTCCCGCTCCACCTCTGGATCCCCAATTGGCTTGGTTTATGGAGCAACACAAGGAAATGAAAGCACGGATTGCTGAATTGACCGCCAAAAAGAACACCGCTCTTCGGCCTACGAGATCCCGACTCGATTGTCCCCTTGCCTCACAAGTTTGTGATGCCCACTCTGGAATTGTTTGACGGGAGTGCATGCCCTAAAACTCACTTGGACACCTATACTTTGGCAATGAAGGCTAAGGGATGCACAAACCGGCGGTTGGCCGATTACTTTAGTCTCTCTTTGAAGTCGGGGGCTTTGAAATGGTTTTTCCGATTGCGGCTGAAGCTAGGGATACTTGGGAACGGATTACCGGTACTTTCACGAGATAAGTATAAAGCCAACTTGGAATGGGAGACAAACGAGTTGACACTGCAAACAACGATGCGGCGCCTAATGAGAATATTGGGGATTTCTATAAGAGGTGGAACTTAAAGCTCGGTGAAATGGCCATTCCTCCCTCGACGAGGAGCGGTTAGACATCTTTCGGTCATGCTTGAAGCCGCATCGAGAGCTTCCCTCAGCCACTTCCCCTATGCTGACTTGCGTGCAATGGTTAATTCCGAGGCTAAGTTTGAAAAGGCTTACAATCAGCAGCCTACTGCCGCACCCGCCTACGGATATCGGGCTCCTCCCTCCAACATTGCTCTCGCTCCCGCTAAAGGCAAAGAGGCAATCGGCTAAGGGGACGGAGGCGTAACAATGCCACTTCCTTTGTTCCCAAGAGACGATGCATCCGGATCTCGGCTCCAAGGCTTGAGAAACCTTGGGATGCCTTTAAGTGATATCTTTAGAGGATTGGTAAAAGAAGGTTTGCTCCGGCCTTTGGATAATTATCGGCCAAGAAACCCCAACGCTCCTTTGGATACCTCCAAGCATTGTGCCTTTCATCGGTACCATGGGCACTGACGGATGATTGCGTCCCCCTGAAAAAAGGCCATCCAAGGTTTGATTGAGCAAGGGAGGTTAGAGATGCACTGAAGGGCCTAATACTATCAATAACCCGCTCCCTAACAACATGAGTGTCAACATGATCGAGTTTGGTGGTTCAAGCCTTGTGGGCATAATGGAATTTGACTCGCCCCCTTGTGAGGTCGGTGAATCGGCCATCGCGGGCGATGAAAGTGGTTGGATTAAGCAAGAGATTGCCAAGGAAATCCTGATGGAAAGATGCGCAATAGCTCCCATCTCCGGCGTCGAAGAGTAGATGCATGATCCAACGAAGAGCGGCTAGATTAGGGGCTACCTATCTCTAAATTAGTCTTTTAGTCAACCTTCGTAGGTTCTAGTACTTCCTGTCACCTAAGTCCTTCTGGACATTTGTCGTTGTAGTCCATTTTGGACACGGTAGTTAAATGCCTAGCTTTTAATATAAGTCTTTTTTCTCTTCTTGCTAGACTCGAGACATCACTTGCGCACCCACGTTACACTTAATTGAAATGGTTTTATCCAAAATGATCACTTGTCTTTGCTCGACCACTAATTCGTTGAAATGATTAATATTTAAATTAATCGGAGTGAGAAAATCAATTGATATCCTTCCCAAATTGGGGCTTACCAACTCCCATCTTGCATCTCATATGCTCACATCCCTTTCATCCTCATCATCTCGTTGCTCGATGAATTTGCATGGATCTTTTCTCATATAAAGCTTAAGCAAGCAATGAAGACTTAATCTCGTTTAGGTCATCCGGTAGGGATTGCGGTTGAAACCTTTCACCCATAAGAAAGCCATTACCTCACCCTTACTAAACACTACCCTTTCATTTCAAGATCGGCGTGCTTTGAAACCCGGTTTAGCCGTCATTTTTGCTCCATGCGAGAGAAAGTCCAAGCGAGCCCGAGAAGTTAGCTTCGAGAGTCGGCGATGCGCAAAATATCTCAAGCCATGAAGGAAGGACAAAGATAATCCTTAACTCCTCAGGAGGCTCTCCACGTCAAATCAAAAAAAAAAAAAAAAAAACAAAACAAAAAAACAAAAAAAAAAAGAGAAGAACTCAAAAGTCCCCGACTTCTCAAGAAACTCTCCAATGATCAAAAAGGAGCCTGAATTCTCGCAAGATCGCAAAAAGTTGTCGATAGCTTGGACTTCCTCTCACCATTACCTTAAATCAATCCCAAGCCATCCTCTCGATTTTAGAGGATACTCCCATTACCCTCGCCTTTGGCCAAAGTCAAAAATTTGACCTCTCATTCTTAGAGGCAATCAATCTTCCCCGCCATAGATTTCCCAAACACATCCCTGCAAGCCAACCTCTCACCTTTAGAGGTTCAGTCAGCAAAAGGCCCAGCCGACCTCTCACTTTAAGAGGTCATAACTTCCAAAATTACCCAATGGCCGATCGAAGCCGGAAACCCAGCTGCAATTCCTATCGGATAGCAATTTCATCGTAAAATCTTTAAGATCTAAATCAAATTAATGCTTCATTGCTTGCTTAAATCGGAATCTAATTCATCTTGGTTCAAAATTATCAATCAAAGATTGTGCAAATTCAAACCTGATGTGAGCATATTTCATTTCTCCTCACAAACACCTGCCGTGAATGTCCCACTGGGGCTTCGCATCCGTGTCTTTCATGGACACTCTAAGGGGATAGGTTATTCGAATCCTCCAATCCTCAAAATTCCCAAAAGAACCTCAAAGTCTTGAATTTTCACACTCATTCTCTCTTCATTTGGGATAAGCCCGAACTACGGCGACTGAGCTCTTCATAATGGAGGGAACGTAGGCAACCGAGAAATGGTCGGTCGAAATCACAAACAAATCCCCAAAAAAAAACAAAAAAAATCCGGTCTCATCAAGGATCGTCCCTATACACTTTCCGAGCTTAACTCTCGATATCAGTTGGTTTTCTCCTTGTGATTAATCAAAATATTTGTTCATATCAGATTTAGGGATTGAATAACCCGAACATTAACAAAGGGTTTTAAGCAGCCTTGTGATCATCATGAATAAGACAAGTTTTCAAGTGTCTCGACAAGTCTTCTCTTTCTACATCATAGGAAAATAGAGTCAAACACCTTTGTCTTTACGTCTGCGGGGGCCTCCATACACTTTTCCACACCTTGTGATGCTTATACTCTCTCAAAAGAGTCAAACCAAAAGCGAGAGTGTCATACACAAATTCGGGAGACATTCCCACCTTTCAAAAGATATGCCCACACGTAAGCATTTCCGAGTCTTGTCCGATGGCGGTTGACTAAGGTGCGAAAAGATGGGTGCCCCCTGCAGTAAGACTACTCTGAATTTCTTCACGGTTGGGGCTTTGCTAAGCGGTTCTCCCGGGTTCTCCTGTAGCGGCTCTTCAAGTGGGGCTTATATAGTCATCTTTGGGTCCACGTTGGGTTCTTCACTCTGAGATAGACTCGCCAAGTCGCCTCTTCAAAATCTGGACTTTGCCTACTCGGGATCCGGGGCTTTGTCAAGGTGGTCTTTTGGACCCGAATTTTATCAAGTCGCAAGAAAGAATTTCAGCTTCAGAACTTGGTACACGGCAGCTTCCCGTAGCATCGGAATTCAAGATCAGGGTTTCTCCCGGCATTAGCAATTCCATCAAACCATTCTCCGGATAAGGTTTCGGCCAAAGTCACAGCTCACCCAAATGAAAGAAGCTTCACTCGTATCCACGTGCCCTAGAGCCTGTCAGCATCAGCTTCAAATGACCAAGAATGAGAGGGAAAATTTCAATCAAGACCCGGGATCCGAATCCAATCTCATCAAAATTGAGGTCCATGTGATACTATTAACAAAACCTCATCAACAGCCGCTGTTTTAATCGCGATCGAGGGCGCTCACCCCCCCACTTGCTCAAAATCTGTTCCAAGCAGTCTCCATACCCATGCATCCCCACAAAAATCTCCCAAGGGCTCATGTAGCATGCACAAAACTTGAGTCAATAGGAACAATCCTAAGTGATTGAAGATCATAAATCATAATTTCCTGCCCAGCTTAGGCCAAGTGCATCTTCGAAAGCAAGTAAATGCATCATCTCATAATCATTTTTGGTTCTATGCACGCATCCGCCATCATGAATGCCATATATGCATCTTCCTCTTCACTAACAAATGCAGGAATTCAAACGTAATCCCCCTTTTCGGCAAGGATGATCTTCACCAAAGACGACCTCAAATGGATGAAAACAGCCCCCAACATCCACAAACATATGAAGACCGCCTCCAGTGTCTACAAATCGGTCAGGGACGCCAAGCTCTCCAATACAATTCGGTCAGAGACGCCAAGTTCTCCAATACAATTCGGTCAGAGACGCCAAGCTCTCCAATACAAATCGGTCAGGGACGCCAAGCTCTCCAATACAGTTCGGTCAGAGACGCCAAGTTCTCCAATACAAATCGGTCAGAGACGCCAAGTTCTCCAATACAAATCGGTCAGAGACGCCAAGTTCTCAAAATACAAATCGGTCAGGGACGCCAAGTTCTCAAATACAAATCGGTCAGGGACGCCAAGTTCTCAAATACAAATCGGTCAGGGACGCCAAGTTCTCAAATACAATGCGGTCAGAGACACCAAGTTCTCAAAAGCAAGAAGTCCCAATGTGAAGACAAGCTCAACAACCTCTACAAGGTTGACGATCACCAGCAAGATACGGACTCAACCAAACTCCTCCTTCAGGTCAAAATGCCTCCAAAGACGACAAATCGTCGGCGAAACCGTCCCACGAACGGCAACCTAACAACTCTTCATCAACATCAGCCGTAGCCTCGGTCCTTGGCGGCTACGGGTAAGCACGGCACGGTATGAAAGCATATCTTAGTCAACTACTTTTCTAAAAGAACATTATCATCAAAAACTCGGGTAACTCCCAAATCTTTGTCAAACCATCAAAGACCATCCCGGCAACTTTCGAACTACGTCCGGGCTTGATTCCCACTCGGGATACGTAGGCGGCCTACCCTAGGTCCAGTCGCTTGACCAACACGGTCACCCTTTTTCCCGATAATCATCATAAACTCTAATCTTCCCCTGCGAGAATGCCCTCAAACAGTCTCCCTCAACCCCGACTTAGGATCATACTCCTGAACTAGGTCCCCATTTAGGTTCATACTCTGGCCCGAAACCCCGACTTAGGATCATACTCCTGAACTAGGTCCCCATTTAGGTTCATACTCTGACTGAAACCCCGACTTAAGATCATACTCTGAACTAGGTCCCCATTTAGGTTCATACTCTGAACTAAACCCGACTTAGGATCATACTCTGAACTAGGTCCCCATTTAGGTTCATACTCTGAACTAAGTCCCCATTTAGATTCATACTCTGAACTAAACCTCGACTTAGAATCCTACTCTGAACTAAGTCCCCATTTAGATTCATACTCCTGAACTAAACCTCGACTTAGAATCATACTCCTGAACGAGGTCCCCATTTAGGTTCATACTCCTGAATAAAACCTCGACTTAGAATCATACTCCTGAACTAGGTCCCCATTTAGGTTCATACTCCTGAACAAAACCTCGATTTAGAATCATACTCCTGAACTAAGTCCCCATTTAGGTTCATGTTCCTGAACTAAAATCCACCAAAGGACCATCCATCCCAAACCGTCAAAGGGAAATCATTTCAAATCAAGGTTCGAGGCACCTAAGATGCCATCTCCAAGGTTCGAGGCACCTAAGACGCCATCATCAAGGTTCAAGGCACCTAAGACTCCATCATTAAGGTTTGAGGCACCTAAAACGCTATCACACACAACACTAGGAAAGCGATAAAACGCAATCTCCCCTAATTCGACAAACCAAAACCATAGGGCGACTTCCCCAAAATAGTCAGATCATAAGGCGACTTCCCAAAAATAGTCAAACCATAGGGCGATTTCCCAAAAATAGTCAGATCATAGGGCGACTTCCCAAAAATAGTCAGATCATAGGGCGACTTCCCCAAAATAGTCAAACCATAGGGCGACTTCCCAAAAATAGTCAGATCATAGGGTGACTTCCCAAAAATAGTCAGATCATAGGGCGACTTCCCCAAAATAGTCAAACCATAGGGTGACTTCCCAAAAACAGTCAGATTACAGGGTGACTTCCCAAAAATAGTCAAATCATAGGGTGACTTCCCAAAAATAGTCAGATCTTAGGGTGACTTCCCAAAAATAGTCAGATCTTAGGGCGACTTCCCCAAAACAGTCAAAACCTTAGGGTGACTTCCCAAAAACAGTCAGATTACAGGGCGACTTCCCAAAAATAGTCAAACCACAGGGCGACTTCCCAAAAATAGTCAAACCATAGGGCGACTTCCCAAAAATAGTCAAACCATAGGGCGACTTCCCAAAAATAGTCAAGCCATAGGGTGACTTCCCAAAAATAGTCAGATCATAGGGCGACTTCCCAAAAATAGTCAAGCCATAGGGTGACTTCCCAAAAATAGTCAGATCTTAGGGCGACTTCCCCAAAAATAGTCAAATCTTAGGGTCAAAGACCCGAACCACAATCGGCTTGATTCCCATTCGGGATACGTAGGTAGCCTATCATTAGGTTCATCCATCAGACCGAAAATGGTCATCTCTTACCCCCAGAGTTTCTTTCGGCAACGCATTGAGAACTCATCAAGGTTCGAGGCACCTAAAACGCCATCATCCCGGGGTCAAAGACCCGAACTACGGCCGGCTTGATTCCCGCTAGGGATACGTAGGTAGCCTATCGCTAGGTTCAGCCACTCGATCACTGATCATCCCGTCAAAAATGGAGCCTTACTCTTATCGACGACCCCGCTTCCTTCGAAAGCACCGTCGCCGAGGGGCTCTTGTAAGTGCTCCAATTTGAGCCGTTAGTATTTTCGTTAGAAAATTAACGAAAGTTTTAACATTTCCAACATTTCTAACAAACCCTAACCTTTCTAACAAAGCAAGGGTAAAGTGGGCATTGCCATTTAAAGTTAAACCAAGAAAAGAATCTCAAAAAGCAAAAGAAATTGGAAAAATCCGAATTAGGCAAGTTGAAAAACAAAGCTGTTTGTAATTTTTTGAATAATATTCCTCTGTCCAAAAGCCAGCACTGTAGCAGATGAACAGTGCACGCTTACGAACCCCTCCGCGCGGACATCTATGTAAATCACAGAGGGCTATAAATTAAACCCTCCTCTCTCAGTTTACACAACACATTTTACACACAGAAGCTGCATTTTGGCGAAAAATAGAGAGAAAACAGTGGGAATCCTTAGATTGCCACCATTTTCTCTTGAACCTTTCCCAATTTCACTTCAACCATTCTCATATCACTCTTAAACACACCAAGCTCAAGCTTAAAACACTACTCAAGAGGAAGATTAGGGAGAAAACATAGAGGACTTAAGTGTTATCTACTTGTTTTCTCTTTGATCAACTCTATCATCAAACCCTAAACACATTCAAGCCTTGAATCCACCCAAACACAACTCCAAAACACCAAATCTTGATACTCCTCAAGTCAAACACCAAATCTTGATACTCCTCAAGTCAAATTCCAAGCCTAGGAAGATAGGGTGTCACCATTGGTAAAGCCCTCCTTCTCTAAACCCTAAAATTCCCTTTTAACCTCTTGTTCATCTTGTTCTTCTTATTTTGATTTGCTTTATGTCTAATTTAACTTAAGTCTTGACCTAAGATGGTCATCTTGAAGTTCATCTTCATGAATGACCATCTCAAATGGTCCAAATTTTAAATCTCTAGTTGATTTGTCTCTTTAATTTCATCTCTACAAAATATCCCCTTTCCCTTTGCAAAGGACATGTTTAAACCCCATAAAATTCCCCAAGGATGACTTGAATATGATAACCACTTAACACAAAGTAGTGGAATCAAGTCTAGGGATGAAAATGGGGTGAACATAGATGCAAATCCCCCAAAAATCACATTTTCCCTCAAGAACATCTTGCTGTCCAGTAGCATTGTTCTGAGATCTCAGTCCATTTTCCTATTTTTTGGACATACATAAACTTGGAATTTGGTATCGACTACAAAATACTTTTTGTAGCCAACATCCAGATATTTCCAAACATATTTTTACTTTATTTTTTGCGTGAGAAAAACTCCTTTTTTTAAAATTTTCTTTTAAAGGTCAGTTCATCAGTTTCTGGAAATCCAGATTTCATATCTGATATTTCCAGAAGGTTTTGACCCCTCAAATCATCTCCAAAATGAAAAGTTCTTTTAAAGAAACCCTATTTAAGGTGTTTTAAGCAACTTTAATTCCCGGACTTTTCCCAGATTCTAGAGCTTTCAAGCCCTAAAGTCCATTTCAAAGTCAAGGGTCAACTGCCTTTTTCATTCTGCCAGAAATGGTTTTCAACTTCCAAAAATCTTTTGAGTTCCAAATCTCAACCCAAAAATCATCCAAAAAATCATGGGATCAGTTTAAAGCCTTAAAAAGAGTTACCAATTTTTACTTTCCTCAGTTTCAACTTATTTTGGCCAAAATACACACACACACACACACAACAAAGGATTTTGAATGCTTGGAAGACTCGTTTTTACGAGGCATTCCGGGTGCACACTAACGTCCTTCCCGGCATGTAACATGACCTCCGAACCCAAATCTCTAATCTCGGGCATTTTTCAAAGTTTTGGCCCTTAAAACAAAAATGGTGTGGCGACTCCGTTTGATTTCAAAAAATCGGGTACATCACACCTGGGTGCGGGCACGCTTGGCTACTGTCTCGGCTTCGTTTCCTATGAGGAAACTGTCCCCTCGGATGACTTCAAGATCTCCCTGCCGGTTAATGAACTTAACGCATTGATGGAGAGTGGAGGCTATGGCTTTCATGTGATGCAGCCAAGGGCATCCCAACGTAGCCGTGAACTCGGATGGAATGTCCATCACGTGGAATTTTGCTGGCACCATTTCGGGGTTTCGAACCAGTTCCGTAGTCACCGTCCCTGTGATGGGACGAGACGTGCCGTCGTAGGCCTTGATAGTCCGGGTTGACGTAATCGATGGCTTTCGTTGATGCGGAGGGCTCGCATCATGCCGAGAGGGAGAACGCAATGTGCCTGACCCGTTGTCTACCAATACTTCAGGGAGTGTTATGGTGTTGAGCTTTAGAGTGATGTACAGAGCTTCGTTGTGCCCCGAGGCATCTCTCGGTAAGTCTTCATCACAGAAAGTGATCATACTGCCATACAGTCGGGAATCGTAGATCTGATCTCTATCCGGAGAAGGAGAGTCAACAGTCCCATGAAGAAGGAAGTCGACCTCAAAGGTTTTGCCCATGGCAACTTCCTGGACTACCGTCTTTTCTCATCAAACCCCCTCTGGTAAGGGAGGGTGGTCAACAGTCCCATGACCTAGGAGATGGAATGGCACAGCACCAGGAATACCTTGCCAAACAGCATGAAGAGTACAAGCGCTTACCTCCCCGAGGAAAGCAAATCCTCTGTGAAAGCGACGACGAAGACGATGAAACCATTCTCTTCCAAGCTGGGCATGAAGTCAACAAAACCGAAATCCCAAGGGTCTTGGGAGGATGGGAACTGATCATTTCCGCTCTCAAACTAAAAGGCCAACTGAAGGAGGAAGGTCTATTCAAAAAGAAAAGAAAGATGGAAATACATCTCCAGCAACTACTCAGGGAGATTCCACAGACTACGGCATTCGTTTACAAAAACGATCAACTGGGACAAAGCCCAGCTATACATGGGCGGATGTTCGGGAAGCCGTGTACTCACCTTTCGACATACCCGCCACTCGCCATAAAGGCGTAAGAAAAAGCTCTCCCCGATGGAAGTTTATCTAGACTGCCGCATACAGTTCAAGGAAGCACTGGCTATTCTCACGTGGGAAGAGACACAGGCGCTAACTCTCGACGTAGGCTCTACTGCAAGAGAGCTGATCTGGGCTAAAAGTGGAGGAAAATTAGCAAACCATGAATATCGCCTAACCCAACTCCAGAATGCCCTGAGCATGCTCAGCAAGAAGGAAAGAAGTGCGGTATACCGTGAAGAGATCAAGGAGACTGTTCGCTTGAACCAAGAACTCTCTAACCTCCCCCGGAGGGTCAGCAATGCACAGTTCAGTTCTGGTAACCACTGCTGCGCACTGACGTTCGAGCAGTTGCGGCAAACCATAGACTCCCTCCCCGCGGAGGCACCCAAACCAGTATCTTGGGACAGAATCCGAAAAGCTGCCGAAGCCCCCGGGAATGCATCTACAGTCAACGAATTGAGAGAAGACATATGGCCCTATGCTTCGAGGAATCCTCCTCTGACTATGGCTCAGCTCAGAGCGACCTGTTCAGAAGGGACCAAACCTGATGTCAGCGTCCTGACCCGATCGGGTCAAATCCATGTATTACCACCCAAGGCCACCAAAAAGCCAACGGAGCCAGAACCGCAACCCGGCCTGCCCGAAGACACAAGTTCCATAAAGGAGGACCCGATCCTCACTCAGCTCAAGCAGACCCAGGCGAACATTTCCCTTTGGTCCCTGCTCACATCTTCATACCCTCACAAGCTCAAGCTAGAGGAAAGTTTGGCCCGCACCATGGTCCCCGTGGACGCAACCCCAGACGAAGTAATTCAGATGATCGGCAACATCCACTACGGCAACATCATCACCTTCACAGATTTGGACCTGCCAAAATTTGGGGCTGATCACAATGAGCCGCTCTACATCACAGTCCAGCTGGACGAGCGTTGCCTGCCACGTGTATTGGTAGACGGAGGTTCCGAAATGAATGTCTTGCCCGCCAAGATGATGGACCTGCTTGACATCAAGCCCACTGATCTGAAGCCTTCAGTCCACACTATCAAGGCCTATGACTCCACTTCCCGCACAATTCTCGGGGTTGCTACTTTAAACATCTGGTTCGGCAAGCGGATGATCCCCACCGAATTTCAAGTGTTGGACATTCCTATCACTTTCACAGCCATCCTGGGGTGACCATGGCTGCATCAAATGAATGGCGTGGCATCCACCCTTCACCAATGTATCAAGTTCATGCAAGGCAACGAGCTAACCACGCCTACGCGACAAAGATCACCACCGAGGGGACCAGCACCAACGGCATTCCAGTGTTAGAAATCAAGCATGATGACGACATGGCATTAACTGGATTCACTTTGGATACCTCCAATATCCAAATATTCAACGTGGACCTTCCACTGTTTCGGGACAAAATCCCTCCCGCCATGAAGATGATGAAACTCATGAACTTTATCCCAAGACTGGGGCTCGGCAAAAGGTTACAAGGCCAACACCAAGTCATCGAAGTCAAGGACCACACCACAGTCCAGGGGCTCGGTTATGTGCCAACACCAGCTGATATCAAAGAAAACAAAAGGCTCGCCCGCACCAAGGCAGCAGCCCTCAAAAGGGGAACCTCCAACGGCACACCCAACCTCCAACCTTACAGTTTCGACCTCGCTCATTACATCATCAAGGGAACCGACGGCAGAACTGAGGGAACCAACAAGGGAACTGACAGAAAAACTGAGGGGATAGACAGCGGAACCGATAGCAGAACTGAGGGGACCGACAGTGGAACTGATGAAGATGAGAAAGAAGCAGGGAAAGTCAGAACAGAGACTACAGAAAGGATGGAGAAGCTAGCACGGGACCTTAAGTGTTTCATAGGAATCAAGGCTAATCCGATAAGGGGAGCGTTCCTCGACATCACAATTCTATTTGGACCAATTGCCACCACGGTTCAGCATGAGTACACATTCAAAGGAATCCCAGACATGGAAGAGCAGCTCGAGACACTCTTCATGGGAAACAGACTGTTCGGGTCAGCCACCGAGGCCACATTCGAGACAGTAACTCCCAAGCAGAAGAAATCAGAATTCATAGAAGATGCTCTTAGTGGACCCGCTCTACAGAGTCTTTTTTAAGAAGTCATGGAGGTGCCAAACTTGATTGACCTGGGCTCCGAAAACAGCATAATCGCCATGATCGGGACACCATAAACCAAGCCTCTCGACCCCCGAACCCTCATCAAGCATCCAGCAATGCCACTGAAAAACTGGGTAACATTCATCGGACCAAGGGAAAGCCAGACAGAAATGGAAGACAAGCTGGGCCTGCACCCACATCTCCCTAAACCAGATCTCAAACCCTCTGAGTCAGTCCTTGTTAAAGTCCAGTCCTCTGAGTCGTCCAACGGCCTTACGCCGGAAGACTATGATAATGAAGCCAACAATGTATTTTCGTTCGCATTTAATGAAAAGTCTGACCTTTCGGAGAATCCCCTCATTGCCACTCTAACAGCTGATAAGTTAACAAACAACTTAAAAGACGTTAATAATGACTCACTTGATAAAGAAGCGGACACACTAAATGAACAATACATTAATGAAGTTCTCAAGCGTGTAGTAGACCAAGAGGACAATTGGGCCCAAGCTGCCGAAGAGGTTATGACTAAAGTGAACCTGGGGTCAATGCAAGAGCCTAAAGAGACACAAGTGGGCAGTTTCTTCGCCGGTGCAGAAAAAGAAGCCCTGATAGATCTCCTCAAAGAGTATGTTGACGTGTTCGCCTGGTCATATCAGGACATGCCAGGACTCGATCCCTCAATCATGGAGCACAGAATTCCTCTGGATCCAGAATCCAAGCCTATCAAGCAGAAATTGCGCAAGATCAAGCAGAGTGGTCCTTGCAAAAGAAAGAAGAGATTGAAAAATGCTTCGCGTCGGCTTCATTAGAGTAATTGAGTACTCGACCTGGCTCTCCAACATCGTGACGGTCACCAAGGCCAATGGAAAGGTCAGATGATGTGTGGATTTCTGAGATCTCAACAAGGCCAGCCCTAAAGATGATTTCCCACTACCCAATATCGACATGCTAGTCGACACCACGGCAAATTTCAAGGTAAAGTCTTTCGTGGATGGGTTTGCCGGATACAATCAGATCAAAATATCCGAGGAAGATCAAGCCAAGACTGCTTTCACCACTTCGTGGGGGACATACCGCTACACGGTCATGCCGTTCGGTTTGAAGAACGTTGGGGCTACTTACCAATGCCGCAATGCTCTCTTCCATGACATGATTCACAAGGAAATTGAAGTGTATGTCAACGACATGATCATCCACTCTAGAGGATCAGACATGCAGCGCATGATAGATTTGAGAAAGTTCTTCAACAGACTCAGAAAGCACTCCATGAGATTGAACCCTGCGAAGTGCACATTCGGCGTCAAGCGAGGTAAAGTACTAGGGTACATGGTTACAGAAAGAGGTATCGAAGCCGATCCCAAGAAAAAATCAAGGCCATCATCAATATGAAGCCGCCACAGACACTGACAGAAGTGAACATTTTTATGGGAAGACTTCAGTACATCAAGGAAGTGAACTCAGCTACTCAGCATTAGAGAAGACTTATATCGCCTTGGTATGGGAAGTCGAGAAACTGAAACACTACATGCGGTCACATTTAGTGTTCATGGTCTCTAAGATGGACCCCGTCAGATATCTCTTTGACAAGCCATCCCTGTCAATGAGACTAGCCAAGTGGTCATTCTTCCTGGCTGAATTCGACATCAAGTACATGGTCAGAAAATCAACAAAGGGGCGTAGTAATGGCGCATCACCGCGTACTTCCCAAGCAGTGAACCCAAGGGTCCTGATCCGTAGTTTCCGGATGACGGGATCTTCTCACTTAACAGCGCAAACCGCTGGCAACTCTTCTTCAATGGGGTAGCCAACAAGAAGGGAAATGGTATTGGAATGCCCCTGGTCGATCCCAAAGATGAGCATACTCCCATAACCATCAAACTGAATTTTAAAGCAACCAACAATGCAGTAGAGTATGAAGCTTGCGTCGCCAGCCTAGAAGCTGCTCTTGAGCGCAACATCACAGAACTGGAAGTGTATGGAGACTCAGCATTGATCATCAATCAAGTGTCCAACAAATGGAAGACGGTAGATTCTGGTCTCCAGAAGTACCACACGTACATGGAGGAGCTCATTGCTCAGTTTAATGACATCTCTTTCCATTATTTGCCAAGAGACAGGATCCGCTTCGCAGATGCCATGGCTACCCTAGCATCTCTTTTCGAAATTCCCGAAGGAAAATCAGTAAAACCCCTCAGAATCGGCAGACGGGAAACACCCGCTTATTGCTGTGAGATTGAAGTTAAACATGAACCGATCGATGAACCCTAGTACAATCAAATCTACCAGTACCTACAAAATGGAGAAGCTTCCTTCGCAAATGAAGATGGAAAATACAAAGAAGGGATCAAAGCCAAAAACATGATGGCACTAAAATGCCTGGCATCCCATTTCGTCATTCTGGGGGGTATGTTGTACAAGAAGCGCCACCAAGGGCCACTCCTTCGATGTGTAAATAAAGAAAAAGCCAGCGAGCTGATGAACGAAGTTCACAACGGAACATGCGGTCCGCACATGAACGCCAGAGCATTGACACAGATCATCCTCCATATGGGTTACTATTAGGTATCATTGGAAACAGAATGCATCCAGATCGTCAGAAGCTGCGACAAATGTCAACAGTTCTCCAACCTCAATCACATCCCTCCTCATGAACTCTATTGCATGACTACGCCATGGCCTTTCGCCACATGGGGAATCGACGTCATCTGCAAAATCACTCCGCCAGGGAGCAATGGTCACGAGTTCATACTAGTCGCAGTCGACTACTTCACCAAATGGGTAGAAGCCAGATCATACAAGGTACTAAATTCTAAGAAGGTGGTCGAGTTCATCAAAGAGAACATCATGTGAAGATACGGGGTGCCCAATGAGATCATATCCGACAATGGGACCCACTTTAAAGGAGATTGTGACCAACTGTTGACCGAGTTCAAAGTTACACGCCACAAGTCTTCTCCCTACAGACCACAAACTAATGGTGTAGTAGAGGCAGCAAACAAGACTCTCGCAATGATAATCAGAAAGATGACCGTCAGAGGTCGGGATTGGCCCGAGAAGCTACATCTAGCACTCTGGGGATACAGAACATCAGTCAGAACTGCCATAGGGGAGACTCCTTTCGCACTTACATACGGAATGGAAGCAATGTTACCAGTGGAATTGGAAATTCCATCCCGCCGAGTCCTCTTGGAAAACGGAATCAATGAAGTCGAATGGCTTCAGAGCCATCACGACGAACTTGCTCTACTCGACGAGCGCAGATTGAAAGCCATGGAGCATACTCATGCCTACCAAAGCAGAATGGCCCAAGCATTTGATAAGAAAGTCAAGACCCGAGACATCAGAGAAGGCGACTTGGTGCTAAAGGAAAAGCCTCCTACGCAGACCAATCCCCTCGGAAAGTGGGAGCCTACCTGGATAGGTCCATTCGTGGTACAAAGAATCTTCTCCGGAGGAGCCATGAAGTTAGCAGATTTGGACGGGAACCCTTTCGTTAACCTCGTGAATGGAAGCAAGCTCCGCAGATACTTCGTTTGAGGAAGAACACGAGTCAACTCTCCTTCCCCATACACCACCCCTTAGTAAAATTAAAGTGCTAAAAGAGTAATACCCAACTGGATACATTCCCAATAATGATACAGGTAAAAAACAGGGTCGTACTTCTTTTGTTTATTTTTCTCACATATCACCTAAAGTGTCAAACTATGGTGACCTGAGCCCCTTAATCCAATTGTAAAAGGGGAACGTAGGCAGCCATCATTGGTTCGGTCTCAAAACAAAAAAAAAACAAATAAGCATCAATCGCTTGTGTTTCGAAAAACTCTTAAAATTTAACCTACAAATTCATTACGGTTAAAACAATCTTTGATGAGTTCAAGCACGGTCAACTCTTGACTCGCTACACGCTAGTAAAACAATAATAAAACATTAATCAATTAATGTGTCTGCAATGACTGTGGGTGGATACTCCGGACAGCAAGGTCAACCTAGTCCCCCGTACTTGGTCCTTCATCCTTCTTCCCCTTTCCTTTTCCGCGGTGAGTATTCTTCACCTTCACAGGGAATATTCTCGTAGTCCTTCTACCTGGCTCTGGGACCCTTCCCGATGCCTCCGTCAGACCGGCAGCTGCCAACGCAGCCCTTTCCCTAGCTCTATCTTGAGTTGCCTCTCTTCGAGTTATCATGACTGTGCTTTGATCGGCCGCCCGACTAGCATTGGCCTTATAATCAGTCATGTCGTCCCCAGTACGATTATGAGGGTTAGCCACCGCTTTAGCCCTCCTCAAAGTCGAGCCGTCAGGGTAATCAAGACCCAATAGCTCCCTCCGTCTCCACAAAATGGCCATCTGTGTCTCCCCCATACACTCCTCATACCAGTTCAAATACTGCATAGACAGAACAATGCCCCCTCTCCGGTGAAAGAGAACCCTGGCAGGAAAGGACGTGTATTGCCACAGCCGCGTGAGAAGCAATAGCGTCGAAGGATCTTCCATTAGAAGAAATCCCACCTCGAAGGTAGCAGCATGACCCAAACCCGTCAATGGCACCTGCTCCAGCCCGTACTGTCGCAGCACCAATGATGGAATGTAGAAAGCAGTCTGGGACAACCCCGGTACTCTGACAACCAAAAGACCCTCCTGAGCGGTCCGACAAGTTTGTAGCTTCCAATGAGGAACCCACCATCGCAAGTGATGCATGCGGAGTCTGGCCATCCAGAGCTCCAGTTCAGCCTGATCGCCCCTATCACCAGAGGACGTCGAGAAAAGGACTAAGGGTCACATGATATTGGCACCTCGGGCACCATCTGTAATCGCTCCCTCAACCACATAGTGAGCATAGCGGGACTCCCTCCACATGTATCAGCTACCGGTCGCCATCCGACCTATGCCAAGGAACGTCTCGCCCTGGATCAAAGGCACGATGTCTCCCCATTCCTCGCATCGCTCACCAGTCCAAGACACCGTGATGGCACACACCCAGGGACGTGAACGTGAACAAAGTGGCAATTGCGCACAAAGCAAATGCATTCCACGCAAAAACGCTCCCCTCAACACTAGCAAATTTATCGGGCAGCCCCGAAATGTCAACATAATCTGTGTTCAGTATTAGCATCCCGTATGCTTCTTCAGCTGAAATGCCAAGAAAAGACACTAACTTCTCAACGGTGGCCATGCCGTCCGTCAAAGGAAGAACTAGTTGTTCCATCTCAGGTCCTCCTAATATGGCCCGGAAATCTTCAAATGTGGGCATAATCTCGTTGTACGAAAAGCTGTACACGTGCCTCCGTACATCCCAGAAGCGAGCCGCAGCTCTCAAGAGATCCCAATCCGGCATGAGCTCCTTCAAAGCCCAAACCGATTTCATCCCATAGCAACCCTCAAAAAAATCCTTGCATTGCCTCGTGTGGTGCCGTACCCACGACTGGAAATTGTCCAAGTATCGCTCTTGCTTCTGAGACGATAACCTAGAAAATAGAGCCATGAAAAGAGCAAAGAAAACCTTCAAGAATTTAAGAGAGAAATTCAGTGTTTGATCAAAAGCAAACGTGATGTTTTCAAATTTGCAAAAACTGGACTGCAATTTAAAACAAACTGGAATTGAAGCCAAGTCCGGCCGGACTGTTTTTCAAGTTGACTTGGTCAACTCTGCAGTCAGCTGCCTCAAATCAGGAACATTTCCAAACCACATCCTGTTCAAGCCTTATTTAAACTACGTGCATCCATAGTTTAAATCAACCACTGCCGACACCACCTCCGCCCCGGGCTCGTGTAACAGTGCAATTAATTAAATAACAGTGCATATAGATATAAATTTTGACCAGTTCAAATTTTATGCATGTCTCATTATTATTTATTTTTGATCAACCTACTTGCTTATTTGCCAAAAATAAAGTAAGGTAATCACTAAATAAATGTGCAAAATACAAGCTTTTGCCTCAAAGGCCCTTTCAAGTACAAATCAAATTGTTTGGACAATACACACATTTTGTCTAAAAATAAAAGAGGACTACTCAGAGTCCTGCTAGTCATCCGAGCACTCGAAGTACTGCCCCGCAGCAGCCGGATCCACCGAGGACAGGTAATCTCCAAATTCCTCAAGGCGGGAATACGAGAAAGGCCGCCTCCGCGCGTGTGTCCCCGAGGACTCTCCTCGTTTGTGTCCCGAATATGAAGAGTGACGAGCTCCGAACCCCACCGTCTCACCAGAGAACTGGCCAAACCCCTCGCGCAAAGTCTCGCCCCCACTGCCGTGGAGGCAAATGAGTCTCGCTGCAGACGGCCTAGATGGCATCGCCTCACTCCTCCGGGAACTACACCGCAGGAACTCCACGAGTCTCCTGGCATAGTTGGCCCACCCATCCATACGTCTCACGGCCTAGTGGTACGTACGGCCAGACACCTGCAAATCAGGAAAGCTGTCAAAAGACAAACAGACAGCACAGATGCAACATTTGCAGAATGCTACTATCAAGTATAGAAAATCAAATCAAACACTCACCGAAGCATTGGGATCTATTCTGTACCGAGGCCTCATCTCCTCCGGAATGGGAACCATCGCCGCCCGCGAGAACCATCAGTCCTCATACGCCGCCCGAGCGCGAGAGAGTGGGTAGTCCCTGGATATGCAGGCCCTCGCCCTCCTCGTGCAAAGCACTCCGCGGGCTCCTCAGCCTCATCCTCAGGAAGATATCATAGTCGGCACCCTCTATGATGAACTCAGCGTAAAACACGCCCTATCTATACCGCTGCAAATCCTCCATCGCTATCAGCAAAGGATACTGCATGTGCGGAGGTGGGTCCATCGAAACCAAAGGAAGGGACCCCGGACCATGCTGATAGGTCACCCTCTCACCCAAATACATCGCATCGCAATGAAGCCCCACCAGCAGCTTCCGCCGACGAGTCACGTCCCTAGCACTGACCACAAAGCATCAATCCAAATTCTCCACTGTGTCACTGGATCACCCAAAAACTCTCGGCTCTTGGCCAGAGACACCTCCTCATAAGTCAGTCGAGTACCCTCCCTCGACGTTGTCGGCTTCTTCGTCGCCTTCTGCCAAATCAACATGGTAGGGAACAAGGACGCATACTCCTCCCTGGTCTCCCACCTCTGTGGGTGGAACACCTCCAAGAACCACACCTGTCAAACACATAGAAAGTTATGTCAGCTACAAAGCAGATACATGCGAGTACAAATGAGACAAGGAAGAGAAAAAGAAGGGAACTTACATCCAAGGCAAACACAAAACAGCCCATAGTGTTCTCCTCTCCCCGCGAGAACCTATCCAAAGCATGGTAGAGCTCGGCCAGACCGACCTCTCCCCATGCAAACCCTCTCACGGCATCCAGATCAGTCAGCGAGCCAAGCAGAGGAAAGTGACATGATGTGTCAGCAGTAGGAAACAAGGTAGCTGACAATGCGAACTATAAAAACCCCCGAGCCAGACGCTCTGCTGTCATCCTCGGGGACCCCGCCAAATACTCCTCAATGCCCCTCCTCAGATGAGCCTCCATCGGCCCGTACCGAATACCCAAGCCTCTGGCATCGGTAATGTCAAAACCCAGCAGCTCCGACAACTGCCCCGGGGTGTAGCCATCCACCCACACAAGTGTGTTGCCCCAGAATGGCAACCCCATAATTGCCGCAAAGTCAGTGGGAGTCACAGTCGCCCCCCCCCCCCACCTGAAGTGAAACGTGTGGGTCGTGTCCCACCAGTACTCGCTCAGGGCAATGTGCAAGACCCTCGCCCTCTACGTCGAAGCCACCACGGATACTGGGCTGATAAATCCAGCCAAACCGAAGTCAATCACAAACTGTCGTGGACTCCTCTCTCCGTCCCGAGCCTCGTCTGGGAGCATCTCCCACAGCGCTCGAACCGCCACAAAGGCTCCCCTTCTCTTCAAGTTACGGACATTAACCAGCCCTCGCCCCTGCAGGTGAATACGGCAGAAGTACGTTACTACAGAAACAACATCTACAGAATGCACAAATGCATATCAAAATGATGAAACACAGATATAGTTCATTTTTCCTAAAATATTTCCATCCCAGTTGGAGTATTAACGGTCCAAAATCCCAAAAAAACACAAACTTTCGAAAAATCCATCGAATTCGGAACTTTCAAAACATTTCGAAAAATCCGTCGAATTCGGAACTTTCAAACATTTCGAAAAATCCGTCGAACTCGGAACTTTCAAAACATTTCGAAAATTCCGTCGAATTCGGAACTTTCAAAACATTTAGAAAAATCCGTCGAATTCGGAACTTTCAAAACATTTCGAAAAATCCGTCGAACTCGGAACTTTCAAAACATTTCGAAAAAACCGTCGAAGTCGGAACTTTCAAACATTTCGAACATTTCGAAAAAGTTACTCCGTCCCAAATTAAACTTACTTTAATTTCGGAAAACACCCCTAGGCATGGAATTTTGCAACCAAAAAGTTTTATGTTATCTACCCATGATGTCAATTGAACTAAACTCTAGTCAATTTCGAGAAAGGCACATCGCAAAGTCAAAAGCTCCAATTCGGGCACCAAGAACCCTAACTCATTTCTAATCAAATTTCTAAAATTTAAAGAATGCACATTTTGAAAATTAACGAAATTTAGAGGGTGTTTACCTGTATTTCGATCCCTTCCTTGGATTTGTGAGTGTCCCGAGCCGAATAAAATTCCGTTGGATCCATGGGAAGAGCGGTGGTTCGAATGGTCCTCACCAACCTCGTTCTCTCGTTGTCAGTCCTCCTATGGCGAGCCCGTGGTTTTAAACCGGCATCCATGATGATTTTCCCTCGAAGATTCGAACAAAACTCGCAAAAGGGGAAGGATTTTTTCTCTCTTTTCTCTCTTCTCTCGCCTGAAAATATGGTGGAGTTACTGGTTTGCGTCAGCCTGTTGCTGATTTGAACCTGGTCAAATTTCCCGTTGGTTTAATTTGGTTTTCACTAACGTTTCGTCTCCAGACGTTAAATCTCAAACCGTCTTCGGACGTTAAATCACAATCTCTTATCCAGACGTTAAATTTCCCATTAGTTCTCACTAACGTTTCGTCTCCAGACGTTAAATCTCAGACCGTCTTCGGATGTTAAATCACAATTCCGTCTCCAGACATCAAAATTCTCATTGGTTTTCACCAACATTCATCTCTCCGGCAGTCATCGTAAGCCCGACCATCCCAATTCAGCGGCCATCAAGGTAAGCCCGCACAACAATTCCTCTTCGGCCACCCTATTAAGCCCGAATATCTCTTCACTCCAGCAAGTGAACATTCATCTCCCCGCCAGTCGTAAGCCCGACCATCCCAATTCAGCGGCCATCAAGGTAAGCCCGCACAACAATCCCTCTTCGGCCATCATCGTAAGCCCAAACATTCCTCCCCAGCAGGATCCTAAGACCATCCGTCTAAGAAGAAACGTCAATCAATCCCCCTAGTTCTGTTAGAACTCTGGGCGCTTTTCTCCAGCAATGTGTCAGTCTCTCCCGAGACCACATCCCGTTCCTAACCCCATCGTTAGAACGTCAATCCTCCCATGTTGTTAAAACATCCATTTGACGCAGCCATTCCCGTTATATCCACCATATCCCCAGCAGATAAAACCTGGCCATCATCATAAGTCCAGCACCCAAGGCACAAACGCCTTACAAATTCAATCTCAAGGAACGAACGCCTTTATCTCAGGACAAACACGTCCTTGTAATCTCGGTCTGAGATGCCATACGCCCTCGAATGTTTCAGTAAACCCGGTCTGAGGTGCCACACGCCCTCGAATGTTTCAGTAAACCCAGTCTGAGGCGCCACACGCCCTCAAATGATTCAGTAATCTCGGTCTGAGGCGCTACACACCCTCGAATGTTTCAGTAATCTCGGTCTGAGGCGCCACACGCCCTCAAATGTTTCAGTAATCTTGGTGCCCTCGAATGTTTCAGTAATCTCGATCTGAGCCGCCACACGCCCTCGAATGATTCTGTAATCTCGGTCTGAGGCACCACATGCCCTCGAATGTTTCAGTAATCTCGGTCTGAGGCGCCACACGCCCTCGAATGATTCAGTAATCTCGGTCTGAGGCACCACACGCCCTTGAATGTTGCAATAATCTCGGTCTGAGGCGCCACACGCCCTCGAATGTTTCAGTAAACCCGGTCTGAGGTGCCACACGCCCTCGAATAATTCAGTAGTCTCGGTCTGAGGTGCCAGACACCCTCGAAGGTTTCAGAAATCTTAGGTTCAGATGCCTCACAATAGTCTCCACTCAGGTTCAGACTACGATCGGCTTGATTCCCTCTCGGGATAGGTAGGAATCCTTCCACTAAGGGTCCAGCCAGCTGACCTCTCAGGTCTCTTCAAGTAAGGCATCCCCCGATTTGGATCCTTATCTTTTTTAACGACCCCACTTCCTTCGAAAGTGACGTCGCTGAGGGGCTAACTGTAAGTACCCAAATCTGAATCGTCAAAATCCGTTAAAAGTTAATCGGAATCCGTTAACTGGCCCGCACTAGGTTAACCGAAACCCGTTAAGCTCCCCGTTCTTAAGCCAACAAGACGTCTCGAGACTGCCTCATGCATCCCAATGTCAAAGCGTACTCAACACACGTTGTCACACATAAAAGTACAGCTTTTCCTGAATAATGCACTTTTTGGCACTTTCCGGGGGCGTTTCAGACATTTTCCGGACAGTTATTTAAAAAAGGGACAAAACCAGGAATAATGGCACGAAAACCTATGCCTTGGTGAGTCACAGGGGCACATTGCACGCATGCCACAGCCCTCTAGTCAACATCAATCAGATTTCAGAGTGAAAAGACCAAAATACCCCTGAGATGTTGTCACAGTCCGTCCGGACTGTTTTTCAGGCAAAACAGAATTGCCAACAAGTCCTCCCAATTTCCAAAATACCACAAACCCCCCCCCCCAAATTCAGGTTAAGTCCGTCCGAACTCTTTTGCATTTTCACCCTATAAATACAGAGGGTTGTCAAACATTTGAGAAGGAGAAAAATATTATCCATTTTCACAAATAGCCACGGCATAACCAGCTTCCACCCCTTTTTGAGCCCCGTTTTGTCTCGATTTGCATGAAAATATCGTATTTCAACCAAACACGAACCAAACAACCTCGAAACACCTTTCCAAATACTAAATCGTATCCCGTATACGCCTCTCGAGCCAAAAGAGTCAACCCCTAGCCATTGGTAACACTCTCTCTCCCTAAACACTCATTCCATCTCGGTTTACGCGCCAGTCACTACAACCATTTCGATCGAAAGTTATCAAAATGTAGACGTCACCGTCTAACGGGGTCCGATACATTTTAGTCCAAGATCCTCTTCTCTCCCGTAAGAGAAGTAATCTAGGGTTAAAACGGCGTTACGGCCCCGTTTCCTTACTTTTATGTCATTTACAATTCCGGATCGTTTGATCCGTCGATACGCAAATTTATAGTCCAAACCGTTTGGTTCATGATAGTCATTTAACGGTCCTGATCGTTTGATCCGTTGAATGTCATTTAAATTACTCAACTTTACAAGTCCGAGCCGTTTGGTTCGTTGATCGCACCTTTAAAATCCGGATCATTTGATTCCGTCGATACCGCACTTTAAATACTGTCATTTAAAAGTCCGAGTCGTTTGGCTCGTGATAGTATTTACTTATCAAAGTCCGAGTCGCAAAACGATTCGTTGATCGCATATCATTTAATGTTTTTTTCCGTAAAATCGCTAACAATGTAATGCCCGATTCAAAACCGGAGTTCGACATTCGAACTCTCTTTCAAAATGCGCAAAGTGACGTTTGGCATCCAAACGATCATCTTTAAACTCAAAACCCAACATTTGACATTCAAATCTCATTTAATACTTTTTTTCCCGTAAAATCGCTAACAATGTAATGCCCGGTTCAAAACCGGAGTTCGACATTCGAACTCTCTTTCAAAACGTGCAAAGTGACGTTTGGCATCCAAACGATCATCTTTAAAACTCAAAACTCGACGTTTGACATTCAAACACTCCTTTCTTAAAAGTCAACATTTGACACTTAAGTTAAAAGTTCAAAAATCGTCACTCGTACTACTTTTCCTAAAAACCTCCAAAACCGACGTTTGTCATTCAAACACTCGCTTTTTCCAAAGAGAATCACAAAATCAATGTTTGACATTTAAACCATGATTAAGCTTGTCATTCAAGCCCCCCATTTTCAAAATGCAAACTCACACACACACACACGCACAATTTCGAGAAAGGTAGAAAAACTCGTCATACGAGGCGTTTTGGGTGATCTCAAAATACTCTTCCCGAAACGTAACGTGACCTCCGAACCTAACAATCTCTGGTACTAAAAGAGCTTTTTGTCATGTTTTTGCTACCAATAAAAACGACACCCTTTCCAAAGCCTTTTCCAAGTTTTTGCTACCAATAAAAATGACACCCTTTTTCATAAGCCGTTTTTCAACGTTTGGGCTCAAAATACAAAACCGCGTGGCGACTCCTCTCCTTCCCGAAAGCGAGGTCCCAAACATCCGTGAAAGACAATCGCTCGCTGCAGTCCGCACGATCCGGGTAATTTCAGCCATGTGGCTAGATGCTTGAAGACTAATCTCCCAAAGTTAATCCTTTGCCTTTTCCCTAGCTTATATAACACTCTACCTTGCTCAATTGTAAGAGATTGTTCAATTTTAGTGGAAATCCAATTAAAAATACACAACTTGTTAAATACCGAGTAGAGGGATGTGAGTCTAGAAGCTGGAAACTTAACTTTGGTATCAATTGGCCACTCAACAACTTTGTTGTAAGGAAACTAGCCATTACATCTTTATTCACACAAAAACTCTCATCTTCTAGATTAGGCATACCTAAGGCTTTATTAATGATAGCAGGATCAAACTTATAAACCCTACCCCTAATAAAAACCTTCCCATATTGGGGTGAGCCCTCATTATCCAAATTAGCATGGAGGTTAGCATAGAAATTCCTTACAACACTCTCAACATATTGACAAGTATGGTTATTAGGGATCAAGAAGTTCATATCCTCAAAAAATTGGTACACACTATTTTTCTTTAAATCATCCTTATCGATGTTTTTAGCTTCCCACGAGGATTTACCATTGTTCTTTAACAAATATTTCATGTTGGATTTCCTATGGAATTCTAGGGTTAAGTAAGGCTTAGGAAAGGCCTCATCATCAACATCAATACTATTATGATCAAACCCTTCACTAGAAGATTCAGAATGTTGAGGAGATTGAATAGGTACCTCTTGAGTTTGAGAATGAACCTGTACAGAGGCAGGTGCTGCCATAGGTGTTGCTTGATATGGGATAACACGTCTAGCAGCTCTCTGTTTCCCTTTACCCTTAGTCAGCTTTAGTTGAGAAACAGCTAGGGTTTCTCCTTCATCACCAAGCCATTATTCAAATCTATCCTCTGATTGAGCCATCTCTTTTTCAGTATGGTAGTCCTCATCTGAAACATGTGCGTAGGACAAGCTTTGAGAGTATTTCGAAACATTAACCATATTAGAGGCCATGTTGGATTTGCCCTTGTTAATGATTTCTCTAAGATAGCTTGAAGTCCTTTTGGAGGGAGCTTAGGCAGTCGGTTGAGCAGAAGAGGATGGGGCTTTTCTTTTCTTTTTCTTCTCCTTTGTGGCAGCGACTTTGGTTGGGAAGGAGCAATGGTGGAAGGGAGTTGGGACACCGGAATAGAAGGTGGACCAGATACAACAATCGCCATGTTGGGTGATGTCACAGGTGTTATCGCAGGGGAAGTATCCATAGACGAGGTAACACGAGGGGCAACACTTGGCGAAACCTCCATTGGAGTTGGCTCTTGTGGAATTTTGGAGTGAGAATCCATTGATGATATTTGAGATGGAAGGAGAAGGAATTGGAAGAGTTTTTATGCCTTTTAAGAGAGAGAAGGAGATACGGTGATTTGAGAAAGGTGGGGGAGTTAAATAAGGAGGTATTAGGAAGTAATAAAGGAAAATATAAGTTTTGATTCCCTATAAACACTCAACTCCCCTATTTCCTATCTAGAATGGTTAAACTTAATCACCTCTCCCACAATATCCAAAATATCCAAATACTACCCCCCTTTTTAAGTAAATAAAAAGAAAATGAAAAAGAAAAAGAAGAAAAATAAAATAAAATAATAATTTTAAGAAATAAATTAAGCTAGGTAAACATCTCCCATAAATTTCGAGATTTGAATGAAGATATTACTTCTAAGTTTAGGGATATATATTACCTAATTTGATTTATCAAAAATAAAAAGATTTGATGAAGATTTTTTGAAATTCAAAAACTCCAATAAGTAGTGGACTTTTGAATTTTTCAAAATTAAACATCAAATCCGAAAATAACAAATAAATAAATAAATATAGCACACACGGATGTGTTACTGACAATGATAGTAACACTCATGCTAACACATTTATCAAATAACCCCTTGATAGCATCCTTCATTTTCAAGCACTTGATGCATAACAAGTCTCATTTTCAACCACTTGAGGCATATCAAGCCCCATTTTCAAGCACTTTAGGCATAATAAACCTTAATTAATCATTTTACACTTCGTTAGACAAGGAAGTGTCGTAGTAGCGAGCTCCGTAACCCGAGTCCTTTAATAGTGTAAAAGTTTTAGTGATTTGTATCTTTCAAGTAGGACACATTGTAGCAGCGAACTCCATTTTCCTAATACTTAGTACGAAACCACTAGATAATATCCCCGTTTAGCAAGAGTACATTGTCGCAGCTAATGTCGTGCCCCGAGTTACTAAGGGAATAATATGGGTGCTTTTTGCCTTTTATTTATCACAAAAAATTAGTGACTTTGTCACTTTTGAGTACAAATGGGATTTTGGCAAACGTCTTAATCTAAGTATTAACCTATCATAACAAAAAGGTCAGTTTGTGCCGCCATGAAGGCTTAAACTAAATAGAAAAATATTTTTTATTATTATTTTCACAGTGTTACCAGAAGTGTTGACAACACTATGGGTAACACTATGAGACATCTTTTTTAAAAAAATACAAAGACCAAGATATATCTTCAAATTTGAAAATCTCTCATGTTCAAGGGTATTGGTAAAAATGTCAGCAAGTTGATACTTCGTATCTATATGCTCTATATTTATCAACTCTTTTTCAACCAAGTCTCTTAGAAAATGGTGACAGATGTCAAAGTGTTTAGTGCGGGAAGGTTGAACCGGGTTTGTAGAAATGTTGATAGAACTTAGGTTATCACAGTACATGGTCAAGATATTACTATCAATACCATAGTTATCAAGCATGTGTTTCAACCATATGAGTTGAGTACAACAACTCTTGGTTGCTACGTATTCAGACTCTACATTCGAGAGTGAAACACTATTTTGCTTGCGACTATACCATGAAATTAAATTGTTATCCAAAAAGAAACACCCCCACTAGTGCTTTTCCTATCATCCATATCACCCGAATCACTAAAACCAACAAGGTTGGTATTAGTATCCCCAGAAAACCAAATCCCTAGTTCACTCGTGCCTGACATATATTTAATTATTTTTTTAGCGGCATTTAAGTGAGAGATTTTAGGGTTATCTTGGTAGCGTGCACACACACACATGCTAAACATTATATCGGGACGACTAGATGTGAGGTAAAGGAGACTACCTATCATAGAGCGATATATAGTCGAATCCACATCCTCCCATACTTGGTCCTTTCCCACCTTGAGCGTAGAACCCATAGGTACTTTCAAACACTTTGAATGCTCCAACCCGAACCTTGTCACTAAACTCTTCGCATACTTGCTTTGAAATATGAAAATTCCCTCATTCGATTGTTTTGCCTGCAAGCCTAAAAACAGATCAGTTCCCCTATCTTCAGGGCCAGCCCTAACATTTTAGGGGCCTTGTTCAAAATTTAAACTTGGGTACTCAAAAATATATTTATCAAGAATAAAAAATAGTTTATGTTATATAATAATAATATAAGTTTAAACTTATTTTCTAACATTTGAAGTACTAAAATATATAAACGCACAAACATTTATCAAACTTTTATCTAGTATCAAACTTTTATCCAAGTATCGCCCATCTAACATTCTTATTAGATAAATGGTTTGCGGCAAAAAAGATTAACATACAAACATCAGAGAAAGTTTAGCTATTTTAGTTTTTGTTTTGTTATGTTGTGAAAGAACTATCGAAGATTATTTATTGCCTAGTTGGACTGAAAGACCTATAAATTATATTTTGTCTAAATGAACACATAAAATAGAAGGCTAGCCTAAATAAAATACAAGTACATGAAATTTTGATATATAACCTAATTGGACTAAAGACCTGATACCCCTTTCCCAAAATAAATATCCAATTTTTTTTTCAAATTTATTCTTGTTTTTTTTATCATCCATTTTGGAATGGAGATAGAATATTTAATTTTTATATAATTGAACTAAAAGAATAAAGCTATTTCTTTTTTTTTTAATGGGCCCTTCAAAAATTTGGGGCCCTGTGCAATGGTTCTTCTTGCACATGTCATGAGTCGGCTCTGTTTATCATACTCGTCTCGAAAGTTAATGACATCACATCCACAATTTTTTTCAAAGAAGTTTGTGAAGTAGAGTCATAAACTATGTCATCAACATATATTTGGGCTATGACGGGTTTCTTCACTTTCTCAAGATAAAAAATGTTCTATTTGCCTCATCACCTCTAACAAATCCATATTTCAACAAAAAATTGTTAAGCGATTATACCATGCTCGGGGAGCTTGTTTCAAACTGTATAAGGCTTTCACAAGCTTGTAAACATGGTGTGGTTTGAGTGAATTTTCAAAACATTTTGGTTGTTCAACAAAAAATTCCTTATCAATATATCCATTCAAAAATGCTCCCTTAAATTCCATTTGATGCAATGTGATTTTTAGATAGCATGCTATAGCCAAGAGTAGTCTTATAGACTCAATTCTAGTCACATGTGCGAAGGTCTCATCATAGTCAATACCTTCGACTTGTGTGTAGCCTTGAGCCACAAGGCAAGCTATGTTACAAATAATGTTACCCTTTTCATCCATTTTATTTTTGAAAATCCATTTTATTCCAATAATGTTCACATTAGAGGGACGTGGGACTAAAATCCAAACATTGTTACGGGTAAATTGTTCAAGCTATTCTTGCATAGCTTGAATCCAAAATTGTCTTTTAAGGCATCAACCACATTTTTAGGCTAGAAGGAGAAAACAAAACAAGTGTGTTTTACCTTTGGGTGTGTGGTAGACATACACGCATATCTTACCATGTCACGGTAATTGACTGGCTCTTTGTTTCTTTTTTGAATTTCTTCACTTACATTTCCAATTGCCTGAGTAGAAGGATGATTCCTACTTATTCTGGCTGGAAGATCTCTTCTTATGATCTCATGAACCTCTACATCAATCGGATTTTGCCCTTCTGTTTCAGCTGCTGTACTGGATTCAGGTGTTACTTGAGGTGTTACATCGGCAGTGGTAACACTTTGGCCAACATTTGTTTCATCAACAAAAGTAGGGTTTTCTCTGTTGTACTCTTCAAGCTGCTCCAGCAGGATTAATGGAGACTCCTCATCTCATTCACCTGCAACACTTGAAAAATCATCAAAACAATGTTCACGGATTCTTGGATAGTCCTTAGTCTTAGATTGTACACTCTATATGCACGACTATTTTGAGCATACCAAAGAAAAATTGTTCTATCGCTTTTAGAGTCAAACTTAGTCAAGTGATCCCGGTAATTTAAAATGTAACAAACACACCCAAAAACATGAAAGTAGTGAACCTTAGGTTTATTCCCATTTAAAATTTCATAAGGTATCATAGTTGTATCGGGTTTTAAAAAAACTCGATTAGCCGTGTAATAAGCCGTGCTTTGTGCTTTAGCCCAAAACCTTTTTGAAATTCCTTTTGAAAATAACATCACCCGGGCCATTTCAAACAAAGTTCGATTTTTCCTTTCGACTATCCCATTTTGTTGAGGAGTTTTTGGTGCCGAAAATTCATGATATATTCCCTTTTTCTCACAAAAAGTGGAGAAGGAAATATTTTCAAATTCTTTTCCATGATCTGATCTTATGCAAAAAATTGAAGCACAAAACATGTTTTTGATCCTAGAGTGTAAGATTTTAAATATTTCAAAACCCTCTAATTTTTCTTTTAAAAAATAGATCCATGTGAATTTTGAAAATCATCAACTATTACCAAAGAATATCTCTTACATCCCAGATTGTCAACCTCCACTGGTCCCATTAAATCCATATGTAAAAGTTGGAAACAATGAGTTGTCCCTAGTATTGCTCATGGTGTTGGGCAACACGTGTTTATTTACCTTTGAGACAATCCTCTCACATGATTTTATTTTTTAGATCCAGTTTAGGGACTCCTTGAATAACACCTAGCTTAACAATTTTTGTCGATGTTACGGAAATGAACATGTCCCAAATTTTGATGCCACAAGGTTGTGACGTCAATTCTTACTGAATTACATATCTGTTTGTATTCAACAAGATAACATTTGTCACTTGATCTAGTTCTTGACAACACACAACTGTTATTATTATCAAAAACCTCACAAGTATACTTATTGAATTTCACCTCTAAATTGTCATCACAAAGTTGGCTAGTACTAATGAAATTAGCTACAAGACCATCTACATGTAAGACATTTTTAAGGCGGAGAATCCTGACACATTTAGTGTTCATTTCCCTATTCTTTGGCTCTTACCTCCACCACCATAAGTTACAGTACCTCCTTGAATAGGTTCATATTCTTTTAAAAACATTTTTGTCCCCGTCATATGACGCGAACATCAACTGTCAAAGTACCATGAACCCTCAACATTTGTTTTTAAGGCAATATAAACAATATAACATCTCAGATTGCATTTGAGTTTCCAATTTTTCTTTCTTGGATTTTTGACCTTCTGACATTCAGTGTTATCTTGAGTGTTGGGTAACACTGAAGAACTGGACTATTTTTTCTTTAAAAAAGTATGACACTTGTTTTTAAAATGTCCAGTGGTGTGAAAATATATACACTCTTTAACTTTGTCAGAAGTTTTAATTGAGGAAAATTCTTTATCATTTACACGCACTTTTATAAAACATGTTTTATTTTCCACATTAACCAAAGTAGAAGTGATATTATATAAAGATTCTTGAAAACCAATACCTGCTTTGAGAGGTTTACTCAGATTGAGGATCTCATCTGGTTTGGGAGATACCATGTTGAGTTTCTTAAATGTGGTCTCCGCTAGAGTCAATTTGGCCTTGACTTTGTACAGCTCTGCATCCTTCTTGGTGAGCTGGACCTCCAATTCAGTCATTCCATCCTCCAGCTCATGATTTTCCTTGGTCAAGAATAACATCATTTTGTTCTCTTTCTTCCACTCTACGAGTAGGTCCTCATAGAGACTTTTCAACCCATCAATGATCACCCTTGTTCAGCTCATCCTCTTGTGAAATTTTTGCATTAAGATTAATAGAACCTATGAAGCAAATAGCATTACTAAAACTGAGAGTGTTATACATGTTGGGTGTTGCCACAGGTGTTATCCCATATTGGTTAACACTTGGGATAACACTTCCATTGTCCGAGTCACATATAGTGACTAGTATAGCTGTCTATAGGGGTGATCGCAGTTTGCAGTCGAACCGAGCTAAACCGTGTGGCTTAGTTCGGTGTTTAGATAAAAGTGGTTTAGCTCGGTTTGAGAAATTAACAGACCATGTGGTTCAGTTCAGCTTGTGGTTTGACACTCCTAAATGGAACCGAACCAAACCGTTTAAGATCGAACCGCGGTTTGAAACCGTGAAACCGAGCCATTAAACCGAAACGTGAAACCAAGCCATAAACCGAACCATGAAACCGCAATCTTGATCGTCCCTTCAAAGTTTTAGGTAATCTCAGCTATTAATTTTCAAACCGCGATTTAGACTGAACCAAACCGTGGTCTAGATCGCAGTTTGGACCGTGGTCTGAACCGCAAAATCAAACCGCAAATCAAACCGCGGTTTAGACCGAACAATAGCGGTTTGCTTTAGCTCGGTCTGAATTTGTTTATGGTTTATCTTGGTTTGAAACTTCTCCAAACCGATGCTAGCAGTTTGACTTCTGAATTTGTCCAAATCGAGCTAAACCGAACCATTTCCACCCTAGGCTTGTCTAATCTAATTCTTCAATTTGGTTATCTCCTTCTTCCTCATTATCACTAAGAGACACCCATAATTTCTTTCCCATCTTCCTTAGTATGTTTGCACACTCGTTTGCGTAATGACCCCATCCCAAACAAGCATGATATTTAACTGATTCAATGTACTTGGCATTGGATCTTGGCTGATCTAAAGATGCCCTTCGTATTGGGTTTGCCTTTGGGGTGGCTAGTAGTATCCTCTTTGGCATCGAACTATACACCTTGGTCTGTTGCTCCTTTGTCTTGACCTGCATGTTCTCTTTGTTAAACTTTCTTAAAATAGAATTATAATTCCTAGCAAGTAAAGCAACAATAGCATTTTCATCTAATTCCTCTAAAACCTCTTCTCCCTCATCTTTTTGAAAATCTTAGGCTTGAATTTTCAAATCAATATTCTTGCATTTAGTGACTTCACTTTGTTCGGCAAGATTTAATTCAAAGGTTTTCAAAATACTATTAAGGAATTGATGTCTATTGTAGCAAGATTGTGAGCTTCTTCAATTGACGAAACTTTTATATTGAAGCGCTTAGGAAAGGTTATAAAAATAAGTTATTTATTGTTAAAAGGTTCACCCAAAACTTGACACTCATTTGCAATATCAACTAATTTTTCAAAATATGAAGAGATATCTTCATTTTCACCTATTCTCAATCTTTCAAATTCCCTTGTAAGCCTCCTAAGCTTAGTTTCACGCACACTACCTTCTCCTTCACAAAATCTTTGCAAAATATCCTAAAATTCCTTAGTCGTGTTCTCTTCATTGGTTCATTAGGATTTATGTTTGATTTGGACATCACCATCCACATCCGGAGATAACAATGGAACAGAATAACCATGAGTAATAAATCGCCAAGCCTGAATATCAATTTATTTGATATGCGAATGAAGGTGGATCTTCCACTATGCATAATTCAACCCATCAAAATCAGGAAGCCTATTTTTATTAGGATTAGTTGGATCGTAAGCCATGACAACTGGACCGAAACACTTAGTGTATCAGGTGTCCGACTCTGATACCAATTGAAAATGGCAATGGCCTGTTTTCAGGAAGTATTATCAACAGTGTTGACAGTACCAACGATAACACTTCAGACAACACACACACAACCATTTTAAAATCAGTTTTCAAAAAATAAAATTGCAGCACAATAAAACACAAGAATTTGTTTTTCTCAAGTTATATAAATATATAACTTGAGAGTGCTTCATAAGGCAAGCCTTTTACTATATATATGATTGATATGTATAAAGCCGAAAGTTCCCTATCACTATTATAATATAAGCTCAATGGAACGACTAATATCTAACACGAAACCCTATCCTAGCGAAGACACTCTCTATACCAAATGCTTCAAGAGTGGAAACGAGTATGGGAGGATTAAGTCTACTAGAACCAAGGAGTGTTTGATCTTTTCTTGTGCAAGGATGTGTGTTGTGTTGAGTAGTGTCCTCATTAAGGTATTAATGTACATTGTACCAAGATTGTGAGCTTTTTCAATTGATGAAACTTTTATATTGAAGCGCTCAGGAAGGGTTCTAATTGCTTTTGAAACAAGTTGTTTTTTGGTAAAACGTTCACCCAAAACTTGACACTCATTTGCAATATCAAATAATTTTTCAAAATATGAATATATATCTTCATTTTCACCCATCCTCAATCTTTCAAATTTGCTAGTGAGTTTCCTAAGCTTAGTTTCACGCATACTACCATCTACTTCACAAAATATTTGCAAAATATCCCAAACTTCCATAGTCGTGGTAGTGTTTTGAATGAATGGGTTTAAAAACATGCATGTCCACCCACTCATAAATGGCTTTAAGTGTCTTTTTATTGAAACTAGCTAGGTTATTCTTTTCATTGGTCCATTCGGATTTAGGTTTGATTTGTACATCACCATCCTTATCCGGTGGTAACAATGGAACATAATAACCATTAGTGATAGATCGTCAAGCCCGAATATCAATTTATTTGATATGCGAACGAACGCGGATCTTCCACTACGGATAATTCGACCAATCAAGAACAGGAAGCCTGTTTTTATTATGATTAGTTGGATTGTAAGCCATGAGAACTGGACTGAAACACTTAGTGTATCAAGTGTACGACTCCGATACCAATTGAAAATGTCAATGGCCTGTTTTCAGGAAGTGTTATCAAAAGTGTTGGCAGTAACAATGAAAACACTTAAGACAATACACACACAACTAAGTTAAAATCATTTTTCAAAAAATAAAATTGCAGGAGAATAAAATCTAAGATTTTTTTTTCGTAAGTTATATAAATATATAACTTAAAAGTGCCTCAAAAGGCAAGTCCTTTACTATTTATATGATTGATATGTAAAAGACCGAAATTTCCCTATCACTATTACAATATAAGCTCAATAGAATGACTAATATCAAACACGAAACCCTATACTAGCCAAGATACTCTCTATACCAAAGGCTTCAAGAGTGCAAACGAGTATGAGAGGATTGAGTCTACTAGAACCAAGGAGTGTTTAATCTTTTCTTGTGCAAGGATGTGTGTTGTGTTGAGTAGTGTCCTTGTTGGTATTGAATTATACACCTTGGTATGTTTCTCCTTTTCTTTTACCTGCATGTTATCTTTGTTAAGATTTTTAGCATAGAATTATATTTTCTAGCAAGTAAAGCAACACTAGCATTTTCATCTAATTCCTCAAAAACCTCTTCTCCCTCATCTTTTTGAAAATCTGAGTCTTCAATTTTAAAAGCAATGTTCTTGCCTTTATTGATTTGACTTTGTTCGACAAGATTTAATTCAAAGGTTTTCAAATACACATTAAGGTATTGATGTTCATTGTAGCAAGATTGTGAGCTTCTTCAATTGTCGAAACTTTTATATTGAAGCGCTTATGAAGGATTCTAATTGCTTATAAAACAAATTATTTGTTGGTAAAAGGTTCACCCAAAACTTAACACTCATTTGAAATATCAAATAATTTTTCAAAATATGAAGAAATATCCTCATTTTCACCCATACTCAATCTTTCAAATTTGCTAGTTAGCCTCCTAAGTTTAGTTTCACGCACATTACCATATTTTTCACAAAATATTTGCAAAATATCCCAAGCTTTCTTAGTCATGGAAGTGTTTTGAATGAGTTTAAAAACATGCATTTCCATCCACTCATAAATGGCATTAAGTGCCTTTTCATTGAAACTAGATAGGTTATTCTGTTCATTGATCCATTCGGATTTATGTTTGATTTAGACATCACCATCCTAACCCGGAGGTAACAATGGAATATAATAACCATTAGTAATAGATCGCCAAGCCCGAATATCAATTTATTTGATATGCGAACGAAGTCGGATCTTCCACTACGCATAATTCAACCCATCAAGAACAGGAAGCCTTTTTTTATTAGGATTAGTTGGATCGTAAGTCATGGCAACTGGACCGAATTACTTAGTGTATCTAGTGTCTGACTCTGATACCAAGTGAAAATGTCAATGGCGTGTTTTCAGGAAGTGTTATTAAAAGTGTTAGCAGTAACAACGATAACACTTCAGACAACACACACACACAACCGAGTTAAAATCAGTTTTCAAAAAATAAAATTGCAGCGGAATAAAACGCAAGAATTTATTTTTCTCAAGTTATATAAATATATAACTTGAGAGTGCCTCAAAAGGCAAGTCCTTTACTATAGATATGATTGATATGTACAAGGCCGAAATTTCCCTATCACTATTATAATATAAAATCAATGGAACGACTAAGATACATAACGCAATTCTATCCTAGCCAAGACACTCTCTATACCAAAGGCTTCAAGAGTGGAAACGAGTATGGGAGGATTGAGTATACTAGAACCAAGGAGTGTTTGATCTTTTCTTGTGCAAGGATGTGTTTTGTGTTTAGTTGTGTTGAGTTGTGTTGAGTAGTGTCCTCTTTGGCTTTGAACTATACACCTTGTTCAGTTGCTCCTTTTCTTTAACCTGCATGTTCTCTTTGTTAAAATTTCTTAACATAGAATTATATTTCCTAGCAATTAAAGCAACACTAGCATTTTCATCTAATTCCTAAAAAAAATCTTCTCCCTCATCTTTTGTAAATATGAGGCTTGAATTTTTGAAGAAATGTTCTTGCCTTTAGTGACTTCACTTTGTTCTTAATTCAAAGGTTTTCAAAATACTCATTAAGGTATTGATGTCCATTGTAGAAAGATTGTGAGCTTTTTCAATTGACAAAACTTTTATATTAAATTGCTTAGGAAGGGTTGTAATTGCTTATGAAACAAGTTATTTGTTGGTAAAAAGGTTCACCCAAAGCATAACCCTCATTTGCAATATCAAATAATCTTTCAAAATATGAAGAGATATTTTCATTTTCACCCATTCTCAATCTTTCAAATTCTGCTAGTAAGCCTCCTAAGCTTAGTTTCACATACACTACCATCTACTTCACAAAATCTTTGCAAAATATACCAAGCTTCCTTAGCCGTGGGAGTGTTTTGAATGAGTTTAAAAACATGCATGTTCACCCACTCAAAAATGGCATTAAGTGTCTTTTCATTGAAACTAGCTAGGTTATTCTCTTCATTGGTCCATTTGGATTTAGGTTTGATTTGGACATCACCATTCTCATTCGGAGGTAACAATGGAACAGAATAACCATTAGTAATAGATCGCCAAGCCCGAATATCAATTTATTTGATATGCGAACGAAGGCAGCTATTCCAATACGCATAATTAGACCCATCAAGAGAGGAAGCCTTTTTATTAGGATTAGTTGGATCGTAAGCCAAGACAACTAGACCGAAACACTTAGTGTATCAAGTGTCCCACTCTGATACCAATTGAAAATGTCAATGGCCTGTTTTCAGAAAGTGTTATCAACAGTGTTGACAGTATCAACGATAACACTTCAGATAACACACACACAACCGTTTTAAAATTAGTTTTCAAAAAATAAAATTGCAGCGAAATATAACATAAGAATTTGTTTTTCTCAAATTATATAACTATATAACTTGAGAGTGCTTCAAAAGGCAAGTCTTTTACTATATATATGATTAATATTTACAAGGCAGAAAGTTCCCTATTACTATTACAATATAAGCTCAATGGAACGACTAAGATCAAACACGAAACCCTATCCTAGCGAAGACACTCTCTATACCAAAGGCTTCAAGAGTGGAAATGAGTATGGGAGGATTGAGTCTACTAGAACCAAGGAGTTTTTGATCTTTTCTTGTGCAAGGATGTGTATTGTGTTGAGTTGTGTTGAGTAGTGTCCTCTTTGGCATCGAACTATACACCTTGGTTTGTTGCTCCTTTGCTTTAACCTGTATGTTCTCTTTGTTAAACTTTCTTAACATAGAATTATATTTCCTAGCGATTAAAGCAACACTATCATTTTCATCTAATTTCTCAAAAACCTCTTCTCCCTCATATTTTTGTAAATCTGAGGCTTGATTTTTAAAGTAGTGTTTTTGCCTTTAATGACTTCACTTTGTTCGATAAGATTTAATTTAAAGGTTTTCAAAATACTCATTAAGGTATTAATGTACATTGTAGCAAGATTGTGAGCTTTTTCAATTGATGAAACTTTTATATTGAAGCGCTTAGGAAGGGTTCTAATTGCTTTTGAAACAAGTTGTTTGTTGGTAAAACGTTCACCCAAAATTTGACACTCATTTGCAATATCAAATAATTTTTCAAATATGAATAGATATCTTCATTTTCACCCATCCTCAATCTTTCAAATTTGCTAGTGAGTCTCCTAAGCTTAGTTTCACGCATACTACCATCTCATTCACAAAATATTTATAAAATATCCCAAGCTTCCATAGTCGTAGTAGTGTTTTGAATGGATTTAAAAACATGCATGTCCACCCACTCATAAATGGCATTAAGTGTCTTTTCATTGAAACTAGATAGGTTATTCTATTTACTGGTCCATTCAGATTTAGGTTTAATTTGGACATCACCATCCTTATACGGTGGTAACAATGGAAAATAATAACCATTAGTAATAGATCGTCAAGCCCAAATATCAACTTATTTGATATGCGAACGAATGCGGATCTTCCACTGTGCATAATTCGACCCATCAAGAACAGGAAGCCTTTTTTTATTAGGATTAGTTGGATCTTATGCCATGACAACTGTACCAAAACACTTAGTATATCAAGTGTCCGACTATAATACCAATTGAAAATGTCAATGGCCTGTTTTCAGGAAGTGTTATCGAAAATGTTGGTAGTACCAGTGATAAAAATTCAGACAACACACACACACAACCGAGTTAAAATCAGTTTTCAAAAAATAAAATTGTAGCGAAATAAAACACAAGAATTTGTTTTTCTCAAGTTATATAAATATATAACTTGAGAGTGTATCAAAAGGCAAGTCTTTTACTATATATATGATTGATATGTAGAAGGCCGAAAGTTCTCTATCACTATTATAATATAAGCTCAATGAAACGACTAATATCAAACACAAAACCCTATACTAGCCAAGACACTCTCTATACCAAAGGCTTAAAGAGTGGAAACGAGTATTGGAGGATTGAGTCTACTAGAATCAAGGAGTGTTTGATCTTTTATTGTGCAAGGATGTGTGTTGTGTTGGGTTGTGTTGAGTGTGTCCTATTTGGCATCGAACTATACACCTTACACTTTCGTCAAAAGATAGTGTCATGCTAAAGTTTAAAAATTATGAGTGAATATATATGGCACGGTTTATTTTCTTCCGTTGTAACTTATTTTAATTCATTTGCTTGTATTGATGAATATTTTGTTATCGAAAGTATTTTGAAAATTGAAATAATTTCAAAATAAAATAATTTCTTGAAAATGGAAAATCAAAAAACAATAAGAAGATGAAGAGACGGAAAAAGATAACTGAAAAATTTAACGGAATAGAATTAACAGGACTAAGTCGAGTCTTGTGAAAACACAATCTTCGTAAGAAAAATTTGCCCCGCACTGGTGCTAACGGTTGAAACGGCAATCCTCTCGTAAGATGAAACAACTTTTTGAATCCTGATGGAAGCACTTCAAATCAGGAAACCTACGAACTAATGATGTTCAGAATTTCTGAACTTGGAGGGAGGAGAATGCAACAATATGCTTTCAACTAACTGAACTCTCTAATACTTGATTGCTTGAATACACCAAACCCGGTCCAACCCAATCTGACCGAATCATGCCACAAATCGAACCAACTTCCGTCAAAAGTTTAAGGCTCCAATAGCTCCTAGCGACGATGCGCACGTGCAAAGTGCAAAGTGCGCCCTAAAATACTCAATATGCCCTTCGTGCCGCTTCGCGGTTGTGGAGTAATTTTGGGCTAGTCCAAAATTAGCATAATTGGGCCAATACTTGCATGGTTGGCCCAATGCTCCACTAGGTTGCATGGTAAGAAGGATACCACTTGATTGTTACTTCCTTCAAGTAGATGAGTTAAAAAAACTCTCCTACCTTTTGGTTTCTAGGCAATGTGGGATATGACATTCCATATTCACAAACTCTTCATAAACCCATTTCAAATTACATACTTTGAGCATTGATTTCTTATTCACCACAAGTTGGTTTTGAGAAAATAAATTTATCACGTTAATCTACTCCAAATGTAGATTATAAATATGTAATTTATTTTTCATTTACTCAAAATGAAAATACATTTAATTTCGGTCAAATATTGGTCAAACCAATATTTTCAACAATCCCCCACAACGTTAATCTACTCCAAATGTAGATTATAAATATGTAATTTATTTTTTTTATTTACACAAAATGAAAATACATTTAATTTCGGTCAAATATTGGTCAAACCAATATTTTCAACAATCCCCCACATGAATTACAATTAATGCATGCATGAATGCAGATTCGTTCAGAAATCCCGACGAACTATTATTGCATTGGGATAGATAGCTTGTGACCTTGAATCTTCCCTAGTAAGATACTATCGGATATACTGGCCTTTTAGTAGAGCGATGCTTTGAACCAACTTAAATGTATAGTGTATACCGAGACAATAATATTTACACAATAATAACTCTAACACGTTTTGTTCTCACGTTTTTGTCCATTTCGGCCCTGGATCGTATCTCATTCATAAGTGTTTCATTTAGAAGCGGCCCTTGTTACTTCTCAATTATATAGGTGATCTCCTATAAAAAGTATCCTGCTACTCCACCACGTAGGTATGAATCATTAAAAGTTTTCTCAACTTAACCTCACCACTGTTGCAGGTGCGTACACTTGGACTGTTCTAGGAATGAGTATGAAAAGGTTCCAAGTGTTACTACTAAACTCTCAAAACTTAGTTGTCTCTTTGAACCAAGGGCTTGGGATCTCCAATTCTCAAGGTAGAGTGTCCGTTAAGAAAGTTCTTTTGTTGTGGCATTTAAACCCATTCCTCTTAACAACGTAAACATTTGATCTCTGTTTATACCTTTAGTAAGCGGATCTGCTAGATTATCCTTTAACTTCACATAGTCAACAGCGATAATTCCATTAGAGATCATTTGTTTGATGATATTATATCTACGACATATATATCTAAACTTACCATTATACATACTACTCTGTGCCCTTCCTATTGTTGACTGACTATCACAATGTATTGGTACAACAGGCACAGGTTTATTCCAACAAGGAATATCTTCCAAAAGATTCTTTAGCCACTCAGCTTCTTCTCCAGCTTTGTCTAGGGCTATAAACTCAGATTCCATCGTTGATCGAGCTATGTAAGTTTGTTTGAAATATTTCCATGACACCGCTCCTCCACCTATCGATCTGAATCAGCCTTATTACAGTAATAGATTGATCTATAGCAAGTATAACCTGAAACCACGAACAAATGAATTGCCAGGATGATATCCATCTAACACCCTCCGGCGTGATGATGAGATATTGAGTTATATGTTTGTAATAAACCGTATTGAAACTGCTTAATATTAAAATAACTCAAGTGACATTACCTTTTCACGTTGTATGTGGTCTGTTATATATAGTGTGGTGAAGGGACGTTTAGGAATCCCATGAATCACACAGATAATGTGGGCGTAACGGTCTTCGAGATTGTAGGAGGCGGTTACAAATGACTACGTGGGTATACGCACATGTTGTTTGATCGAGGTCGTTTGAATGATCGAGGTTGGCATGACTTTGTGCCTTGAATAGGCAGAGATTGTGCAAGAGGTGGATCGTATGTCGCACGAAGATAAGTCGGGACCAAGGAAGGTCGAACAATAAGATTGGTCGACTGGGCTTCTAGATGGGCTAGTACAGTTAGGATAACTTTGGTGGGCCCTTTATGCTTTGACGGGTCTTTGGGCTTGCTTGAATATGGGGCCAGCTCATTGAACCCGGCCCATCACTTTTATTCCGTTCAGTGTCCCCCAACTTTCTAGCTTGGCTTGTCGAGTAGAAAATTATAGAAAAAAATTGATTGGAGGTTTGAGGCGACAATCGAAGGTTGACTCGTTAGTTGTAGGTCGCTTCTTGATGATTGACTTTTGGCGGTTGGATGAGTTGTATTCAATGTGCCATAATATTCGCAATATTGGTACGGATTCCGTCGATTGGACATTCGCCTTGGAAAACGACGTGGGCTTTTAATTTGGCCCAGGATTTGACAATAATCCAACCGTTTACCCAAACCTTTCCAATTCAAGTAAGGAAAAGGAGGTATAAAAGGAGAATTCAACTTCTTTCCAAATTTTACCATCTTCAGATTTACAAAGACTCAGCAAGAGCGAAAGCAGATTCACCATCTTCGATGGTTAGCAAGCTTTTTCCTTGCACCACAGTTGCATTCTAACTCTTTGAAAACGCAAGGTATCCTTCAATTTCAGTTTTCTAGGTTTAATTTTGAATTTCCCTCTTCTTTTCCGCTATGGTTAGGATCTTTGGTTCGAGCTAGGGGTTAGATATGGGTATAACTACATAAACCTTAGGATTTACAAAAGTTTGGATGGGCCTTGGAAGGAATTGACCTTAGACGAGCATATTACCATTCTTAAAAGGTGGAGTTTGTTCTTCAGTGAGATAGGATTCCCAGCAGGTGGGAGTATGGGGCATTTGGAGATGGACGATCTACGGATTATCTGATTCTGTCTTTTTAACAAGTTTATTGACCATCTAATCACCTTCTACAATAATTCCAATAAGCCATTGTTTCCTCGTGATAGGTTAGCTTTCCCAGGGGAATCTAGTTCGTCCTTAGATAGCTCGGATTCTTCATCTACTGGGTCTAATTCCCCTGTTCTGTGTCTTCTATAGAAATGGTGGCCAACAACCAACAAACTGCGGGCTCTGCGATGTCGAGCTCTTCCTCAGGCATAATAGTGTACAAATTTTGCTCCACAGTTGTGGCTGGTCGCAATGAGAGGGGGTATGTGGCCCCTAGACCTTCGAGCGGACTTCCAGCTAACCCACTTTACTGAGAGGCGAAGAAAGCTTCAGTCTTGGTCGCATTGGGCCCTTAGTATGACCAAAGTGGCTTTTTACTATGGCCAATTCGAGGTAGGTTTGAGAATACTCCTGGATAGAGCTGTCAAAATCGAGCCCGACCCATAGGCCCGGTCCAGCCCACCCGTTTTTTAAGGGCCTGGTCCTCAAATTAGAAGGCCCGAAAAAAAATCGGGCCTCTTTGGCCTGGTAGGCCTGTGGACTTATACGGCCCGAACATGAAAAGCCCAGAAAAGCCCGGCCTGGCCCGACCAAACAGTTGACAAAGTCAACCCACTCAGTCTCTCTCTTCTTTGATCTCTCCTTCTCGCCGATCTCTCTCTTCCACCGCTGCCGCCGCCTCCACAGCCATGGCATCACAACCCACAGCCACAGCCCACACCACAGGTACCCTTACGAGTTACGGCCTTACTCTCTCTCTCTCTCTCTCAGTCTATCTAGTATATCTATCGCTCGCTCTCTCAGTCTCTCAAATCTATATATCTCTCTCAGTCTCTCTCTCAAATCAACTCACCTAGAAATTTCTAGGGTTCATAATTATACATCTCAAGCAGCTGCCTTGATTTCTAGGGAAATTTTTAATGCTATTGCTTCTGATTTTACTTCATAGTTTACTGTTTGCCTACTGATTTTGCTGACTTGATTGCTCGTTTTACCTCAATTTATGAATTTTGATTTGGGTTTATGTGGGTGTAACTGTGTAACAGACTTTAATAATAGTTATTTCTATTTTCATATACTAATTTTTTTTTATATATCTCTCTTTCTCAGATCAAAATTTGGTGGATATCGATGACTTGGAAATGTTGGATTTTCCTCCTCCGTCTGCTCCTAACACTATTAGTTCAGGTACTAATGATTTGCTTAAACGTTTTATTCTTGATGTGTGGGAATATTTTAAACCACTTGGCATAGTAGATGGGGTCGAGAATTGTGAATGCTTGCATTGCAAAAGTAAATATACTTGTAATTCTGATTCGGGAACTAGTCATTTAAGACGTCATGTTACCAAGTGTTATAAAAATCCGCAGATGCCTGATGTGAGTTCTTTGTTGAATAACCAAACTACACTTTTGAAGAAGTGGAAGTTTGATAGTAAGGTCTGTCGAGATGCACTGGCTAAATGTATTATTAGGCACGACCTTCCATTTAGCTTTGTCGAGTATGACGGGTTTAATGATTTGCTTAAACGTTTTATTCCTGACTTTAAGCATGTTAGTAGAAACACTATCAATGCTAAGTGTAAAAGTGTGTTTGTGATTGAAAAGGAAAAGCTAAAGAGTGTGTTAGCTAATCTTCATGGTAGAATTTGCTTAACTTTTGATGTGCAAGCCCTCATTTGTACTCGCAGTTGGTTGCATGGATTTCAAGAAGTTGGACCTTCAGGTAATTTATATTTAAACCATGCCATATATTTGTATTTACGCTATTAGTAACATAGAAGTTGGCTGCCATCATCGGCCTCGATGGCAGCGTCTGGGCTCTGATTTGCTGATTTCTGATTAGATTTTAGTTTCACATTTGTGTTCTGATTTTTATTGATCAAAAGTATACTGACTAGATCATGTAGGAATAATTTGCATTAGATTTCCTTGTCTAAATTTTGCAATGGAATTTCTATCGGTTTGGTAAAAAGATTGATGAAGCATTATTGAGATCTATAATTCGTAAACATTTTTTGTAGTACACTGCATGTAACCTAGCTATCTTGCCGTAAAAATGTTAATTGGTTGTCCGGCTTATTTTGGAGAGAGTGGTGCAATTATTTGTAAAGTTACAACATCTAGTAGTATTATGGAATTTTTTTTCAGTTTTGTAGAGGTGGAAAATAACATTCTCTCAAAAGATGTTTTGGGTAATTGTGATTTATCATGGTTGAAGATACTATTTCAAATGTTACGATCTATTATGTTTGATGCAAGGTTGGGTAACTCTACCATTCCTAGCTCATTGTCTCGTAAGTTGTTATCATTACTCCTTCTTTTCTCCAATATAGATGGCCATGGATGAGTATATGTTTTCTCACTATTGGGTCAACATTTCAGTTCTTTTCTCCGTGTGTTACTGATTTATATTTTATAATGTATTTGATGTTACTCATTTTACAATTTTCCAATCTTACAAATTTGTGGTTCTTGAAACATCGTTTGAATCTGAACCAGAAATACTTCTGTTCGCTCCTGTACTACTTAATGTAATATACCTCATTCTAATGGTATGAAGTCCTATGGACCATTCATGTCACCCTTACTTTTCTTTCATACTTATTTATCTATATTTTTCTTGCATATTCAATTGCACAAGAAGTTGAAGATATACAATTGTCAAAGGAAGATTCCAATGTTGTTGATGTTGATTGAAGATTGATGAGTGAATGACATTTAATTTTAGACTATTTGTAATTGTGTTTGATAAACTATTTACTTTTTACCTTTTAGTATTTAAAAAATTGTGTTAAACTATTTAGCTAATTTCTTTTGGTTAAGATTTAAGAACTATTTAGTAGATTTGTCATTTGTGGTTAAGAACATATATGTTTTTGAATTCTTGATGTGTTTTTTGCACTTTTGCTTTGTAATTGTGCAAGTTAGACTAGTAAGTAAGTATGTTTTGAACTTTGGATGTGTCATATAATTTTTATTAGTTAATTTTTGAGTTTTTTGAACCATAGGCCCTAAGGCCCGGTGTTCACATGGGCTGGGCTTGACTTTTACTAGGCTCGCTAATGTTTAGGCCCGGCCCGACATTAAGTGAGCCCGGTGGGCTTGGGCCAGGCTGGCCCGTCCTGGCCCGTTTGACAACACTACTCCTAGACCCATTCATCTGCGAGTTTCTAGAATGCATAGCCGTGGTCCCCATGCAGCTCGGGGGCAATGCGGTCAGAGTGCTAGTGTAGTAAGTAGGTTTGTTGGATATAAACCAAGCATGCATGTGTTTAGAAGATTTTTTAAGGTGGTAATGAATGATAAGACTTGGGGAATCAGGACCCCAACTAGGGCCAAGGCCCCAAAGCTCTTTGCAAACCTGCCCGACAAAGTCTCGGGTTAGAATAGCCATATAATTCTGGAGGAGAGTAGGAAGGGATGGGAGTTCCCCTTGCCTGAAGAGGACTTTGAGCCAATGAAGGAGGGTAAGTATTGGGTCCCCAAATGGAGTGAGGAACTATACCGTAGGTTGACACTGGTTGCTCGTAAGAGTACAATAAATTGGGCCACTCGGGAGTCGAGCAAAGATTACTACATACAGGATGGGATGATGATGGGGGGAGATGGAGAGGTGGCCCCTCTAGTTCCCATTATTAGAAGCCTTAGGTATCCCGACTGGGTTGTCCACAAGAGGGATAGGTTTACGACCCAATGCTATTATTGTATGAAGAAAGAGGGCCACTGCAAGAATCTATTCCACTATGGCGGTTAATTACTTGTCCCGTTTTCCTTCTTGTTTTAAATTCTTGCTCGTCGTTTTTGTATTGTGTAGCTTGTTGATCCGCAGGCACAAGTTGAGGCCCCAATGTCGGAAGGAGAGGCCAACATGCAAGTGGAACAGGGTTCGGGTTCCGAGCCACCACTTGGATCAACGGGGCAGGAGCCTGAACAAAATGTTGTTAACTTGGAGCCCGAGTTCCAAGATCTTGATGAGGCTGATGATGACTTGTCTCTTAGCCGAACAAGAAAAAGGTCTCAGGCTGAGGTCGCTTCTAACAAGGTCGGTACCTCTAGGCCAGTGGGCTCTGCCTCAAGCTTCCACCCAAATCAAGTCCCCCCCTAGGAGTACCGAAAAAGTACAAAATTTGGTGGATAAGTTGAGTGACTTCCCTCCTCTTACTTGGATCAATTCCTTGATTAGTCGGTACCCGAGATGAGGCTAGGACAGGTCATAGTGAGGCGGGCTGCTGATAGGGACTTGCTTGCAGTCTTTGATGAGGAGGTGCTCACCCTAGAGGAGTATAGTGACCGTTCAGGTCTCCTTGCTTTCGAGGTAAAACTTATAATGTTTTCTTTACTTTTTTCACATGTCTCAATCGTCATATTCTTGATCACATTATCTGTGCCTTGCAGTCACTGGATTTGGTCAAGCAGGACAAGTGTAGCTGGAGAGCTGCCTTGGAGAAGGAGCAGATCGCCTCGGCTAACTACTCGAGAAAGGCTAGGGAGGCCGTTGAGCTGAGGCAGAAGTTGAAGGAGGTCGACTCCCAATGCCAGGCCTTCCAGAATGCTCATTTTAACGTGGAAAAGGAAAGGGATAAAGCCTATGTAGCTCTAAAGGTTGCAAAGGAGAAGCTCTCTCCTCTTCAAGAGCAGGTGGACTCCTGGAGGAGGAGGTCGCTCTATCCAAGCAAGAGAAGGCCAAGGTGGAGGGGCAGCTCGGGCAACTGTCTGAGTTGGTATAGGATCATAATAGCCGAATTGCCAAGCTGGGTGAGGACCATCAGGTCGCTAGGCTCAACTGGGAGGAGGAGGCCAAGGCTAGGGAGAAGGCTGTTGTTGAGCAGTCAAAGCCAGTGATGAGTGTTAAAATATCATAGTGTCTCGAGATAGAGACTTCTACGATGTTGGGTGTTGTTGTAATACCCTAGGCGTTTAGTTATGTTTGACTTATAATCTAAACCTCTATGTAATCGTCTTTATCATTTATTATAGAGAAAGTTTATTTGGTTCATTATATGTTTACATGTTTATTATATTGAACTGCGTCCCTAGTTATTGTGAATAACTAGTATAAGTAGGTAATGGATAATCATGGAGATGATTATATGCATGTGATGCACATTACACTTATGGATAGTTGCTAGAGAATAAGTATTGAACATGACCTACCGATGAGATTTATGACATGGTCAATAAGTCATATGTGTCATGATTAAATCTAATGATAGTAGTGTCATTGAATCCTTTGTACCTGAGATTATCATAAGTCAAGATGGGATTTGTCCCTCTCGTTGAGAGAGATGTTTGCTTGGGCCGCTCGATGAATGATGTTGATGAAATGTGTGGCCACACTCAAGTGATTTGATAGAGATCAAATGCATTTGGATTATCAACATATTCGGAATCGAGAAAGCATTGAACATGTGAGTTGACATGGACCATGACTCATGTTCAATTTGACATCGTGGACAAAGGGATTGTGACATTTGATCTATCGAGGAATCAAGCTTTGATGTTATATTAATTGGGTGGATATAATGGTTTGCTAGAAACCACTTATGTCTTGTGAGGTTGATGTTTGACTCACTACCAACATAATATAATTCCTATTGGGTCACACACAAAGAACGAATTTAATCATTGGTTGAAAATTAGAGATTTTGGGTTCTGGCACGACTCGTGACCAGGATCACGAATCATGCCCTGGGTCACGACTCGTGCCTAAGGTCATGACTGGTGACAAGGCAGTACGACTGCGTTTTGGGCGTCAAAGGATTGACTCGTTGACTTGTTGACTTTGTGGGCTTGGGCACGACTCGTTCCCTGAAGCAGTACGAGTGACAAAATTGTCACGAGTCGTGGTACGACTGGATTTTGGCTTAGGGCACTCGTGATTTCCTGGAACGACTCGTGGCATGAGTCGTGCCCAGCAGCACGAGCGTGCCCTGAGCGAATTTTGGTCAGATCGCGTTTCCTTGACCGGATTGGTTTTGGTGTTTGACAAGGATTTTACCCTAATTGTTAGGGGATTTATACCTAGTATAAATATAATCTTTTGTGCAGCCAAAAACACATCTTTTGCTTAGGTTTATGAAACTCTAGATATTGATATTGTTTGAGAATAAAAATATCAAAAAGGCTCCCAAATAATTCCATTGTTTTGGCTTTGATTATTGAATATTGATTCAATAATCAAGAGGATCATCTAGCAATCCTACAAGAAGCGTTCTTGGTTCGTTCGCGTGTGGATCACAATTAGAGGGAGGTTGCTTTATCTCCTAAAGCTTGAAGATCTCCATTGTTGATTTCATCACCAAGGTTGAACAAAGAAGATAGAAGATTCGACATCAAAATTCTAAGCTTGAATTTTGAGATCTATTGTGACAAACATAATCGCATTCAAGGTATGTAATTCTATTTCATGTTTTTCTATCTCTTCATGCTAGACGGATCTAAAGGGCTAGGGTTTTGTTGATTGTTCAAAGTTCTTCCGCTGCGTTTGTAACCCCAAAACCCAACAGTGGTATCAGAGCCCTATCTTATCATGATTAGGATTGAAATTGGCATGCTAGATTTAATTTGATTAATTGCTATCCATGCTATATGAAATAGATCCATGATTTTATGTGTATTATTTTGAGAAAATAATCATATGTGATATGCCATGCTCATGATTAATAAATGATTAATGTGATTAATCTTTTACATAGGATTATTAATCTGTTTAATATGATTAAAGTAGATTGATAAATTCTCAAAATTGAATCAAAGTGTTTGTTTGTAATTTTGTGAAACCCTATGTTCATGATTATGTACACATAAGTTTCATGTTACAACCATGCGATGTTTGTTACCATGTGAAAACCTTCTTAAATGTTTAAGTTTTATGCCACCCCTTGATTAGAACACTTGTGAAATTTCAGGGTATTTTGATGTAGTTTCGACTCAGTTGGGTGCATCATTATATCTTAATTTGTGATCAAGATGAGATAATGGTTGATGTAGTTTTGACTCAGTTTGGTGCATCATTCCATGTCTCATAAGTTTGAAAAAGGTTGGACTTAATTGGTGCTTTCAAATGAGATTTGACCCAAGCCATAGATGAGATTAAAACATGTTTTTGACATATGATATCTAAGGAAATCTCATAAAAGATCTAAGAGTCATATATAATGTGATTGATGTTTCTACCTAAATAGCTTGATTTCGGGCATTGACTCAATCAAGTGAAATATGGATCTTAGCCTACTATGATTATATGATACATGTGTTGTATTTGAAGGTGTATAATTTAGTGGGAGTATTTATGAAATACATTATTTGCTCTTAGATGATAAATGTGTTGATACTTATGTGTTTCATTATTTGCATATTTTATTGTAGTAATGGCAACTCACAATAATCAACCCCTGTCGCTGCGATCAGTCCTTGAGAAGGACAAGCTCGAAGAGAACGGTACAAACTATTCTGATTGGATCAGAAGCCTAAGAATTGTTCTAAGGCAAGAGAAGAAAATGTACATTCTTGACGAACCCGTTCCACCTCCACCTACTGCCAATGCTTTAAGGGCAGATAAGGATGCTCACAAGAAACATGTTGATGATTCTAATGATGTGACATGCCTTATGCTTGCCACCATGTCTAAGGCCCTTCAGAAGGACCTTTAGTACATGGAAGCTGCTTTTGATCTTGCTAAGCGCTTAAAGGAAATGCTCCAAGTGCAAGAAAGACAAGAAAGGTATGATGTGGTTAAAGCCCTAACTGCATGCAAGATGCAAGAGGGGCAGTCGGTTGGTGCTCGTGTCCTTAAGATGAAGGGTCACATTGAGCGTCTCGAAAGGCCTGGAAATCCGATGAGTTTGGAACTCGCCACAGATTTGACGTTGAATTCATTGCCTGAAAGTTATGGTCATTTTATAATGCGCTATCACATGAGTGGCATGGATAAAAATCTCTCGGAAATGCATGCGATGCTTAAGACCGCATAGAAGAATATCAAGAAGCCGGAAACGACAAACGTGTTAATGGTTAACAAAGGAAAAGGGTTCAAGAAAGATGGCAAGGATAAAGCAAGTGTTGCTAAACCTAAGGTAAAAGTTGTCGTTGCCGGAGAGGCTCCCAAAGTGTCTCAAAAGGATGCAGTTTGCTACCATTGCCAAGAGGTTGATCATTGGAAGCGTAACTGCAAGGCTTACAAGGAAGGCCTAAAAGTGAAGAAGGGCAATACGATTGCTTCTGATTCAGGTATCTATATGATAGATATTTTCCTTTCTTTTTCTAGTTCATGGGTATTAGATACCGGATGTGGATCTCACATTTGTTTAAATGTGCAGGGACTAAGGAATAGGAAGCTACTCAAACAAGGTGAAGTTGACCTACGTGTGGGGAATGGAGCAAGAGTTGATGCATTAGCCGTAGGAACATATGATGTAACTTTACCTAGTGGCTTAGTACTTATTTTGAACAATTGTTACTATGTTCCGAATTTGAGTAGGAATATTATTTCATATTTCTTGTTTGGATAATGAAGGGTATAAATTTCTTATTAAGAATAAGAAGTTTTATATTTATTTAAATGATATGCTTTATGGTATTGCAAATTCATTTAATGGCCTTTATGTTCTTGATGTTGATGAGAAACAAAATAATGTTGAAAATGTTTATCATGTGGATAAGAAGTCTAAACCGAATGACGTGAACAACTCGTTCATGTGGCATTACCAGCTTGGTCATATAAATGAGAAACGCATCTCTAAACTCCATAAGGATGGTATGTTAGACTCATATGATTATGAATCATATGAGATATGTGAATCTTGTTTATTGGGCAAAATGACCAAACCACCCTACACTAAGAGTAGTGAAAGGTCTAGTGACTTATTGGGCCTAATACATATCAATGTATGTGGACCAATGAGCAGCATTGCTAGGGGAGGATTTTGGTATTTCATTACGTTTACCGATGACTTATCTAGATATGACTATGTCTATCTGATGAAGTCTAAAAGTGAATCATTTGAGATGTTTAGAACATTTCAAAATGAAGTACAAAATCAACTTGGCAAAACTATTAAAGAACTTCGATCCGATCGTGGTGGAGAATATTTGAGCTAAGAGTTTGACAATCATCTCAAAAACTGTGAAATTATTTCAGAGTTGATTCCACCCGGAACACCACACTGGAATGGTGTTTCCGAGAGGAGGAATAGAACCCTATTAGATATGGTTCGTTCGATGATGAGTCAAGTTGACCTTCTTATTTCCTTTTGGGGACATGCATTAGAGACTACTGTGTTCACACTGAACAGAGTTCCTACTAAATTGGCTCCTAAGACCCCACATGAGATGTGGCATGAAAGAAAACCTAGTTTGTCTTTCATGAAGATTTGGGGTTGCGAAGCTTATGTGAAGAGACTTGTCTCTGATAAATTAGCACCTAAATCTGACAAGGTTATTTTCGTTGGTTACCCCAAGGAAATCAAAGGGTATTACTTTTACAACCGCAATGAGAACAAAGTGTTTGTTGCTCAATATGGTACCTTTCTTGAGAAACAATTTCTCAATAAAGGAACTAGCGGGAGTAAAGTTGATCTTGAAGAAATTCAAGAACCCGAAAATAACATGGAACCGATAGTAGAGATTAAACCAAGTCCACAAGGAGTTGTGGAACCGGTTCAAGATCCAAAAGTCCATCGTAGATCGGATAGCTTACAATCCGCACCGGAGAGATATGGATTTCTCGTGTCGGAAAGTAATGAAGTGAAAGTCATTGAGATTGACAAACCTACTTCCTATCAAGAGACGATGTCCACTCCTGATTCGGATAAATGGTTGGAGGCCATGGAATCCGAATTGCAATCCATGTCGGACAATCAAGTTTGGAGATGATTATATGCATGTGATGCACATTACACTTATGAATACTTGCTAGAGAACAAGTATTTGACATGACCTACCGATGAGATTTATGACATGGTCAATAAGTCATATGTGTCATGATTAAATCTCATGATAGTAGTGTCATTAAATCCTTTGTACCTGAGATTATCATCGTCTTCCACATGATGAACATTGTGTTTGATATGTTCTAACACTATCTTTAATATGATAGCAATAAGGGCCATGTTGGCATGATTGGATTCTTGTAGGGAAGAATGATAAGTCAAGATGGGATTTATTCATCTCGTTGAGAGAGATGTTTGCTTGGGTCCCTCGATGAATGATGTTGATGAAATGTGTGGCCACACTCAAGTGATTTGATAGAGATCAAATGCATTTGGATTATCAACATATTCGGAATCGAGAAAGCATTGAACATGTGAGTTGACATGGACCATGACTCATGTTCAATTTGACATCGTGGACAAAGGGATTGTGACATTTGATCTATCGAGGAATCAAGCTTTGATGTTATATTAATTGGGTGGATATAATGGTTTGCTAGAAACCACTTATGTCTTGTGAGGTTGATGTTTCGACTCACTACCAACATAATATAATTCCTATTGGGTCACACACAAAGAACGAATTTGAACATTGGCTGAAAATTGGAGATTTTGGGTTCTGGCACGACTCGTGACCAAGATCACGACTCGTGCCCTGGGTCACGACTCGTGCATAAGGTCACGACTGGTGACAAGGCAGTACGACTGCATTTTGGGCGTCAAAGGATTGACTCGTTGACTTGTTGACTTTGTGGGCTTGGGCACGACTCGTTCCCTGAAGCAGCACGAGTGACAAAATTGTCATGAGTCGTGGTATGACTGGATTTTGGCTTAGGGCACTCGTGATTGCCTGGAATGACTCGTGGCACGAGTCGTGCCCAGGAGCACGAGTCGTGCCCTGATCAAATTTTGGTCAGATCGCGTTTCCTTGGCCGGATTGGTTTTGGTGTTTGATAAGGATTTTACCCTAATTGTTCGGGAATTTATACCTAGTATAAATACAATCTTTTGTGCAACCAAAAACACATCTTTTGCTTGGGGTTTATGAAACTCTAGATTTTGATATTGATTAAGAATCAAAATATCAAAAAGGCTCCCAAATAATTCCATTGTTTTGGCTTTGATTATTGAGTATTGATTCAATAATCAAGAGGATCATCTAGCAATCCTACAAGAAGCATTCTATTTTCATTCGCGTGTAGATCACCATTAGAGGGAGGTTGCTTTATCTCCTAAAGCTTGAAGATCTCCATTGTTGATTTCATCACCAAGGTGGAACAAGGAAGATAGAAGATTAGACATCAAAATTCTAAGCTTGAATTTTGAGATCTGTTTTAACAAACATAATCGCATTCAAGGTATGTAATTCTATTTCATGTTTTTCTATCTCTTCATGCTAGACGGGTCTAAAGGGCTAGGGTTTTGTTGATTGTTCAAAGTTCTTCCTCTGCTTTTGTAACCCCAAAACCCAACATTGGGCGCCAACACATGGCTCGTCGGGCCATAGTGGATCCCTCTGTCGACATAAGTATTGAAAAGTTAGCTCAATGGGCTTTCGAGAATCGCTATGATGAAGCAGCCCGCAGCGGTCACTCCTTAGTTTCTTACAATGCCAACGACCTTGTTGTCATCGCCAAGTAAGATGCGAAAGATGGGCTTGAGCACTGGGTTGCCCCAGCCATCTAGCCAAGGAACTTTAATTTTGTCATTCATGAGCTCATAGAGGCTTATGAGGCTGAGGAAGAGAGGGAGGTCACCAAGGACCAAGGTTTTGAGGAAACCGAGCAGTAAAAGCAGCAGCAGCTGGATTGATTTTCTCTTTTATTTTTTGTAATGAATAAGTACCAAACAATTTTATGTTTCTGTTTGATCGCAATGCCTTGGCCCGATTTGTGAGGCATCTTTCTTTTTAACTCTTTGTATTGTCTTGGTCTTGGCCCACTTTTGGGAGACCAATTTTTTATATGCTAGCTGACTTAATTCATTTTTCCTTGAATCAAGTATTTTTACTTTATTGTCGAACTAGCATATAGACCAAGACTTTAGTCGGATCAGTTTAAAGAACGAGATTGACTAAGGCTTTAGTCGAACCTGTTTAAGAACGAGAATGACTAAGGGTTTAGTCGAATCTGTTTAACAACGAGATTGACTAATGCTTTAGTCAAATCTGTTTAAAAACGAGATTAACTAAGTCTTTAGTCGAATCTGTTTAAGAACAAGATTGACTAAGGCTTTAGTCGAATCTGTTTGAGAACTAGATTGACTAAGGCTTTAGTCGAATCTGTTTGAGAACTAGATTGACTAAGGCTTTAGTCGAATTCGTTTAAAGTTCAAGATCGACTAAAAGTCGGATCCGTGTTACTACGTGGAAAGTATGATACAATAATGATGTTGGAGATGGTCTCCTCTCTGATGACATGAAGCTTAGCCCTAGAAGTCCTATCCTCCCTTTCATCTTCCTTATCCTCATCGTCGTCATCATATCTCTTTCGATTTTTATCCTTTCTCATAACATAGTGGTCAAGCTTTCCCTCGTCTACCCATCTCTGGATCATTCTTTTGAGGGAGATACAGTTTTTCGTGTCATGTCCATGGTCCTTGTGAAAGGCACAATATTTGGAGTTGTCACGGGTGTATTTTGATTTATCACTTAGTGGGCGGGGATCTGGTAGTTTTATCAACTGGATGATCTCCGTGATTGGTTTAGTGAGGGGTATGAAAACCTCGGCTTTCACAGTAGCCCGAGTTCTATTTTTCCCTTTATAGTCGTTTCCACTAGAGGCATGATGGGTTCCCGTTGCCTCTGGATTATCCGACCTCTTCTTACTTTTTTCCTCTGCCATAGCTATGGCATAGGCCACGTTGTACATATCAGATTTGGACTTGGGCTCTCTTGCAGAAAGCTCATAGATTAATTGTTCGGATCTCAATCCGGAGTTAAAGCAAACAATCACCTCCCTGTCTGTCAGGCTTTCCTCCACTTGGTCTGCCATAGCTCTGAATCTATTATAATAACTCAGAGTAGTTTCATATTTTTGTGCTTGATGTTAGCAAGATCAGTCAGCCTCTTCTTCCTTTTCCCTGCTGTGGCGAAGTGGTCCAGGAACCTCCTCCTCATGATTTTCCAGCCGTCAATGCTTCCCTTCTTTTGCTCACGGAACCAGGACAAAGCTGTTCCGGAAAAGGTACTAGCAAAAGCCTTATAGAGAATGTCATCTGCTTTAGTGAGGAGGGCCATGGTAGATTCGAAACTTTGTACATGATCCCGTGCATCAGTGGTTCCCGCATATTTATCAAAACTTGGGATTTTAAGAGCAGGGTTGGGCGGTAGATCATTAATACGATGGGAGAAAGGATGGGTGGCACTGGTATCATCATCATCCACCTCCTTTCTCCCCATTTCCATCTCATCCAGCCTCTTTTTCAAGAGGAGCAGTTCTCTAGCATCGATCCCCGAGCTATAATGAGAGCTTCGATGGGATCTTTGTTTTCCTTCTGTGCAATTCACCCTGCTATATTCTTCAGGGTCCTGGTGGTTATCTCCATGACTGGATGGTGCTCTATCCCTTCTAGGTGCTACTTCGGGGTGGGGGGTAATCTGTGACGAGTACTTCTTGGCCGAGGAGGACTCCTATGATGAGGAGGGCTCCTAGGCCGAGGTGGAGTATTACGACGAGGAGGAGTTTTGCGCCTTGCTTGATTGAGCCTTGCTCTCAAGTCAGCATATTCAACCTCATGTTCCCTTTGGTGGTTCAAGTGACTTCTCAAGTCTATCACCTCGTTTCTCGTGTTTCCGTTACCGTGTGCCTTATGACAAGGAGGGACATCATGGGGGTTTTATCTGGATCTACCAGACATGCCATAGTGAGGGGAATTTTGGCCACGAGGAAGATTTTCTTTATTCCCATGACTACCACGCCTGTCAACCTAGCTTTGCCCTCGAAGGGAATTTCCAGTCCTCGTATGCCTTATGAATTCAACCAGAGAGTGTTTATGATCTAGCTGTAGCAGGGCATTTTGAGTTTCATAAATGCGCTTCAAAGTTTCCATCTGTTCATGCAGTAGAGTTCTGCGATCAACCTGTGGGGGAGGAGCCCTAGTTCCACCTTGAACGGCATTCTTCGTCGTCTGACTATCGGCAGGCCTTCCTCGGCGCCGACGACGAGTAGGATTCGCTGGTACTGTATCAGTTACCAGTTGTCCTCTAGAACGCAGGTTCATTCTTAGGGGCGGCAACCCATTAATCAGAGGTGGTGGAGGAGGCAATTCCCCATTGGGAAAAGCAGTCCTAGTGTTGTCATAGGTCTCCTCCATATGAGTATTATCTGGATCAGGAGTAACGCTGGTAGTATGTCCGTCTTCCATTAGGATTAGGAGAGTCGAACATATTTTTTCAAGCTATTCAATGTAGAGCCATCAATTTGGGACCGTCCCGCCATGCAAATGAGATGGGATGGGATAGTATATTCTAAGCTCGTATAAAAGCGGGCCTATTCGGGACATCTCATTTGGGGCGCGGGACAAAGTGGGATGAGACAGGACGTCCCGCATTTAATTTTTTTTTTTCTATTTTTAACCCAGTCTAGGCGGACTAGGCCCAAGACCAAGAGACAAGAGTCCAAGACCAATAGACCAAAGTCAAAAAAAAAAAAGGGAAAAAACGTGACTTTTACACTCTGACTCAGCGATCACTCCTTCTTCAACAAACCTAAATCCCTAAATTTCCTTCTCGTTTAGGCGTTTCTCAGCGACCGCTAATCTTCTTCTTCTCCCAGCACAGCAGCGAGCCAGCGACCACTCCTTCTTCTCATCTTCTCTTCTCAGCCGGTCAGAGACTCAGTTACACTCAGATATGATTTCTACCCTACTCACTCATTAGTAATGAAGATTTGTTATTCAAATATCCATAAAATTTATCCTAATTTTGCTTTACTCAATCATTATTAATTACTAGTATTATTATTCTCTGTTCTTTAGTTTGTTTTCATCTTCCAAGTTTAAACATTTTTGAAGATTTTCATTTGTGGATAAATTTTAATAATTTCCTATTTGTAAATTGCATTTAATTAAATCACTACTTAGTTAATTAAGTTATATATATATAAATATATATATATATATATATATATATATATATATATATATATATATATATATATATATATATATATATATGAAACTTGTAAAAAACGCATTTTTTGAACCTTAACAAAAAACGTGTTTTTCATTCTCTCTCTAAACTAACGAACTCTCTATCTCTCTAAACGCAAAGAGGACTTCATAACCACCGGTTAACACTCCAGATCTCTTTCACCTCTCTCCCGACGAATACCGTCCGCCGTCGCCGGAAACCTCACCTTCGCTTCAATCTCCGGTGCTTCAAATTCGATGCCCCAAACTTACTGCACCGAAATGGGGTTCTGGCTCGACCTGAAGATAAGGCCAAGGGATCTTCTTTTAATACTCCCCCACAGCCCAATTCCCAAAATCAACAACAGTTTGAGGTTCTTCTTTATTGGTTGTTCTTAAGTTGTTCAATTTCAATATTGAAATTTGGTTTATCAGCATAAATGTTAGTGAGTGGTTAGTGAATAGTGCTATGTTGTTATTTCTTGATTTGCTTACAAGTACTTGTTGGATTTGGGGGCCAGTGCAGTTCTTGGAAGAAGAAGGACAAAGGGGTTGGCTGGGGGATTTAATGTGCCGGCCCAAAGGTAAACTAATGCCAGTGTTTGTTTTTTTGAGTGCCAGTTCATATATTTTGGAGTGCCAGTGCTTGTGTTTTTGAGAGCCAGTTGGTGATTAATCAAGTGCCAGTTGGTGATTAATCAAGTGCCAGTTGGTGTATAATAGAGTGCCAGTTAGTGTATGATAAAGTGCCAGTAAGTGCGTAATTGAGTGTCAATGTATTTTTGAATGCCAGTCCATGTTTTTTTGAATGCCAGCAAAAATGATTACCAGTGTTTTTTGAGTGCCAATTTATGTGTATTTTGAGTGCCAGACGTGATTTTGAATGCCACCCATGTTTTTTTGAATGCCAGTGCTTGTGTTTTTGAGAGCCAGCAAAAATATTAGTGTAACAAAGTGCCAGTGTTAGTGTAACAAAGTGCCAGTGTGAAGAGTGCCAGTTCATGTATATAAAAGTGCCCGTGTAAAAGTGTCAGTGTCAGTTTAACAAAGTGCCAGTGCCAGTTTACACTGACACTTTATTAAATTGGTGCTGACACTTTTTTCACTGGCATTTTGTTACATATGCACTGGCATTTTATCACACTGGCACTTTGTTAAACTGGCACTGACATAAACGGGAAATCCAAAACACGTTTTTCCTAAGTGACAGGAAAAACGCATTTTTCATAAGACCAACTCATACATATATATATAATTATGCATGCATTATAATTATGGGATATTGTGATCGCATCTTCTTGTCCCTTATTGTATCGTTTGTCCCGAGGCCCGAAGTGGGTTTGGGACGGGACGGGGAATTTCAGGCCCACGAAAAATTTGGGACGTCTTGTCCCGTGTAGAAGCGGGATATCATAGTTTCGTCCCGTCCCGTTATCCCAAATTGACGGCTCTAATTCAATGGGTGTTTCAAATCGTTTTCCGGCAATGAAATCAAACTGATGATGCCAAAAACGTTCGGATCAGCCCAAATTCAACGGCATGTTGTATCCTTGATGATTAAATAGTCTGAAAAAGATGAACAAACACGTAAACTTAGCCACCGGCGAAGGCCCTCCGGCGTGAGAGTAAGTATTTTTATTTAGAGAGATAAATCAATTGACAAGAGTTTAGAGTCAAAAGATGCGTTACCCAAATAATGAGAATTATGGCTTGTATTTATAGGCATAACGTTGTATAATCCTTGTTGGATAGGAACGCACGGAGATAAGATTTTACTCCAAGGAGGATTATAATTGTTCAGTCCTTGTCGGATGGGAAACTGTGTGAGATTAGGTTACAATCCTATGAGGATTATAACTGTTCACAATCCTTTTTTGAGTAGGATTTGATGAATAGCAATCAGCACGTGGGCCGGTGAGACGTCTTCCTCGTAGTATACGGCCTGCTCGGCCTTGCTTGATGCCGGTGAGGAGAGATAGGAAGGGTAGGAAACCCATTTCCTTGCTTATGTAGATAGCCGAGGAAGGTCTCCTCGTCTTCAAAGAAATAGCCTTGCTCGGCCATGATGGATGTCTTGCCCGACATATAAATTTTGTTGGGCCTCAAGTCATTATACTCTACTATGCCTAGGTCGGCATAGAGGGAATGACGAGGAGTTAAGACGAACAAAGGTAGGAAAAACTCACTCCCTTTTTCGTAATTGAAAATTGTATGAGTTATATTTTGAGCTCAATATATTGGGTCTCACCCAACCATGAATCCACGTTCGTACCTCGATTTATATCGTTCAGATTTTATCTTATTTAATGGTAAATATTTGTGAAAATTATTTATTGAATACTGATTGATATTGCCTTCGATAAATGAATACATCAAATGTGTTGATGATGACTTATCTATAATTATATAAAGAGGGAAGCGCATAAGAGCACTCATTTTCCCTCCAAAACAAAGATGATTCTAGAATTTAGCTATTTCAAGGGCACCAATTTCAAAGTAATGTAGAAGATCTTTAATTGCTTCCTTCAAGTAGCCAATAATTTAATTAATGATTAATGCTTCCTCGAATTTTCTTAATTACTCATTTCTCTCTTTTTAAAGATCACCTTCACCCAATTTCACACTCTTGCACCTTTTTTATCCTCCTCCCCAATATCACATTCATAAAACTGTTTTCACCTACAAACAATCAATTTTGAATATTTCTTCATGATAAATTCTTAATTTCTAAGATGGGCAGAAGTCTAAAATGACAGTTAATTTGCTAAGCATATTCTAAGGAGAAATAACAATAGCTATTGATTTATCGAATTATTTAGACCAACTTTTTTATATTTTCTTTATTTAAAAAAAAAGAGACACTAACACTACTTATACTACAATAATGCTACTAATTACCCCTCTGAATCACATAAAATTAGACGTGTCCATTTTATAAACCGAACCGGTCAACCGGGAGGTTGAAAACCGGCCAAAACCGGTCAAAACCGGTCAACGGCGGTTAACCGGAACCGGCTAACCGTAACCGGTTATTGGCCGGTTCGGTTAAGGTTGAGATTTTTGAAAAACCGGTCAACCGCCGGTTAACCGCCGGTTTTTGACTTGCTCAGCCGAGTCATATGAGTTGCTCGGCCGAGCAGAACCTTCCAGTTTGTTATTAACAAGCTGAAGGTTCTGCTCGCCGAGTCATATGAGGTGCTCGGCCGAGCATAACGCCAGAACATGTTTCAACGACTACTTTTTCAAAAACTAGCCGTTATTTTTAAAAACTATCCGTTAATTTTGTTATTGGGCAGTCAAAATAAAAATTAAAAAAAAAATGTTTTTTTTGCCTAATTTACTAACTATAAATATCACCCTCCTCCTCCCATTTTATTTCCACCTTATTTCTCTCTACTCTTTCTCTTCTACTCTCAAATATTCACATAGTATACTCTAACCCTCATCCAATTTTCAGTTAAATATTGTTTCATTTTCGCTAGTTTTCTAACGAAATTAGTGCTTTTCTCCATTTTCATCCATTTTTAAGCTCCGTTTTGTTTCCAAACTTCATTTTCTCTTATACAAATGGCCGCAAATCAAAGAAGAAGCAATTTAGGCAAGTCCGTTGTTGATTCTTCCTCCCAACGATGATTTTGATCATCAAAATCCAAATATTCAACAAAATGAGGAAGAAGAACAAGTTGAAATTGAGAGTGGTAATGCTAGGAGTGGTAGGGGCAACCGAGCTAGGGGAGGTGGTCGGGGTCGGGGTCCTCGGGGACAACGACAAGAAAGAGAGCCACAATCCGATACCTTCGCCATCCATTTCAAGCAAAAGAAAAATTACCGCCGAGGATGATTATAATTTTCGAGCATGTTGCAACTATTGTAATGCGACTTACGCATGGAAAAGAGGTGGAGGGCATGGGACGCTCAACGGGCATTTGGCGGCAAAACATCCCGAGAAACTTGGCATTTCCGCTTCGCAAACTCAATTACAATTTCAACGTAGTTCGGGTTCGGGTGCACAAGGTTCGTCTTCCCCTTCTTCCGTCCTTTTTAAATTTGACAAGTGGGTTTATAGGGATGAACTAGCCAAATTTATTTGCGTTAAAGGCCTTCCTTTTAATTTCGCGGATTGTGATTTTTATGAAAATTTTGCTCGCCTTTCTTTGAACCCCGCCGCCACGAGAGTACCACGTACGAATCTCGTACGTGATATTACTAGAGTGGTTGAAAGATATAAAAGATTTAATTGGTGTTTTATCAAAATTAGAAAATAAAGTTTCAATTTGTGCGGATGGTTGGAGTGATCATTGGCAAAGAAATACTTATTTGGGCGTTACTTGCCATTGGATAGATAATTCATGAAAAATCCAAAAAAGATTAATTGCTTACAAAGATTTTGAGCCACCGCATTCCGCGGAAAATATTTGTGCGAAATTGCTTGAGATTTTTCTTGAATATGGTATTTTAAATAAAATATTTACTATTTCATTTGACAACGCAAGTGCTAATACGGCTAGTTTGCCCGATTTAATTACCGTTTGTCAACCCTCACTTGGGGGTAAGTTTTTTCATATTAGATGTTTATGTCATATAATTAATTTATGTGTTAGAGATGGTTTAGATGCATTAGAAACCTATGTTAAGCCAATTAGACGAGCTCTTCAATTTATTTCAAAAAAAAATTCTAATACAAAAAAATGGATAAGGTTTTTAAGAAGTTAAAATGTGCCGGACAAATATTTTACTTACGATGTTCCAACTAGGTGGAATTCCACCTATAAAATGTTAAGCGATGGTTTTGCTTATAAAGATCTCCTAACGCAATTTTTTAGTCAATTGGCTATCATGAACCTCTATTTACTTATCATTGGAATGCATGCATTAATTTATGTGAATTGTTAAAGATTTTTAATACCGCTACTTTGGCTTTTTCGGGAGTTTATTATCCAACTTCCGTTTTGGTGCTAGAGCATTGTATTGCAATTGTTACTATTTTTGACAATTTAAAAGAATGCCCTATTTTAAAACAATGCATTTTTAACATGAGACAAAAGTGGCTTAAATATTTTGACACTATTCCGTCTCTTTTCTTGGTTGCAAAGTTATTAGATCCTCGAGTTAAATTAGATGATTTAGAGTCCATTATAACTTATTATTATATGAAATTATATCCCGATGGTGACGGTATTTATGAACTTCCGTCAATTATTGTTAATGACACAAAAAATGATTTGATTAACCTTTTAATGAGTATAATGCCTTATATGGAAACACTTCTCAAAGCCAACATGAATATGATTCCTCTACTTCTCAACCAAGTTTTACTAGTGGGGATCCATATAGTTTTATTGCAAATTTGTATAGTAAAAATATGGTCCTTCTCGAGGTTCATCTTCATCATCATCAAACCTTCCCGTGGAGTTAGAAACCTATTTCACTACAAACTTTGAATTAAATCAAGATCCAAATTCAAATGAATTTGATGTTTTACAATGGTGGTCAAGAAGGAAAGACATTTATCCTATACTTTCTATAGTTGCTAAAGAAGTATTAGCCTCTCCCGCTTCAACGGTGGCGGTTGAATCGGCATTTAGCGTTGGTGGAAATGTTTTGGATGAAAGACGTTCTCAACTAACAAGTGAAAACTTGGAACATCAACTTTTACTTGGCGATTGGGTTAGAGCGGAAAAAAGGCAACAAGACATGCCTTATGATGAGGATCTATTGGATCCAAGATATCAATACGATGTCGAGGACTCCACGGAAAGTAGTGATGAATGAATGATGTTTTAGATTAATTTTTATTTTAATTAGATTAGTTTAGACTTTAGATTAGATTTAATTTTAATTAATTGTAATAGTTAGGTTGAGGTAAAGGCTCCTAAATGTCCCCCTTATTTATAAAAGGGTAAGGTTGGTTGTCCCCCTCTTTGTAATTTTATTTTGATTAATAAAATTTAAGGGTACCGTCCCTTTTTCTTTTATATACTTGTTTCTTTTAAAAAAAGTTAAGTTTTCTTTCTTTCAAAATTCATAACTTTTTTTATAAACCTTTTTCAAAAATGTATGTAGATAACTTAAGTTTAAAATAGTCTTATTTATCCAAAAAAATTGAAAAAATTAAAAGTTAACTTTTTCAAAAAACCGTTAACTTTCATTTTTTAAAAATTCATAACTTTTTTTATAAACCTTTTGTAAAAAATGTATGTAGTAAACTTAAGTTTAAAATAGTCTTATCTATCCAAAAAAATTGAAAAAAAATAAAAGTTAACTTTTTTCAAAAAACCGTTAAAAAATTAAGCTGAAAAATGATATGCTCGCCGAGCAACACCAAAGACTCCTACGAGCAACCCTCAACCCCTAAACCTAAAAGGGTTGCTCGGCAAAGACCAAAGACTCGGCCGAGCAACCCTCAAAACCCTAAACCCTAAAAGGGTTGCTCGGCCGAGCAACACCAAAGACTCGGCCGAGCATATCCAAACCGTCAAACCGGAGGTTAACCGGATAACCGTTAAAACCGTGAACCGCCTAAACCGTAACCGGTTGAGCCGGTTAGGCGGTTCGGTTCCGGTTGGGCATTTGAAGGTTTGAAACCGCCGGTTTTCAACCGGCTAACCGCCGGTTCCTTCAACCGGCCACGTCTACATAAAATGATATTTTTTCTTTAATTTTATTCAGCCACTTCAATTTAAGTAATTGTTTTTTGGAAAAAAATTATATTCATTGTAAAAAAAAATTATATTTTGCACTTTTCTTCTTTGTATAAATTTGTTGTCACAAATTTTTATTCGTGCGTTTAACGCACGGGTGCTACACTAGTATTATTGACTAATAAATGATTAGTAGGAATTTTAAGTCAATTGGCCTTTGACTTTGGTAAAGGAATAGTCAAGGTTCTTAAACAAGCTCAGCAAACAATGAACCAACCGAACCACGCCGTTTTGATCACAGACGCCAAACGGACTGCCAATAAACTAATAAAGTCACTCGAGCTACTTCTACGGAATCATTACAGTACGCCCCCTTTCACAGGAATAATTCCCAAAATTTTCTATACGCTTTCCCCGCCATTTGCTTCTCTCAATCTAGGGCTCCAAAATCCCTCATCAATCCTAGCTTAAATCAACTTCCTCACTCTAAAAACCCTAATTCACTCCTAAATCACGTCGTTCTTCACGATTCAAGTCTTAATGTGTGGTCATTTAGCTGAATTGCGTGCTTTCAGCTGAGTTAATTGCTGCTGATCGATGGCGAATCCTGGCGGCAGTGGAGTTCCCCGAGGTGTTAGCCTTTCAAATACTGTTCACTCGGAAGTTGCTCCGTGCTTGCCGTTGCCGTCTCTGCCGGTGTTCTGCGGTGCGCTCGACCAGGAGCTACGGTTGTTCGACGAAGAAAGTGGTCCGAGATCGTTGAATACGAATGATGTTCTTAGTCAAGCTAGCAGAATAGCTAGTCTACTTCAAGCTACTGATGTGTCTTACTTGTGAGTAATTTTATGTTGATTTTTACATTAAACTTAATTTATTTTTCCCTTAACTTTTGATGAACTATTATCGTGTATAAATTTAGATTTACTGCAGCTAGAAAAGTGTATAAATATGAGAACTGTAAGTTGGTACGAAATATAGGAGGGATAATTTGATAGAGGTTGAATTAATAATTTTGTGACAGTGGTGGATACAAGTAGCCCCTGTTTGTATTAGCATCGTTATTTATTAGTATTATTATATATGGAAATTTTAAATCACATTTCTGTTATTATTCCATTATGTCATAATTTTGGAAATGAGTTGGTGCATTGTTGTTACCATAGAACATGTTTTCAGCAATGTAAAACCAAATAGTGACCATTATGGCTGCATGATTAATGCATTTTCAGAGAATGAAAGCTGAAAGCAACTTTGTCGATGTTAGCTCAGCAGAGTCATAGAGCTTGCTCAAGCTTATTTGTATAGAAAATCTCGCACTGCCAAAACATAAGATCACTTATTACTATTAGGCAATCCACACAATGTTGGAGAAATTCTTACAGAAAAGTTATATTGAAAAAAAAGTCAAACTGAAAACATGTAAACAACAGAATATAAACTTGATACATATTTAGAGATAGCTTGGAGGCTTGATAAACATGGTGCCTCTGCATAAAGCTATTTTGCACTCTCAACCTAATAGTCATACAAGTTATGAAATAAAGAGGATAAACATACCCTGAAAATTAATTTTGCCTAACGGTTATATTCTTAGATGATCGTTAAATTTCTTTTTAAGCACGTGTCTCTTACGAAGGGATATTTGAAACTTTTAAGTAAGATAAATTTTTAATAGCAAAAGGTGCATATTGATAGCAATAGTAAACATCCGAAAGTAGCATAATTGAGCTACTTTAGCAGCCATCCTTAAAAGGGAAGTGATTACTGCAAGCATAGCTCTAAGCAGGTTTCTTGGAAAGAGGAAAGTTATAATTTAGAAAAATGTGAATTACCCATTAGGATTCCAGACAAGTCACTTCTAGTGTATGAGGTATATGCGACTTTTGAGAACGTGTGGTCAGTTAGGAGATTGTGTTTATGATTTGAACCTAGCCAACGATGTACCCGACAATCCAAATGGAACCCAAGATCGTTCCAACAAGGATTTCGTGGATGTATACCTTGACCCGATGCCCCCAAATGATGAAAACCAAGGACTTGGGTAAATTTGGATGGAATAATGGAACCGAGATCTCTGCTACTTATTGTAACGGCAACCATTGACTAGTGTATGATGTCATAATTGGTCGTGGAAGACCAATTGATAAGTCGGATGATCGCCACAAGAATTACTCTTGATAAGATCACAAATTTCACTCAAGAACTAAGAGAATCACTCTCACTATATTAGGGACATTTTTAAGTACACATTAATTTAGGTACAAATTTCTGTAGAAAATGGACATTCATTTAGAGAGGGGGGAGTACAATATTTGTTGATTAGTGCGAATAAAATCTATTACTGCATGCACAAGCTAACTTCCATAACACTTGAGCAAGATACCACTACAACAGCAGACATCATTGACTGAACCATTATAATTAGATATTCTACCTACAACTAAACATGATAACAGTAACTTGAAGAGCTATCAGCAACGGCAATCAAAAGTCTGGCCTTGAATGAGGGGTGGGGCGCCATGAGATATGATTTCGGAGACAAAAATAATGATAGAGTCTATTATTGATTCATGGTAACTTGTGACTTCTTTATGGCAGATACATGTCTTGAAGAGGGGGAAGAATAACCATTAACCTTAAAAAATGGAACAAAGAGTAGTTAAAAACTCCCTTCAAAATTAGGGCTTTTATGTGGACCGTGGTGCTTAACAAACTTAACACTAACGATAAGCTTCAGATTTGTCGGTCTCTTAACTGCCTTTCTCCAAATTGGTGTGTGAATTGCAAGCTTTCTTCGGAGACGCATGACCATTTGTTCCTTCATTGTTCAGTTGTGCAATATCTTTGGAATCATTTCTTTGAGGTGTCCGGGGAAATTTGGGTGTGTCCCAAATTTCCCCGGACCCCTCAAAGAAATGTCCACTTTGTTTACTTTCCTTTTATTTACAACAGTGAAGTGTCTATAAAAATATAAAAGTCTAGAAGCTAGATATAGAGGTTTCAGCGAATTATATACTCGTCATGTGTCCAATATTCCTTTTTGGGTCGTTGCAGAGAAGTGTCCACTTTGTTTACTTTCCTTTTATGGACAACAGTGAAGTGTCTATGAAACACTAATATTTGTAATAAAAATAATTTACCTCTCTTCATATGTTTTATGGGTTAAACAAGACAATTTGAGTGAAACAGAGGGAGTACTAATTTAATTATGAATGATGGAGAAAATGTGAGCAAGAATCTGGGAATCAAGAAAGAGTAATACTAGATATTTCAACAGAAGCAAAATTTATATAGGGAATCTTTGCAAATTATATTTAAATATGAGGGATTTTGGAAAGTTGGAAAGTATATTTCAATTTTTTTTTTTTTAAGTAGCATCAAGAAACAAGAGAATGACATTTGCTCAGATAAATTGAGGCTGAGGTAGCACTTATTTAGGAAGATGAAATCAAGGATAGCTTTGGAACCACTTTAGAACATAACTTTGTTTAAAGTATGGAGTGCACAGAAGACGTCAAGGTCTCTTGGCCTTGAAAGTTATTTGATGGAGTCACGGTGCCAAGTAGAGTACCAGAGGAGGGGAGGAGAGTGATACAAGGCTGGTCTTCCAACATAAAGTTGTACAAACTTTAGGAGTACAAAATCAAGCTTCGGGAGGGAGCATAAGAGAATAGACCAAGATGTGAGACTATAGAATTGGATAATTATTTCTGTTAAAAGATTGAAGCTATTTATTCATTGAGAAGGTTGATCAAAAGATATATAGATGTAATGAAGAATTTACACACGATTTTGTTTGACTTAAAGACGTTACATATAGTTTTTTTTCCCTCTATTGAGTAGAATTGTAGAAATGCCACCTTCAACCCTCGCCATTTTCTTTGCTTGAGCTGGAGATAGAGTGAGCAAAAAGAGTAGAGCATTACTCCTAATCAGGAACTCAGTTCAAAGTTCAACCATACATGAGATATACCAGCATAACAGCTATTTATTACTGTCCACCCTCCCTTAATAATGAAGCAACTATTGTAATCATCCTATTTTGTTCTTAACCATGTCTAACCAATTAGCACTCAAAAGAATAGTGTATATCCTTATTTTGAAGAGTACGGGCTAAGTTCTGGTTTTAAAAGGTCTCTTTAAGATCTTCAGTTTTGAGTCATTCGTGTTACTCCGCTGATTACTGTAAATCTCATTACTTCTAAAGTTTAACTTGATGGAAAATGCTGTTGGAACGGGGTTGTTGATGAAGCTAAATGAAGAATTGGTGGAAAAGTATCGCTATGATTTCTCTTGAACTTCTGTTCTAATGCTAACATGAGCTTTATGATTTTGTTTGATGCAAATAGGCAGGCAAAGAAAATATATACTCCCTCCGTCCCATAACAATGTGCATAAAATTGGGAGTGCACGGGTATTAAGGAGAGATTATATATAATTAAAAGTATAGTGAGTGAAAAACTGGTTGTGACTATGAAAAGTGAAATGGGATTTGTTAGTGTGCCCACAATTAAGTATGTGAGTATGACAAGTGGGGTAGTGTAAATATAATAATAATAAGGTGTCCATTTTAGTAGGACTTATGACTGGGACACCCCAAAAGGAAGTTTGTGCACATTATTATGGGACGGAGGGAGTATTCTGTTACAAGAATCTCTTAGTTGGCCAAAATAGTTCATATTATGTCAATACATGTTTATGGATATGTTATCGAATGTTGATAAACTGAATGCACAAGAACGTATAAGAAAATATAACTTCGTGAGAATCTTAACTAGGATTTACACAAGATAATTCCATTGTTGCTGTTTTTAATCCAGTGTGGCCTTTTGACTTATCATCAAGTATCATGTGCAGGAATCTTAGGGCGGATGCGAGTCATCAGTCTTGTGGCTATATAGGACCTCTTGACCTTTACGATGAAGTTCTTAGGTGCAATTCTGATGCTTTTGAATACTCTGCTCCAGGTAAGCACAAATCTATTGAGTGCTTTTACTTTTAATTAACTTAGCTTTTCATTGTATTGAACCCCTGAAGAGACTTTCTTTGATAAGTTTATTGGCAACAATAAGTCACACAAGAATAAGATAAATTCCTTTATTATTTTTCAAGAAGAAAAAAGCAGTCCAGGATGCAATTGTACATGTAATACCAGTCTATACCAACCTGGGCTGGGTTATTGGTTTGTCTTCCAAATATGAGATGATTAGCTATTTCATTAGATTAACATTTTGTCAGGGATAGTCAGATGGCTCTGATGCATAACATATATATGGCCTTGCCTTGAAGGGGTATTTGGAAAACAAGGGGGTTTGTGAGAGACAGAGCTAAGAATGATACTTGTTTATCTCTTCTAATAATTTTTTTATATATAAAAAAAAAAAAGAAGAAAAATGGTACTTGTTTTTGCATCTCCCTGTTACTCTCTTACCAAACCATTAACCATTGCATGCAATATTTTCTAATTATCTTGAGTTAACATATTGTAAAGAGTTTGAACTTTGACGCGATTTGTTCGAAAAAAAATAACTGATGCCAGGAATTAAGCAAGTTCTTATTTCTATAAATTAATGTCCCCAAAGCAGAATCCATATGGAGGAAGAAAATGGATGAAAAAGCAACGTGAAACAGAAAAGTGCACCGGTTTCATAAATATCCCTTTATGTACACTTTTTTTTGTAAATAAATAAATAAGAATACCTCTATGTACACTAAAACCAAAGGGATAACTTAAGCAATTATAGACAATTAGATGGCCTTTAAAATAAAGGCAGGGAAGAAAGGTCCTCACTTGGAAGAGCTAGTTCACATTCACTAAATTGTAAGAGAATTTAAGTGTTTATTGACACCTTATTGAAATCTACCCTTTTGTCACCAGTTTTCTTATCGTATATTTATTTGAAAGTTTTAGCACATTTGTCACTTGTTACCCTTTATTTTCCGTGATAGCAGAAAAACAAAAAGGTAAGAGTTCACTATTTACTTGTACAGTAAAAAAAAAAAAAGAAGTGAACACAAGCATCTTGATAAAGATAAGGAAAGTGAAGTAACATATTCCTGAAAAACATTCATAGATAGGATGACTCTCTTTATTTTTAAACAACTCCGACACACTGGATATAATCTTGTTTTATCTACATACTAATCTGATTTAAATGGTGTGCTCTTATATAATTTTTCCATGCTTGTTGGCTATTGAATTAAATTCTTCAGGTCTTGTCAAAGAGCAAGTCCGTAGCAATATGGTACCTGAGAAGAAGCAATTCGAGCAAGTTGCATTCGGAAATAATCAAGCCCCAAGAGACATTGGAGAAACTCGACATTATCAGCAAGAGCATACTGCTGCCAATGTACAGTTTCAGCTTGTAAAATGTTGATAAATTTAGTGTCGTCATTCTCTGAAATTGGAAATTTGAATTGCAGGACACAAGTTTATCTAACAAAAAACCAAAAGCCAAGAAGAAAGGAAATGGAGACATTTTATATGCAAATGAACCAGATGCCACTGAGCGCCAAGGTTTATTAGTTGCCCAAAATTTCTTTTGTTGCCCCTTCTTTGCTAGTAACATAACATTGAAATTTGATCTCCTTGAGTAGATGCCGTCATTGGAGGCTTCTGTGAGCTAGTGGAGGATTTTTGTGGCAGAGCAGAAATTCCGAGTGATGATCGGGATGAAACAGAGTGGTTGCATCTGTCTGTTACTGATATTAGAAATATTGTAAATGAAATTATCTCTATCCGAGTGAAGAAGTCCCTGCATTTGGTTCCTCAAGATCATCTCGTTAGATTGCTAAGAGTTTTAGATTATCAGATCCATCGAGCTGAAGGTTTATCCATTCATCAAGGCGAACATGTAAGCTTGCACCTTTATACTTTTGTTCGGCCTTTTGTAAACATCCATCTCATCACGATCCGCTTTTTTAAAAGGTTCTTTTTGGTATTCCCCGTGCCTCTATTTCATGGTTAACTTTATGCTTATTGGTCGATTAGCTATCTATCAAGCTTTTTCAGTGAATGTCTTAGATCAAGGTCTGCGTCTGCTGTAGTTACAACCACTACGTACACTATAGTACACTTCATAGTGAGGAGATCGCTGTGGGTATTTAGGCCCTACTTCTAGGAGCACAAGGCCGATGAGGGAATCCTTTTGATGATGCCTTGCCTGTGCTGTCTCATTCATCACCATTATTTTTTTGGTTATTTTCTCTTTCTTGGTGGTTTTTGTCGGTGGAAATTCAGCTATCCCCCCTTCCAATTCCTCTAGTATTTGATGACTTCTTATTGATATTTAATGTTCCAAGTTCCGCTTCCTAGTTTTTTTTTTATGTTGGAGGCCATTTCTTTCCACGTGTTTTTCTCAGTGACGTTTTCTTTAGGTTTGTAGTGACTGCTATTTATATTTACTTTTTCTTTTTCTTCTAGTCTAATTCAGATATCTTGTCATCAATTTGCATTGCGCTCGAGTCCATTCATGCTGCTTTAGGGATCATGGCTTATAGTGGCATGCCAAAGCAGATCTACAAGGAAGAGGTATTTGCGTTGATCTATTTATTTGTCAACTCTTTTACGGTTTCATCTGTAACTCTAGTGACTTGCACTGTCTTGTCGTGTAAGCAGTTTCTGTACCATTGGTAATGTTTTGAGTTGTTTCTACCAGATAATTGAAAGAATCCTGGAGTTCTCGAGGCATCAAATTGCTGATGTCATGAGTGATCCAACTTACCGAGGTCTGAACAAGTCAAGTGAAAATGGGTTTTTTGATGGTAGGTTCTTCATTTATTGGTTATTATATTTGTAGCATTATCATTGCTGTGCATAAACCATGTGAAATGTGATGTTTAGCTAAGAAGAATCTCTAGCCGCCATCTAACTTGGGGGTGGGTGTAAGCAGGTTAGAAGTCTCTTCTGGGTTGTGTCCGTGGATAAGGGAGCTGGCCTCTGTGCCAAGCAAATATGCATAATTCAATTAGAAGATGTTTTGCAACGAATTAGAAGTTCACACGATGTTCTTTTTTCACTAATTTCCTTCTTTACTTTCTAATCTTTGTCATGTTTTCCTTCTCCACACAATAATCTCAGATGAAGATGATGATGAGGATGCCGAATTTGGTTCTGGGAGTAAGAAGAGGCGCACTCCAAAGAACATAAAATTGAGGAAATTAGGAGCTAACAGGTCTGCCTAGATTAGATTCATTATCTCCGAAAAATTGTTGACAAGGATTTTCTTCAGGTCTTTCCTGGATGACAGGATGAGCTTTTTCTGATTGTACAATGATTTGCTTTGCTAGGGTCTCCGCTGCAGTTAATACCATTCTTCAGAAACTGTGCACAGTTATTGGTTTTCTCAAGGACTTGTTGTTGATAGAGCGTCTATCAGACAGTTGCATTCTGCAGTTGGTGAAGACAAGCTTTACAACATTTTTGGTAGATAATATCCAACTATTGCAGCTGAAATCAATCAGCTTGATTGGAGGGGTATGCAATTAGCTTCTGCTTTGAACAAGTATTACCATTTTTTTCTAATGCGTTGTAAGTTTCTGATCAATTGGCTATTGATTTATGGTTGTGTAGATATTTTATATGTATCCTCAGCATCGAACACATGTGATGGATGAAGCCCTTCAGCTGCTTTTGAAGTTACCATTCTCGAAGCGAATTCCTAGAACTTATCATCTACCTGATGAGGAACAAAGGCAGATTCAGATGATAACTGCGTTATTGATTCAGTTGGTCCATTGCAGTGCAAATCTCCCTGATGCCTTGAGGGATGAAAATAAAGCCAATGCTTTATCGGAAATCTCGATTGATGCTGGTTACCCCAACAAATGCCATGAGGCAGTCACGGATGCCTGCTGTATTTTCTGGAGTCGTGTTCTTCAAAGATTTACTAGTACAAAGGGTCAGGATACATCTGAGCTGAAGATAATGATGGAGAACCTTGTTTTGGATCTGCTGACAACATTAAATCTTCCTGAATATCCTGCTTCTGCTCCTATTTTGGAGGTATCATCCTCACGACTTACAGCTCCTTGAATATATGAATATTCTTTGTTAATAGATCGTTGTTTGCAGGTCCTTTGTGTCTTACTACTGCAGAATGCTGGTTTGAAATCGAAAGACATTGCTGTTCGTTCCGTTGCCATCGACCTTCTCGGTACAATAGCTGCGAGGTTGAAACGTGATTCTGTTCTTTGTCGGGAGACAAATTTTGGATAGTGGAGGAGTTGAGGAGTGAGGATGATGTTGATCACAGCCACTCGGAAGAAGCATGTTCTGTTTGTTTTGATGCTAGGACTGAGAAACCATTGGTTGTATGCCAAGGTTGTCGTAGAGTATTTCACATAGACTGCATGGGAGTTAGAGAGCATGAAGTTTCTGGTTGCAGCTGGTTATGCCAGTTTTGTCTCTGCAGGAAGCAACTTGTATACTTACAATCTTACTGTATATCCCAGGACAAGGACCAGGCTAGTAAACGTAATCAGTCAGAACCTTCTAAGGCTGCAGATATTACAAAAACCGAAATTGTTCAACAAATGCTTTTGAATTACCTTCAGGAGACTGGCTCAGCTGAGGATATGCATATCTTTACTAGATGGTCTGTGCCTAGCCAATCACTTCATCGTTATTTTGAGGCTTCTGGGTCTGGATATGATAACATATTAATTAATCAGGCCTATATAATGTTTATGCAGGCTCTATCTTTGCTTGTGGTACAAAGATGACCCCAGTTCTCGAAAAAAGTTCTTTTACTATCTTACCAGGCTGAGGTCAAAAACATTAGCACGTGGCTCTGGGTTTGTTACATCTTTGTTGACGAGAAATTCTGTTAAGAAAATAACTTTGGCGCTGGGACAGATGAATTCTTTCGCTAGAGGATTTGATAAGATTGTTCATATGCTTCTGGTCAGTACGACGTTGGTTTATTCTGTGTTGCATGTTCGACCAGCCCTCTACTTTCCTCCCTTCTCATTTTATTGTTTTGTTTCATTATTATCATTATACTCCTGAATTTTTGATTGATTACAGGCAAGTTTAATGGAGAACTCTCCTGTGATTCGTGCAAAGGCATTAAGAGCAGTAAGTGAGGAAAATCTATCTTGCACTAGGGCATGTGTTTGAGAGAGAACTCTTTAATATTACCACCCTAATTCCTTCTTATTTACTTACTTTTCCCTTCCGGTTATGAGATCAGGTTAGCATAATTGTAGAAGCTGATCCAGAGGTTTTGGGTGATAAGCTTGTCCAAACGGCTGTTGAAGGAAGGTTCTGTGACTCGGCTATTTCTGTAAGGGAAGCAGCGCTGGAACTTGTCGGTCGATATATTGCCTCTCATCCTGATGTTGCTCTGAAGGTATTTCAAATGCATTAAATTCATAGTGTAATAGATTGAACGATGCTACATTTTTTATTGCAACACACCCCTATAATCGTGTTTTGTATATTTCTGTAGTATTTTGAGAAGGTCGCAGAGAGAATAAAAGATACTGGCGTGAGTGTTCGGAAACGAGCCATCAAAATCATTAAAGATATGTGCACTTCTAATGCCAACTTCTCAGAGTTCAACCGGGCTTGCATTGAGATTATGTCTCGTGTTAGTGACGATGAATCCAGTATTCAGGTTGTGTCGAAGCAAGGTTTTATGTTACATTATCTTATGATCTAGTGCTTGTTCTTTGGAAGTTGCAATGTTTATTTGTTCTGTTATTTTCTTCTGCTTGTTCAATTAGACACCAACTGGACAACATTATGTACTTGGATTAAAACTGTATAGGTGCTTTTGCCAAAGAGTACTGAGAAGAGATGTTGACTAGCTTCTCCCCTTTTTATTTTAGCTGTCGATTTTGTTGCACTTTGACCTTGCGTTGTGGTATCAAACCTCAAAATAACATCTCTGCCAGAGACTAGCCTGCACAAAGTACATAATACGCAAAAGCCTTTCGGGCATGCATTTCATGTAGTGGCCATCTACTGTATCTTGCATCACTATATGGGTACTTTCATAATTATTTATTTGTTTTTGTTTCTATGGCATGCAGGATCTTGTCTGCAAGACATTTTTTGAGTTCTGGTTCGAAGAACCTTCTGGTTCACAGAATCATATCTATGGAGATGGTAGTTCTGTGACCCTGGAAGTTGCGAAAAAAGCGGAGCAAATTGTTGAGATGTTGAGAGTGATGAATAATCATCATCTGCTTGTAGTTGTCATAAAGCGCATCTTAGCCCTTGATTTTTTGCCACAATCTGCTAAAGCTGCGGGGATCAACCCTGTATCCCTTTCATTAGTACGCAAGCGCTGTGAGCAGATGTGCAAGTGCTTGTTGGAGAAGATATTACTGGTATTTTGTTGTCTGTTTCTGTACTTGAACAGTTTTTGGAAGTTTCATTTGGTTGTGATACACTGATACTGAATTTGTCCTGCTCAGGTAGAGGAAACGACTAATAAGGAAACTGAGCTTCGCGCCCTTCATTATGTATTACTTTTACATGCTTTTTGTCTCGTGGATCCTACACTTTGTGCTCCTGCGTCTGATCCTTCCCAGTTTGTGGTTACGCTGCAGCCATATTTGAAGATTCAGGTTGTCCCTGTTTCCTTTTGGTGTTTAGAACAACTGTCAATGGTGCCACTGCGGCACATCTTTTATCTTCATTCACTTCTTTTACTTTGTGGAGTTTGAGAGTTGTTTGTGATCAATAATGACCCTTTAGCATCTTTCTTTGAGTTTGTAATTGACCATTTTATAGGTTAACGAGAAGTACAATGGTCACAGTTCATGTTCATTTTCATCTGATTTCCTTTGGGTTCATGTCCATCCAAGCGATTCCTTTGAACTAAATTTTGGATTTGAGCAATGCTAGGGGCACAAAAAATCTCACAAAATCTAGGCCACAAACAGAGTTGGCAAAAATTGATTGGATGTTGACTTAATGAGCAGTGGGGCCTACAAACACAACATTCAATCATTTAATGACAGAGCAATGCTCGGGGCACAAAATAAAGTCAAAATCTGCTCACAAAATGAGTTGGCAATATTTTATTGGTTGCATCGATAGTGGAACGCTACACTCTAATTAAAACACCAATAAAATCATTACACCTAGGATTTTGTAAGCAAAATTTTGTGACTATTTTGTGCCCCTAGTATTACTCTTTAATGACAACATTGTTTGTGAGCAAAACTTTGTGAGATTTTTTTTGTGACTCTTGTATTACTCTTCTGGATTTACCTTATAGAACTGGATACAAGCTTCTGAAAACTTTTGATGCATTCACATTCTCTAACTCATAGTAAGGAAGCATGTGGAATGCAGAGAAAATAATTTGCTGAAGATGCCATAAAGTATCAAATGCATAATTTCCTTCCCGAGATTTCATTACAGAAAGCTAGGAGATTTTTTTTTAGAAAGTTAGGAGATATTCTCCCCCCTTTCCCTTAACGTAATGGATAGGGGCAATTGAAGGTCTGCTTTTAGTTGACTTTTCGACTTGATAGGGCAAGCTAAAATCGGTTTAGGAGTTAGGGCTTCCAAGAGTTGCCCCCTTATTGTTTCGCGATGCAATTTAACTTTGTTTTGCTTGTGTTCAGGCTGACAACCGAACAGTTGCGCAGCTGGTGGAGAGTATAGTTTTTATTATCGACTCTGTTCTGCCGTTGGTACGGAAGCTTCCTCAGAGTGTAGTTGAGGAACTTGAACAAGATCTGAAGCAAATGATCGTCCGACATTCCTTTTTGACCGTTGTCCATGCTTGCATCAAGTAATGTACATCCCCAACGCTTCGTCATTGTTACATATTACTGATGAAGTTAGTTTAATAAAGTGTTCTACTTTTTATTATTATGCTCCTATATCTTTCTTAACAATATCTTACTTGGTTATAGTGAGTAGTTTGTTTGACTCGGCACCAGATCATTTATATTGAAAGTTACTAGTTGCATTAATATGCTATCTGCAATTAGGATGATTTAATGAGTGTTGTGGTTGTCTCTTAAAAGCATGCGTTGCAATGGCATGTCGTAAATCTGTACTCCCTCTGTTTTAGAGTAAGTGTCGATTTTTGTTGATGATCGTGAATCGCAGCTGAGATCATTTCGTGATGATGTACCTATTAAGTGAGCCTCTTAGCAAAAATGGTACAAGTGAGATGCACCCTTTCTACTTGGTGTCTTCCCTTTTCACCTAATGTTACTCCCTCCATTTTATAATGTTAGACGTTTTAGGACTGAAAAACCATTTAAAAATATAAAGACATTTTGAGTTTTTCTTTCTATAATAGACCAATTTACCCTTTTCTCTCATTAATATCATCTCATCTCCTCTTCTCTTATCTCTTTCCCTTTTTCTCTGCCCAAGCGATAAGATTGAAATGATAACCCAGATCAAAAATCAAATATGGTACCAGTATCCATATATTCCTTGTTCAAGACAAAAACAATTACTACTATTGTTCTTATCAACAAAGCAGAAGCTAAAATTATTTTATCAACCTTAACCAAAAATAACCCCCAAGGATACTCACTCAGTGCCGTTGCAACCCCCTCCCTTCTCAGTGTCATCTTTGCTTTGTTGTATTCGGTGCGGCCACCAGGCATATCGCTAGCCCTTCTCCGTTCTATTAGACCTTCAGTGAATACTTCAACGGAATGAGCCCCATTGATTCGTCGGCGAGCACAAACATATCCGGCGATAAGCAGCTAAGAGCTTTCAATAGCGCAGCACTAACATATCCGACCGGTAGAATCAGGCGTCTTCGACGACATGTCTGTCCTTGTGCAAAAAACAGTGTGACTTGTTTTGCAATGGAGGGAGTATAATTTAGGACCTCAAGAGCACATTATTTGATGTGCCTCACAATTTCGCTCCTGATTTTTGGTTAAGTATTGTTGGCTCTTTTTGGTATTACTAGAAGCATTTCATTAAATAGCATTTTCTCTCTACAACAAGAGATTATGCTATCAATTCTATCCACAGATGAACAGCTATATTAATTACACAAGGGCTTATGTTCATGCATAATTGCGTTATTCATTATTATTCATCTATAGAATTGAAAATAACAATGTAAGGGTGGAGAGTATGTGTATGATTTTGTTGATGGATTTAATCTGTTATATCTTGTTTTATTTAAGAACTCTAATGAAGGCAGCAAAACATGATTCATTCTGGATAGTCAATGCTACTTATATTTGAGCATCTTGTAAGGGATTTCATCAGACGAGCCTTTGTATGTGCTATCAAGTCAAGTTTATTGTTCATAAACTTTTAGGCATTCTGTTTTGACTAAAGGCATTTTCTCCAAGAGATTAAGTAGTGGCTTGGCTATGTATGTTGTTCACATTCTGACTAATGCCATCTACATAGATGGTGGTCCGTATAACTTGAAAACAAATCTTTATCAAGTTCGTTTTTGGGTGGGTGGGTTTATCTTTTTGAGTTTCCATCAACTATTATAAGATAGAGCCAATTAGTAGAAATATTAATTAACATTTAGGAGAGAAAATAGAAAAATGTTACAGAAGTATCTGGATAGAAAGGTTGTGACTTTGTGAGTGCTTATTCATCTCGAAGTCAGAGTATGCTTAACTTGCATTCTGAAATGTCATGTGACTCACACTGACCTCCATATTTGTTGACTAACATTTCTCTCATTTAGCCTTGATAGTTGTGATTTTTGCACAAGCTGGAATCATTTTAGGGCCCTCTTAGTCCATCTATGCTTGAGAGTTTTGGTTTGTATGCACTTGGCAATTTAGCTCCCAATGAGTATTAACTATCTTCTCTATGCAGAGGCAGTCAAGTTGATTTACTGTTTTATAGTACAGTACATTTTTTCCCCTAATAGTCATTGGATTGGTCATATTGCCTTTTGAAGTGTTATATCAAACACACCTCATTCCTCTCCGCCCCCCCAAGCTGCCCCAAAATACCCTTTGCCATTTATTAATCAATTATTAATTCACAGGTGCCTGTGCTCCGTAAGCAAAGTTGCGGGAAAAGGTGCAGCCATAGTTGAATATCTTACGCAGGTGTTCCACAAAAGGTTGGAAGTGCTAGGTTTTGATAGTAAACAGGTTTGTATCGTCCTTTCTATGAGTGTGAATGGATTTTTTCATTTTATTTCAGAAATATTGTTTCATAGTTAGATAAAGTAAAGAAATGCTAACAAGCGCACTCAGGTTCACTTGTTGAGGTTTTATTAGGCTAATATTATGCATTGGAAACGTTTCAGTGTGTTGGTGTTCGTTCCCAACAAAAACTAATTATCAGTTTTCATTCTTAACGTGTGCCTTGGGAGCTCTCGTTAGGACTCCTGATGCAAAAGATACTACTTCAATTATGCTGGTGCTCCTAGATATTTGTTAAGTGGTTTTTCATTGAAGTTTTGTTTTCAGAATATTTTCCCTAGCTTTCAGTTAGTAAGGTACCAACCTGACTAGTTTACTCAAAGCAGCACCCAAGGTGTAACTGCAATGTGATATCAGTTGCTGTTTTAGGCTATATCCTGCTGTTTGCTTTCAGTTTCTCATATTTACTACTCTTTTTATTGTTACCAGAATATTTAGGAGATTACCTAAGAAAACTTCTCTATATTGATGGTTGCAGCAAGTAGGCCGTTCCCTTTTCTGTCTCGGGTTGCTAATACGCTATGGTAACTCTTTGCTGATGACATCTTGCTCCACTAACATAAATATGGACATTGTAAGCAGCCTCAGCTTGTTTAAGAAGTATCTCCAAGCAGAAGATTTTTCATTAAAGGCCAGATCTTTGCAGGTGACTGCCCATTGCTCTCTATCTTGAAGTCTAATCCAATTTTTGATGAAGTCACTCATATAGAGTTGTAAAATCTGTAGGCATTAGGCCATGTTCTGATTGCCAGGCCTCAATATATGTTGGAAAAGGATGTGGGGAGAATTCTGGAGGCAACACTGTCTTCTAGTACAGATACTCGTTTGAAGGTAAAAAGTTGTATTTGATCATGACTTGATGCCATATTGTTGTAGCTGTATGGTGATTGCCCTCTGGTGTGATGAGACACTAGCGGATCTAGTATAAGCGAGGGCTCACCTGACCCCCTGCCTTTTTCATTGTTAGCACTTTGATCCTTATAAATGTGAAGAATAATTATATTAACCCCCTTGAACGTTGAAGCTTGCCCACTAAGTTATATATTTATAGATTATAGCTTATAAAACTTTATATATATATATACTCCCTCCGTCCCAAACCTACGTGCCCATTTGGTGTTTTGCGCGTAGATTAAGGAAAGTGGATAATGGAGAAAGTGTTGTGAGTGTAAAAGTAAAATAGGAGAGAGAATGAGTGGAGGGAATAGTAAAGTTGATTGGTGTTGTGAGTATAAAAGTAAAATAGGAGAGAGAATGAGTGGAGGGAATAGTAAATATTCTTTGCCATTTTAGGAACGGGCACGTAGGTTTGGGATGCCCAAAATGGGCACATAGGTTTGGGGCGGAGGGAGTATATCTTAGTTTGAAAAAGAAAAAAATGAAATAATTTAACGTTACCATTACTTGAACTAATATTTGAAAGAACTTGAATTTCGACTACTTCTAACTCTATATCTAATTTACAAAGAGCAAGTCCTAGACGTTTGAAATTTATTTGTGGCTGGTCTCCCAGCTCAATTCTGGTGTGCTATTTGCTTGTGGTTGGTGGCCCAGCTTATTTAATGTTCTTTGTTTGTGGTCAATAGACTCGTGACTATGAAAAAAATAAGTTTATATATCGTGCTATATTTTTATGTCTTTGATAATGTGATTTTATTTTTTCTTCTAAATTTAACCTTCCCCCCCAAAAAAAAAAAAAAACCCCTAGATCCGCCACTGTGCTGAGAAGGGACGACTGGGTATATTCATTGTTTTGCATGATAGGCCTAACATTATGTTGTCTCGGTTAGATGCAAGCATTGCAGAACATGTTTGAATATCTTCTCGACGCGGAAAGCCAAATGGGAACTGATAAAACCGAAAACAGTGAAGCTACTTATCCTGTAAATGGAAGCAACACTGTGCCTGTTGCTGCTGGGGCAGGTGATACTAACATCTGTGGAGGAATAGTTCAGTTATACTGGGATAACATTTTAGGGAGATGTTTGGATGTGGACGAAAAAGTACGCCAATCTGCTCTTAAGGTGACAGATCTCTATGTTCTTTTCCCTTTCTTAAACAATTTTTAGAGCGTCATTCAACTGGTCACTGTGCTAACCAACAAGGCCAATGGAATGAAACAAATTGAAACGTAACTTTATCTAGAAGAAGATGCCTATTTTTGAAATGTGGTCATTGGCATTGGAAACTCTGAATTGTGTCCTAAAGTGGAGTTCTTGATAATTTCAGTAGTTTAACAATAAAAATGACTTGGTCTAGAAACCATATTAATATAAGATTTCGAATAGCCACTCTTTTGTATTGGTTGGCTGGTTTTTCTCTCTCTCTCTCTCTCTCTCTCTCTCTCTCTTTACTGCTCAATATTCATTAATAATAATACTTTGCTTTCTTTTTTGAGCAGATTGTAGAAATAGTGCTACGCCAAGGTCTAGTTCATCCTATTACATGCGTTCCCTACCTTATAGCTCTTGAAACAGATCCTGAGGAGGCAAACTCGAAGCTGTCTCATCATTTGCTGATGAATATGAACGAGAAGTACCATTCTTTGATATCCTTGCTAAACTTTACCCTGTTGATGTTCTTATGCCAACATGTTTTAGCGTATTTTCAGGTATCCTGCCTTTTTGAAAGCCGCCTTGGGGATGGCCTTCAGATGTCATTTATTTTCATACAATCAATGAATCATAATTCTCCTGAAATTCCAAATGGGAAAGTCCAGTCCAAGGGACCTGGTAATACAAAGGGAAAATCCGATAGTAGCTCTTTCTCTTATGCAAGGCTTGGGGTTTCTCGAATTTACAAGCTAATTCGTGCAAATCGTGTCTCAAGGAACAAGTTTATGTCCTCAGTTGTTCGAAAAGTTGATACGCCTAGCTGGAATAATTCAACGATCCCCTTCTTGATGTGGGTTTTCTCTTTTTATTTTGTGTACACGTTCATCATAGAGTTGACCAAAATGCCATCATGTATCATGCTATAATGACTTTAATTTACTCCTGCTTCACAGGTACTGTACAGAAATCCTTTCTCTGCTTCCTTTCACATTGCCTGAGGAGCCTCTTTATTTGATCTATGCTATTAACAGAGTTATTCAAGTCAGAGCTGGGGCGTTAGAGGCGAATATGAAAGCCTTTTGCATGCCATGCAAGGTGACGGCCCGAAGACTCTTCCTGGAAATGGGATAATCCAGCAGGAACCATGTGTTTTGCCTGAATTGAATGAAAACACCCTCTAATATGAATGGATCTGACACCCCTCTAATATGAATGGATCTGTCAAACAAGAGTTAAATGGCCATCTTTCTTTTACCCCCACTGCATTTGTGGATTTGAATCCACAGTCCATGAACTCGGGCGGTTCTTATGTTATCCCTGAAGGTGACCTGCCGAAAATGCAGGTAAAGATTCCTGCGCTTGGGTTATCTTTAGTTAAAAGAAGCTAATTGTCCCTGCAATTTACAAATGAATTTTGATTTGTACTATATTATTCTTTTATTGTTGAACAGGGTAGGGACATGGATAAATTTTGTTTGCATTTGCTAAAACTTCCTTGTTATATTATGTGAACAGCCACTGGATTCGATATCTTTTGCCTGTTCTTATATTCAGATTTATGTATATTTTAATTTCTTGATATCAAAATGAATGTAGCTGAATTGAGAATGTTCAAAATGGATTTGTGGTAAAGCTAGTAAAGTGTAACTTCAAAATGAACAATTATGTGAGGCAGTGAAAGTTGCTCTAATATATGAAATCAGAGAAAATTGGTTAAGATGAGTCAGACAAAGGAGATCACTTTGTGTGCTAGGTAGGAAGTGTGCAAATATCGATTAGCAACCAAGCTAGAGGTAGGGGAAGATTAAATCCAACATGCCTCTTATGCTTTTTATTTATTTCATATCAGGTTCTCGGCTGAGATTTATGTCCTTCCATTTTTTTTATTTCATCTCTTGCATTATTTAGTTTAATCGTTACCTTCCTTTATCTTCCGTAAACTGTGGCTCTTTTACAGGCTGACTGCATAGCAGCTTCTGCACTACAACTGCTTCTGAAGCTAAAAAGACACCTAAAAATTGTGTACAATCTTGATGATGCCACATGCCAGGTAATGATTAGTTATTGCTTCTACTTTTTTTTTTTTTTTTTGAGCTGTCATGTTTATTATCAGCAAATTCCTTATTGCACCTCATATCATGCAGACATTTTCACCAAATGAACCACCTAAACCTGGGGAGTACCTTTCACGGCAAACCATTCCATTCAACAGTGAGACAAATACTGAGTTACCAACAAGCTATCCGGATCTTGTACAAAGATATCAGGTGCCAAATTATCCTAAAATAGATTATTTTTAGAAACCTGACATTTTTTCTTTTTCCTCTGCATTGCTCTTCTCTGTGGTTTCACATCAGAGCACTAGGCACCGAGTATGTTGAACCTCCCATACCTAATCGCTGTAGAGTGACAGCACCCTGCTTACATAATTTCTTTATGAACTTCATGAATACGCTTGCATTTTGCATGATTTAACTACAACATCCTGACATCACGCTCATCGTCATAGTTTTTGCCCTAACAAAAATTTGTTCCAATATTAGAACCAGGACAGAATGTTGTCTTTGTAGTGATTAATAGGTAACTTAACTGTAAGAAACCATGTGAAACATCATCCGGAAACAACAGTGAGAATGTGAGAATGGTTTTTATCATGTCACAAGTTAGAAGCTCCTTTTAGGAAGCATCAGCCTAGCTATGACGATAGGGTTTCATCATTATTGTTCAAGATATTTTCTTTTTTCCAATTTTCTTTCTCTATTCTCAAAGAATTGCTAAGCATAGGTGTATTGCATATTCTCATTATTTAGACCAAATATATGAATCTTAAACTTGCTTTATTGGAAAGCCATAGGCATGTTTTGGGCCCCTGTCAGGGGGTGTCCCAAACTGCCATGTTGGCACTATAAATTTGTTTTACTACCTCCGTCCCAATGACTGTCCATTTTGAACTTTAAATAAGGGTTTTATGGGAAATGTTGATTTTTAATAGGAAAAAATTATGAACATTCTCGCTAATCACTTTCAAAATTTTAGTTTTGCAAAACTATAATGAGCTTTGAAAAAATTCAAATTAAAAAAAAACATTTAGAGACATTTATTTGAATGCAAAATTTCAAAAGGTCATTCATTTTGGGACAAAAAAAGGTCAAGGGAGTATTTTATTTATAATTTTTAACCAATGCTTTTGGCATCATTGTGTTTCAAATATTTACCCCCAATTTTTTCATTGAATAGGAATTTAAGAATGCTTTGAGGGAAGATACAGTTGACTATTCGACCTACACCGCAAACATTAAAAGAAAGCGACCTCCTTCAAAAAGAGCTGGAAGGGGTGGCCGTTCATACGGCGGAGATGGTGAAGATGACGATGATGACGATGCGGAGTGGGGGAGTGGGGCCCGTATACCAAGCAGTGCGAGGAAAGGCATCAACACTAGGAGTAGGCAACGGTTGTAGCTGTAAATACATCACGACATATAGAAGAAGCTGACATGTACAGTCGTAGGATAAAAAAAAAAAGGTCAACGAGAAATAGATAGTGAAAACAGGAAGGGAGCAGATTCCAGCAAGGGCTCTGGCTCTGGCTCTGGCGGAGAGCACTTGTGTAGAGTTTCCCATTATGTAATTGCATTAGCTTTGTAACAATTATTTGGATTGCCCCTCTGCCTGCCCTACTTATATGTTGATATTATAGCCTCTAGTATAGGCTTTTTAATGATTGAGATGTGCATTATTAAAACCTTTCCATTTATTATTTTGGAAGATGTACCATCCATCCGGTTAGCAATTTTTATTTTTTATGAGCTTCTGTAAATTGTGAGTTTGGTGCAGCTGTTAACACTCTTTCCGTTCCATAATCATAGGCATAGACATAGCCCATTTGGTTATTCAAACATTTTAAAAACTTTTTTCCATTTCCATCTTTAAAGTTTAAATATTATTCCATTGTTTCCCTAGCAATTGTTTTCATTAGTCCTCCCTCTTCTTCCTTGTTGGGTAATTGACCTTTCAATTTTCAGAATGGGACTATTGGGCCTGAGGGAGTATAGGTTTTGGGTCTCTTCACTTGTATATTGTGATATACAGTATACTATGCTTTAGCTTCACTTTTAACTCACCTTAGCAGTTTTAACCTTTTTACTCCACATATGCTTATATTTTTGCCCTGATACACTAACTCAGTCAAAAAATATTACAAAACTTAAATGGAATCTAACACAATTTAACAGAACCTCAGTTTTTTCTTACAAAAAATGATTTCCAATTATCCCATCATACACCGTTAAAATCTACCTCCTCCCACTAACCCAACTATATATCATTATTTATGTTTGAAAATGAGCACTTTGTCATTCATTCTCATGACCACTTACAAAAGTAAAAGCTCATGAAAAAAAATGGATACTCTTTAATATGAAGATGATATAACATCCCTTTTTTAAGGTGAAGATGATATAACATCCCTCATCATTCCGAATAAAATGGAGCACATGTTTGCCTGTTCCTAATTATTGTAGAAATTATTTCAAACCATACGCCCATTGACTAGTACATTACTAAACATCCGGAAACCAAATAACAAAATCTGGATATTTCTTGGATCCAAATTACAGTGTGGCTACTAAAGTCATCAATAATTTCACGTTGATTGGTCCGTTCACAAGCCATTTTCTAAGAAAAATAATACCTTATTCTTGAAAATGGGTGGAATTTGAGATTTTGACAGGAGTGGGTTAGTGGGAGGAGGGAAATTTTAAACGGTGTATTATTGAGGAATTTAGGGGGAAACCATTTTTGTAAGATAACACAGAGATTTTGTTAAGTTACGTTAAGTTTTTTGGACGGATTTAATGTGTCGGGCAAAAACATATACGTATTTGGAGTATAGAGACTAACACTGCTAAAAAAAAAAAAAAAAATACAAAATGGGTTGAAACCGAAGCTAGGGCATAGTATAGAGGGTTAAAATGTCGATTGGACTTTTTCTCCGATGATAAATGTGAATGGAAGATGAAATTGAAAGAACACTCACAGCCACACATCACGGTCATGAGTCCAACGTCCAACCCAAAGCCTAAAAAGAGGAGAGGGAATAACAGTGCAACTTTTCTCAAGTGCTGCCTGTTAAGAAATGCAAAATGCACTAAAGGGCCACTGCAGTTCCGTCAGTCTTCAAGATCAGCCATGCAAAAAGATTAGGACAACTTTTTCCATCTGCTTCTTGTCATGCCTCCTTTTAGTTCAGGATGTAATCAAAGGTATGATGCACCCCGTAACTTGCTGTTCTAAGCAATATGAAAACAGACATCTGATTTTTCATTCATCATTGCTCCTAGTCAAACATGCATCGCGCCTTCGCGTTCAGCCCTCTTATAATAAGTATCCCTGCCTCTGTCCCCCTTCCGTGCACTTTTGAACGCTCTTTAGCAACCACAAGGGAAAGCTGGGAATCAATAGGCTCATTAATTTGAATCAGAAAAGTCTATATTCACTTGCGGAAATAACTACAAGAGCAAATTTGAAGAAATTTTGGACACGGCAGACAGAGGTCAATTTAGGGACAGAGGGAGTAGTAAGCAGTTTAACAGCCCATTTCCCCTTGATATGGTTACATTTTTGCAAAATCAGAAAAGTCCAATATATAGGTGTTCAAATGGTTGAAATCACTAGCCCTTGCTTGATTCCAGCTATACACATGTAAATAAGGTGTTTTTGCAAGGACTCAAGGATAATTAATGTTCATCACTTCTAAATACGCACACAGCACAACTTTCATACACACCATCCGGCAAAAAATGTATTACTTTTTCAGAATACTGCTTATTATACAAAGAGAGAGCCAAATCAAACAACAATGATTTGGGAATCTACCCCCAAAGAGGGCTTGGCTTGTCAAGTCCTCAACTAGCCACCCGTATGGAATAAAAATTGGACCTTTTGTCTTATAAACACTCCCAACCCAGCTCACAAAATACAGCTTAATTATTGTTGACAAGCTGTGGATTGTTACAGAAAGGTAATATTACTAGAACAAATGGATAAATAAAGACTAGTCAACCTTGTGACCATCACACAAAAGGTAAAATGTGACAAAATTGTAAAGCACAACATAACAGAAAATCTAGTAGCGGAGCATGTACGTTCTGCGTCTAAAACCAGTTGTAGTCCGGTAAACTTTGAATGGGTCCCATAGCAGATATGGCCATATCCTGTGCAATCAAACAATGGTCAGATTCAGATGACTGTCATAAAAGAACTACCCCCTCTGTTCATAAATGAATGTCCAAATTTCATTTAGGGGACATTTTGATAATGTTTAACTTTTCATACAATTAAATGGCAAAGATGCATAAATATTATCGTTTTCCCTTTTCCGAACATTTAGTTTTCAAAGTATAAAATGACTAGTGAAAAATATTTGATTAAAAACATTTGGTCACAAAGTTATTTCCAAAAATGACTGTAAATTTAGGGACAGAGGGAGTAGTAAGCAGTCAGTGAAATAAAAAACTTTTCATTGAAATATTATAATTAAATCTTTATTTTACAAGGATAGTTAAATTCAAGTTAAATTATTGGTCAAAGTTCACTCAAGTTGACGGCTAAAAATAAAATGAGTATCTTTCTGGGACAGAGAGTATAAGAGTGACGGTTTCGGGAGTCTTTACCTGGTCAAATATAAAGCGGTTCGCAACGCTTGACAGTGCTAGAATCTACAGCGTCAATTCTAGCAAACAGCTCCGCCATTGGAATTCTTCGACCATATGTGAGCAGCTGCAGAAACAGCAAAGAGAAAAGTAAACAGGACTGCCAGAGACGTCCAAAGCAGATAGCATCAATGCAGAGTGGCAAATGTTTATTGAATTGCACAACCAATTCAGCCAAAATGGTAGGGTCTGAAACATTCAGGTTGTACCAAAGCTTGTAGTAAGAGGAACACGGTGTAGAATCTACTCATGTGTAGGATATAAGTTCATAATTTCCCAAATTCCTGGAATAGAAGATCACCTAATCCACAGTCAAGTGAAAGGAGATCATGTTGAAGTCTCTGATGCTAATACTAATCTTATGCACTACCTTCACTTTTCCTACTGTCCCCTGTAACACTTGACGTCAAAAAAGGACTATTGGATGTTCGTTATTGCTTTTGTTTTCTTCCATCTATACAGTAACCTCATTTTTAATTCAAATTTGTCTTGTATAAGCATAGAGTCTGAGTACAGAAATGAAAATTACAGAGTACTCCATCCATCTCGTTTGAAATTACACTTTTTGCCCAAAAGGTTGTCTCATTTGAAATTACACTTTAATACTTCTTTAATCAATGGGACCCACTCACACTCACAACAACTTTCCACTTACAATTCCTTACCCCGCTTTCTCTCTCCTACCTCACTTTTTATACTCACAACAACTAATCCACCAACACTTTTCCTTAATTCCCGTGCCCAACCAAAGTGTCATTTCAAACGGGGCGGAGGGAGTATGTTATAATGAACTTGTGCATTGAAAATGAGCTAAATCAATGGCACTCATGTTGTGTTAATATTAATGTATGATTGAATTACAATTGTTAATTACCTTAGCTCATTATATTCAAGTTCATATGGTATTCGGACCCTCAACAAATGGTTTTAGATTATGTTTACTAAGTTTTGAATGTCAAATTCGGGGACCCTTAAAAAATGGTTTTAAATTTTGTTTACTAAGTTTTGAATGTCAAGTCGACTATCAGCAAGATGAGTGTTTTAAGTCTCTTTTAACAGAATGATATTTCTTCAAATGTGAAGTTTGACTCATCAACTAGATGCATGATCTGAACATTTCAACAAGTATTTTCACCTTCAATTCTCAAACCCCCAACACCCTACCCATCCATTGAAAGAACAAGGGGAAAATGAAGGTGAAGTGAAACACAAAACCAAAGTAGTAAAGAGAACTTAATAGGAGCAAAAAACACAAAAAGGAAAAATGAAAAGACAACCACATTCTCAATATCTTCAGCAATATGTTAGATGTTGAAGGTTTACCTGGCCCCCAATATCTTCAGCGATGGGACTCGATCCATCCATGTGAAGTGGTAGAGCAGATTTCAGCTGTAAAGTAACATGGTGAGTACATACTAAATGCAAACTTGAAAATAGATCTTAAACAGTCAAGTGGCACGTTGAAATTATAGGGAGAAAGAGAAATCGCAGTGAAACCACTTAAACAGAATATATTAGCCATGTTACAAAAAAAAATCAACATACACGATTCAAAGATATATGTTCAAAACCTAGCAGAGTAAATATACGACCCCTTCCCCCTTTACGCAACCCTGACCTAAATGTGAGCCTCTATATGCATGCCGATGGAAGTAAATACTCATTAGCACCAGTTGCCTGGAGTACTTTGAAACAAAGCAAAATTATATGCACAGTGCACATACACATACATTTACATATGTGTTTGTGTACTTGTGTGTAATTTATTTCTCATTTTTTTTTAGAACCAGGAGTACACAGACATCACGTGCTCTGTGCAGACATTAGCCCAAACATAAAGCCAGAATGAGTACCGTGAGAATTAGAGTGCGCATTATCACGGATGATGGAACAGAACTTGTAAAGACCATATCAAGTAAGCTTCTATCAACGAAACAAAAGAATGCAATCCTCATCTTCATCCAAAAATACTATTCCCTCCGTCCCACCTCAATTTGCAAAAAAAAAAAAAAAACATTATTGCACGGGAATTAAGGAGAAATTTATAATATTAAAGTTGTATGGATAGCAGAGTAGGGTAGGAAAAGTAAGTGGGTTAGTTGATGTGAGTATAACAAGTGGGTCCCATTGATTAAAAAACTTTCCATTTTTGGATTTGGCAATTTCTAATGGGACACCAAATGGGGTAATTTCTGCAATTTGAGATGGGACGGAGGGAGTATTATTTACCAAGGCTGAGAGCTATCTAAATCAACATACTTCATAATCGACAATCATAAACCAACATACCTGATGCAGGATCCTAAGTCGAGTCAATAAATGAACGATTACATAAATAAGTCAAAATTATTGTTCTAGAGGGTAAGTAAACTTAGTAACTTACTAAATAATGATTTAGCGTTGAAGCAGTGCACATCAACATATCATCGTGTTAATGCACTAACGTTCAGGTGTAATTGCTCATTACAAACCATATGGATTTGAATGGGTTCAAAAGGGGGGGGGAAGGAAGCCCTCTCAACAAAATGTCTAATATCAAATTAACACACTGCTGACTTGTACTCTTCCCTAACTTCTTTTTCAAAACTATCATGTTCATAGAAATTTACCTAAAAGAAAGAATATGTCCAAGTCTAAGCTATTGCAAACTAAATTTTAAGACAACTAATATGCATGACCAAGTGGGAAAGCGTAGTACCTGATTACATGCACGAATCACATCTTCCTGTGAAACACGATAACACAATTTGCTTATCTCGTACATAATAACATATGCTAAGTCATCCAAGCAATCCGGCTGGAAGTATACAACACAGAAAAAATTAATATGAAAATATTAGCCTCTAAACAGCATATCAATCGACAATGAAAAGCGTGTACATCACACGAAAGAATAAATAAATAACAAAGTTTGTGACAGATGGTAGTGTGAAACTATTATCTATTCAGCGGAAAGTAAATAAAATACAATAGATAGATGCACACTCTATAGATAGGGTGTTCTATATCAATATTGCATGATAGGAAAATGAACAAGAAATCAAACAAAGTTAAAGAGCTCCTTAAAGCTTTTTAATGGCTCACCTTAGCAGTAGCATAAACACCAAAGAGACCTGTGTCTTTATAATTGGTGTTAAAAGCCATTATGTTTTCAGCTAATTCATTAATTCTGACCCTCTGTGCAAGCTCAGAACTGTATATAGAGTTTCAAAGACAATTGAATCAGCCAGTCAGAAGACAAGACACATTGTCAGAAAAAAATATCCCAAGACCATACGGACACTCATTAAGAATGGGATAGAAACTTCACCCCATATGCTTTCCACCACCAGCAGTTTTACTCCAAGAACCCAACATTTGTTGCATAACCATCAATGCAATGGAATCTGGGTCTGTCCAACTTGCACCTTCAAAGGCAACTGCAAATTGGGCCACAGGGGCATCATCATTGACAATCCTAACCTGATGGTTGCATGCATCAATAAATACACTTGTCAAAGAGTTCTTGAGAAAGTATGCGTCCAAGATTTTAGGGAACATTTAAACAAAATAGACACACCTCAGAACCAGTGAAAATTGCAGGTTCTTTGGCAGTTAACTGAGAAGTCGTGGTTGGATCTGTAGACAACTTAGTAAACAATCCCTCTACTTCCTTGACAAACTCTTCATGTTTAACCGCTCCAGAAGCAGCAATTATCTGTAGATGTCCACATAGAATACCAAGGTTAAGTACAAATGAGATTCACGACAATGAGGAGGGCAGCTCATCAAATTAACTCCTAACTTTCAATTCACAAAGATTATTAGACTCAGGCATACCATTCTGGGAGCAGTGTAGTGTGTTGCTATGTAGTCTTTGAAGATGCTTTTTTTTTTGGAAATTGTTCGGATATTATCAGCGGGGCCAAGAATGGTTCTCCCCAAAGGAGTATACTGGAATGCAGTTGCATGAAGCATGGTCAAAAATAACTTCATCAAGTTGCCCTTCCACCTACACCAGAGAACGTATGCATGTAAATCAGCACAAAAATGTATCAGCTCACGGAACATATCACTTACATAACCATATGAAATACACTTTAAGATTCTTCGATCATCAAAAACTCTGCCAAGGAAATTATCCTTGCCTGTCCCAAAACATGAAATAAAGGAGAAGGGTTGTGGTATGCATGTGACAAACCAATGTAAAACTTTGTCATATCACCACGCACATGAATCAAAATATACAACATTGGACGAGTCTATAACGACGATTAATCGTTTGCCGACCCCCAACTCATTTTAAATTTTAAGATTAAAGGTTTGGTGGTTGTTATTGTATTCTTTCAACCATCAAGCTACAGTACAACTTGAGCATTTTCTGAGTAAACTAGCTCATCTCAGTTCAGCTTTTATATATTTCCAAAAAAAAAAAAATCGATAGAGATTCGTTATTGGTGTGTTTCTTTTCTCCGTTATAATTTACACTCATCGTGTGTGAATATTAAGCATTTCCAGGTCCTTATAATCCAATATGTCGCTAAAACTAAGTTATTTCACAACATATCTCTACAAAGAATGAAAATTTTATACCATACAACAAATACATAAATATTTGATTTAGAGATCCTAAAGTACTACCCTCAAACACACACGACTTTTACCTAAATGCAGGATTAAGGAAGTTATCAAACTTGATAAGAACATTTTTACCTCTTCCATCTCCCTGAGAATCACATCGCGCTCTCGGGTGATCCTTGTATGCCTTTCTTCAAACTTAGAATTTTGCAATATATCAGCCAGTATATCCAAAGCCCTAATTTGCACATCCGATTTGACAACCTTAGCAGTAAATAAGTAGTCTGCTCTTCTGGAAGTGTAGGCATTCAAATGCCCTCCCATATTCTCAATCTCCTCCTCCAACTGCCTGGCAGTCCTCTTCTCCGTACTCCTTGCCAGATATCATATGCTCAAGGAAGTGAGCTGTACCGTTGGTCTCATCGGTCTCAAATCCGAGACCCGGCGTCGATCCACACGCCGACTGGTGGCGGTACCCCCCAGTGAAGAGAGATCCGGACTCGGTAGCGACGCGGAGGCCGGAATTTCGAGGAGAGTGGTGGTAGCTCGCGTCTGGAGGATAGGTTGAGGATTGAGGAGTGGTCGGTCAAAGGGTAGGGGTGAGGGGAGTTGTATTGGAGGAAGCGATGGTCGGGGTTTCGAGTTGTTTGAGCTTGTATTTGACGGACTCAACTAAACGACGGTCGTAAATCATGGCGGTTGGGGGAGGTGGAGATGGTAAGGCAGGGGATGAGGATTCGACGGTGGCGGCGGCGGCGGCGGCGGCGGCGGGAGGAGGATAAGGATCGGAGGGAGAGAGGGAATTTTCCGGGACCGGCGAGCTAGGGCTAGGAGGTGCCAGGATCGCCATGGCTGATGGCTGTGTGGTTTTTCAGTTAGGTCTACTCACAAGAAGAGATGAGTTTTAACTTTTTGGGAAGGGGCCGGGCGGGTATTTCGCCTTACTTGTACCACAGCTGGAACGGAGAGATTGCGTTGTTACGACGACGTATCGATTTGAGTGTCTAGTAATTTAAACGACGTCGTACGAAATAGTTTTCCACTCTGATAGTCAGAGAGGCGTCAAATG